>CM059817.1:8246988-8821988 GCA_030435695.1 Brachymystax lenok tsinlingensis | reverse complement strand
ACGGTCAGCCAATCAGCATTCAGGGCTCGAATCACCCAGTTTATAAATACGGATATATCCCACATGTGCAGGAGATTTATTCGGGTAGCTGAGTGCCCATTCCGCTGCCTACATCGCTGCTGAGCTGAGTGCTCCAGTGCCACTCTCCCCCTGCTGATTATTCTTCTTAGCTGCTGAGTTGCATGCAGCTATTATCTCTCTCCACGATATCAGCATATATGGCATAACTATAGCAAAACGAAGCCGCCCATTGTCAGACTCTTTTCCCCGGTCAGGATACACACTCTGCTGCCTAGATCGTTCATCTGCCCAGAGGTCGAACGCAGCACGACACAGACACGCAGTCTAATTAGCTGTTGAATGTTATTTTTTCATCATAACTGCAGACGTTGGCTAAGCTGCGCAGGAGGCAGAAAGGCAATCAAGTAGTGTTCTTTTATTTCCAGGAACTGTGCTATGGCAGCAACTATAAACATTAGCCTACGTCATCACACAAAACGCTGATCGTTTTTTTCTCCAATTTGTAGGGACTGCATCCTGCTTGTGTAACTGCAATGTCTGTTCCAACAGACAGACAGAAGGTTGTGGCCTTCAAAATATATGTTTTGGAATGTTCGTTCAAATTCGCCACAGGGTTTTTATTCCAGCTCTTCAGAAATATGAGCAGAGACATAGGCAACATCACCAGGGTTCAGAAGAGATGGAACTAAATGTTCCTGCTGGCCTCATGTGTGCACTCGCAAAATGCATTCAAATAAATTTATTTGTATGGTATAACCTTGAAATGATTAAAATAATAGGCTAATAATATAACCTAAATTAAATGTAGTTCCATCTTAGGCTACCTTTCTGGCTCCTGACCTATTTAGAGTGTTTATAGGTGTAAGGTTCTGCTTTTCTTTTCTTAGTCAACCTTGTGTTCCTTTTCTTTGTGTTCTGGAACGTTGCCCTGTTTCTTTGTGTTCTTGAACGTAGCCCTGTTTCTTTGTGTTCTGGAACGTTGCCCTGTTTCTTTGTGTTCTTGAACGTAGCCCTGTTTCTTTGTGTTCTGGAACGTAGCCCTGTTTCTTTGTGTTCTGGAACATTGCCCTGTTTCTTTGTGTTCTTGAACGTAGCCCTGTTTCTTTGTGTTCTGGAACGTAGCCCTGTTTCTTTGTGTTCTGGAACGTTGCCCTGTTTCTTTGTGTTCTTGAACGTTGCCCTGTTTCTTTGTGTTCTGGAACGTAGCCCTGTTTCTTTGTGTTCTGGAACGTTGCCCTGTTTCTTTGTGTTCTGGAACGTAGCCCTGTTTCTTTGTGTTCTGGAACGTAGCCCTGTTTCTTTGTGTTCTTGAACCTTGCCCTGTTTCTTTGTGTTCTTGAACGTAGCCCTGTTTCTTTGTGTTCTGGAACGTAGCCCTGTTTCTTTGTGTTCTGGAACGTTGCCCTGTTTCTTTGTGTTCTGGAACGTAGCCCTGTTTCTTTGTGTTCTGGAACGTAGCCCTGTTTCTTTGTGTTCTGGAACGTAGCCCTGTTTCTTTGTGTTCTTGAACGTAGCCCTGTTTCTTTGTGTTCTGGAACGTAGCCCTGTTTCTTTGTGTTCTGGAACGTTGCCCTGTTTCTTTGTGTTCTGGAACGTAGCACTGTTTCTTTGTGTTCTGGAACGTAGCCCTGTTTCTTTGTGTTCTGGAACGTAGCCCTGTTTCTTTGTGTTCTGGAACGTAGCCCTGTTTCTTTGTGTTCTGGAACGTAGCCCTGTTTCTTTGTGTTCTGGAACATAGCTCTGTTTTTCATTTTTGTTCATTGATTTAACCTGTGTTAGTTACTAACCTGGTCTCATCAGCTCCCTATTTAGTTCAGTTCTTTCTGTTTGTATGGTTGTGAGGTATTGTTTGTTTTTGACTGCCTACCTGTGTTTGGCCATTGCCTTCCTGGGACCACGATTCCTGCCTTCTGCGAAGGCTTAATGAACATCTGTGTGTGAATCTGCACCTTTTTCTCCCCGAGTGTTCATTACAATATGCTGTATAATACAACATGTAGACTGATGATGACCGCTTCTTACAGTCACCTTTTCATGTTGTTTATTAAAATACTTTTCATTCAAATCATATGCTAGGTCCAGGAAGTCACAAAAATAGATGGGTGTTGGTTAAATGGCGAATTAGAGTGTCCGTTTTTTTTTTCTGAGTGGGGAATGTTTTTTTAGCTGAGCGGTTGGAAAGGACGTGGAGAGATGGAGCGGTGAGCAAGCACCCTGAGCGATGAGTTTCCAACCGCTCACATACTCTGATCCGTAGCCATGGCCGTAGCAAGCATTATCACGGTTAAATCTTGTTTTCGGCGCATGTGACGAGTAACATTTTATTTGATCTGACCTACAGTATGTGTAGTCCTACACCCATCACTTCCTGGAAAATAACTACACAAACCTTTAGCAGACCCTTTATTTCTATTCACCAAGCAGGGCAAGAGAAACTAGCCGTTCACCAAGCAGGCCAAGAGAAACTAGCCGTTCACCAAGCAGGGCAAGAGAAACTAGCCGTTCACCAAGCAGGGCAAGAGAAACTAGCCGTTCACCAAGCAGGGCAAGAGAAACTAGCCGTTCACCAAGCAGGGCAAGAGAAAATAGCCGTTCACCAAGCAGGGCAAGAGAAAATAGCCGTTCACCAAGCAGGGCAAGAGAAACTAGCCGTTCACCAAACAGGGCAAGAGAACATAGCCGTTCACCAAACACATACCCTGCAAACAATAATTAGTCGTTAGGACATCACAAAATGGTCGCCTGAAGTCATCAAGTCGTTGTATCATGTTCCCCTGGAGATTTTGTCTACTTCCCGGTTGGTTCCGGGGACATTGTGTCATGGTCCCCTAGAGGTTTTTGTCCTGGGGACATCCCCAAGGATAGTTGGGATGTTGGGTCCTGGTCCCCTGAAGGCCCCCTGAACATTCTTGAGACATTGTGTCAGGGTCCCCTGGAGGTTTATGTCAAGTTCCCGATTTGTCCCAGGGAAGTCACCTGATGGCTGCAAGGATATAACCAGGGGATGCATACGTTTCATTACACATCCCCCTTGTTACTGTTGGCAAGCCCATCAAGGCCCTGATTGGTGAACCACTGATCCAGTCATAGCTCTTGGCAATGTTAATGACACCCACATAGTGCTAATCAACAGTATTTTCAACTTACATATTTTACACACTTTGACTACATTGTGTATGCTTATTCATATAGTCATTATTATTTAATATGTC
Organism: Brachymystax lenok tsinlingensis; assembly: GCA_030435695.1. Classification (NCBI taxonomy): domain Eukaryota; kingdom Metazoa; phylum Chordata; class Actinopteri; order Salmoniformes; family Salmonidae; genus Brachymystax; species Brachymystax lenok. The sequence continues at coordinate 8,818,755 of CM059817.1, read as the reverse complement.
CTCCCCTTAGAATTTGAACTCACAACCTCTTCCTTCTATGCCACCACGTCTGTATCAATGACTGATTTCACCTGTAGGCATATTCCTATACTGTAAAGTAAATCTCAGCTCTGTTAAAAATACACTGAAGAAAAACTATTATATTTATTTAAGAGATGCAGGAGTAACATAAAAATTGAATAATTTAACCCTCCAAAATTAGACAACTATACTGAAAACGCAAACTCACATTGCTGAAATCAGTAAATCGTATAAATTACAAGTCAGCTTAACTGTTACCTAAAATACCAGTGCAGTTGGCACTCTTTTGCTAAGTTAAGAGACATATTATAGGTAATGAATATGTAGGGGACCCTGCAAATCCAAAGGTTGTAAGTTCAAATCCCAGGTGGGGTCTTATTGAAAAGTCACCACTGATCATGTCATATGGAATCATATTGTCATTGATTTAAAGAAAAAAAACATACCATTTCATGACTTTACTTATAATGGTTTGGGATACCTGGAACCATCACGTGACAAAAACATCCAGGGGACCATGACACAATGTCCCAAGAACGTTCAGAGGACCATGACACAAAGTCCCAAGAACATCTTAAAAACCTCCTTGGGATGTCCTCGGGACAAACCAGGAACTAGACAAAACCTCTAGGGGACATTGACACAGTGTACCAAGATTATTCAGGGGACCATGACATTCAGGGGACCATTAGGGGACCATGACACAACATCCCAAGAACATCCCAAAAAAGTCTGAAACAATAAAAAGGTCCCCCAGAGGATGCTCCCTTGGGAATATCACGCGACATCCTAAGGACTAGAAAAATACAAGTCCTGAGAACGTCCTAAAAAGGTCCTGACATGGTCCTCAGTGACGTCCTGGGAACATACAGGTATCTTGACATTGGGATAACGTCACGCTGAAACCCTTAAGGGACCTAATGGGAACGTTGCAGAATGTCCTCAGGGCGTCCCTTGTTTGCTGGGTAGTGCAAATTGACTTCACCAGCCATAAACCTACAAAGCTTTTGAATGATACTAAATTATAGCAAAAACGTACATAAGTAAGGGATAATCAAAGTGGGGCAAATAAGTATCATTATTTTCCAGCGAACGCATAGAGCCCCGAGTTGATTATCCCTTTTATACCATGGCTATAATTTAACACATTTGCTACTAGAAATGTGTTAATTTGCCGGTAGACTGAAATACATCTACTGAAATAACTAGCACGTTTACTAGATAGCTACAGTAGATGCTGTGGTAAAAGACTTGCTAGTTTATCTAACCAAACCATCAGTCCTAGCTTGCTATTAAAAAATAGAATTCAACAATACCAATAATATTTTCAAATCGACTTTTGTTTTCAAAACAAGCTCAAACAGAACATGTAAAAATTAACTATAGCCATTGAATTCTACCATGCCGATGTTTCTGTGCGTTATAGGGAAATAATGCACACTCTAGAATGCCCTTCAAGCCAATCAGAAACGAGTCTTCAACAATGCCATGGTATAACACCCAAAAAGGTATTGACCACATACCACACTTAGAGAGACACAAATCAATGACTGGAACCCTGAAGGTATTCACTTTGTTTGTTTTTGTACATGAAAGTCAATGTGAATATGGATATTGTAAATAATTTTATAAAAAGTACATTTCCATACCAACTAACTGGGATCATTTATTTGATGTTTGCCTTCTGATTGTATTTATATGAGATAGAAGATTTGTTTGATATATTTTTTAAAGCAAGAAGTTGTGATCAATGAACCAAATACATATTTTCTTATGTTTCTCATCTTTCTGTGGTTTCATTGCTTAGAATGTACATATGTGTCTGAACTGTGTGCCAGTAGTTCAAAACAGACAGCTCTGTGCATTTAACATGTCAATACCTTTCACAAATACAAGTAGTGATGAAGTCAATCTCTCCTCCGCTTTGAGCCAGGAGTGATTGACAGGCATTTTAATGTTAGCTCTCTGTTTACAACCAAGGGCTAGCCGTACTGCCCTGATCTGAGATTGACGTTGGAAGACACACTAATACACAGAGTCCCGAGAGAGAGAGAGAGAGAGAGAGAGAGAGAGAGAGAGAGAGAGAAAACTACTCCCTCGTTGACATGAAGGATAAATTCACCCAGCTGGAGGTAATGCAGGTGGAGCTGGAACAAGAGGTGAACACACTCCAATCAGCACAAAAAATTGTCCAGCTCAACAACACCCCCTCAACCAGACCTAAAGAGAGACATATCTGGACTGTGGTGAGACAAGATCAACAGACAAAATAGCAGGAGCAGGAGATGAACAGAGCACTAGAGGAGAAGGTGAATCAGATTGAGGAGAAGGTGAGAACGATGATGTGTGACAGAGACCAACCCATTAGAGAGCTAGCCACCCTCGCATTGAAGCCAGCAGAACAGCCCACCCCAGACCCTGACCATAGCCTCGACACCACAGCAGAACAGTCCACCTCAGACCCTGACCATAGCCTTCACATCACAGCAGAACAGTCCACCCCAGACCCTGACCATAGCCTCGACACCACAGCAGAACAGTCCACCTCAGACCCTGACCATAGCCTCGACACCACAGCAGAACAGTCCACCCCAGACCCTGACCATAGCCTCGACACCACAGCAGAACAGTCCACCCCAGACCCTGACCATAGCCTCAACACCACAGCAGAACAGTCCACCTCAGACCCTGACCATAGCCTCGACACCACAGCAGAACAGTCCACCCCAGACCCTGACCATAGCCTCGACACCACAGCAGAACAGTCCACCTCAGACCCTGACCATAGCCTCGACACCACAGCAGAACAGTCCACCCCAGACCCTGACCATAGTCTCGACACCACAGCAGAACAATCCACCCCAGACCCTGACCATAGCCTCGACACCACAGCAGAACAGTCCACCCCAGACCCTGACCATAGTCTCGACACCACAGCAGAACAGTCCACCTCAGACCCTGACCATAGTCTCGACACCACAGCAGAACAGTCCACCTCAGACCCTGACCATAGCCTCGACACCACAGCAGAACAGACAAATGAAGGGAAAGGGGGGATACCTAGTCAGTCCAACTGAATGCCTTCAACTGAAATGTGTCTTCCTCATTTAACCCAACCCCTCTGAATAAGAGAGGTGCGGGTGGCTGCCTTAATCGACATCCACGTCTTCGGCGCCCGGGGAACAGTGGGTTAACTGCCTTGCTCAGGGGCAGAACGACAGATTTTTACATTGCCCTCTTGACAACCCACCCACACCAACTGAGGACATACACAAGCCACAGATTGTCCTCCTTATGGACTCAAAAGGGAAATATATACAAGAGAATACACTTTTTCCCCGAACACACAGTGTCTAAACTCGGGTGTCCAAACACCCCACCGGACCTGCACATAGAAGACCCACACCGAGAGGACCTACATCCAGACCACCATCAGCCACACTCCCACCCCAACCAATCAACACCCCACCCAAGTCAACCATGCCAACACCCCATTTAGGCCCCCTCAGATCAGACCTATGCCCCTCCTGCCCACCCTATGCCCCCCACTCCCACAAAGAGGGCCTCAACATAGAAGTCACACATACGCCCAGGCCGTGAGCAGGCAAACAGGCCCAGCCCCCACTCTTACACTAGCCCAAGCCAATGGCATGTACCAGATACTCAGCAGGCTCTGCTCACACTTACTGGTCTGAGGCCAAAACACATGACCAACAACATTGGACACTTTATGGAACACAAAGCCTTCACTATCTCATCATGTAATATCCCAGGCCGGAGGTCATCTGCTTTTGGCCTAAAGCTGGACTTCAATAAACATTGTCATCTTTCAAGAAACATGGTATACCCACTAGCTTCCCTGTAGGTTACAGAGAGCTGGTAGTCCCATCCACCAAACTACCAGGATTAAGACAAGGAAAGGACTCAGGGGGTATGCTAATTTGGTATAGAGCAGTCCTAACTCACTCTATTAAATGAATCAAAACAGGAACATTTTACATTTGGCTAGAAATTGAAAAGGAAATGATTTCAACAGGGAGAAATATCCTCCTGTGTGATACCTATAGAATCCCCACACTTTAATGAAGACAGCTTCTCCATCCTGGAGGGGGAAATCAATCCTTTCCAGGCCCAGGGACAGGTACTAGTCTGTGACGACCTAAATGCCAGAACTGGACAAGAACCTGTCACCCTGAGCACACAGGGGGACAAACGCCTGCCTGAAGGTGAAATAATTCCCTTCCCCATATGCCTTCCTAGGCACAACTACGACAACATAACCAACAAAAACGGGTCACAACTCCTGCAGCTCTGTCACACGCTGAGTATGTACATAGTCAATGGTAGGCTTCGAGGGGACCCAGAGTCTCTCAGAGCGTTCACAGTCAGCCCACTGACATCCCTATCAGACCACAGCAAAATCACAGTCTACTTGAACAATCATGAGGCATCAAAGCCAAAGGAACATAATAATATTAAGAAATGCTATATTTAGTAGGAAAGTAGTGTGGAAACCTACCAAAAAACAATTAGGCAACAACAATCTCAATCCCTTTTAGACAACTTCCTGGACAAAACGTTCCACTGTAATAGTGAAGGTGTAAACTTGGTAGTCGAAAACCTAACAGTATATTTAACCTCTCAGCTTCCCTATCAAATCTAAAAATGTCTATGATAAATGGTTTGATGAAGAATGCAAAAACCTAAGAAAGAAATTGAGAAACCTATCCAACCAAAAACATACGGTTAATATATATGGTGAATCACCTAAAACAATACAGAAATACACTACGGGAAAAGAATGAACACCAAGTCAGAAATCAGCTCATTGTAATTGAAGAAAACACTAAACAAAAAAACAACACGAAGAGTTATCTATCCAAAACGGAGATGTATGGGTAAACCACTTCTCCAATCTTTTTGGCTCTATATCAAAGAACAAACCGCAAAAACATATAAATGATCAACTATTAAAGACTACCAGAACCCACTGGATTCTCCAATTACATTGAATCAACTACAGGACAATATACAAACCCTCCAACCCAAAAAGGCCTGTGGTGTTGATGGTATCCTCAATGAAATTATAAAATATAGACCATAAATTCCAATTGGCTGTACTTAAACTCTTTAACATCAACATAAGCTCTAGCATCTTCCCCAATATTTGGAACCAAGGACTGATCACCCCAATCCACAAAAGTGGAGATAAATTTGACCCCAATAACAACTGGGGGATATGCGTCAACAGCAACCTTGAGAAAATCCTCTGCAATATCATTAACAGCAGACTCACACATTTCCTCAGTGAAAACAATGTACTGAGCAAATGTCAAATTGTCTTTTTACCAAATTATAGTACGACAGACCACGTACTCACCCTGCACACCCTGATGGACAAACTAACAGACAAAAACAAAAGCAAAGTCTTCGCATGCTTTGTTGATTTCAAAAAAGCTTTTGACTCAATTTGGCATGAGGGTCTGCTATACAAATTGGTTGGAAAGTGGTGTTGGGGTAAAAAGGTACGACATTATACACAATTGTACACAATTGTACACAAACAACAAGTGTTCGGTTAAAATTAGCAAAAAACACGCACATTTCTTTCTACAGGACTGTGAGGTGAGACAGGGATGCAGCTTAAGCCCCACCCTCTTCAACATACATATCAACGAATTAGCGAGGGCACTAGAACAGTCTGCACCCTACTAGAATCTGAAGTCAAATGTCTACTGTTTGCTGATCAAATCAAATTGTATTGGTCACATACTGTCACGACTTCAGCCGAAGTTGGTCCCTCTCCTTGTTCGGACGGCTTTCGGCGGTCGACGTCACCGGTTTTCTAGCTATCGCCGATCTACTTTTCATTTTCTATGTTTTTGTCTTCATTATACACACCTGGTTTCCAATCACTTAATTATTTGTTACTTATTTAACTTCTTAGGGAGCGGCTCCCGAGGTGACGATTTTGGAGAGTCTGGCGTGCCCAAAGTAAAATGCCTCCCACTCAGGCCCAGAAAATAGGATATGCACATAATCAGTACTATTGGATAGGAAACACTCTGAAGTTTCTAAGAGTGTTAAAATATTGTCTGTGAGTATAACAGAACGGATATAGCAGGCAAAAACCTGAGGAATCTCTGTCCTGGAAAAAGTGTTTTTGACACATTGCCTCATTTTGAACCCCTCCCTATTGAAAACAGCTATATATACAAGACTGCAGTACCTATTGCTTCCACTGGATGTCAACAGTCTCTAGACAGTGTTTGATGATGTTAGAATGCTCTGGATGGTAATAGAAGAAGAATTTCGAACTGGTCACCAGATGTAAACAGAAGAGGATGCGCGTTCACGGGCTCGCGCGCGCTGTGGTTTTTCCTTTCCTATCGTCCAGTTTATGAGTGTATAGGTATAGGTTGAACGAGTTCTCTTCATGGTTCAATGGGCGAGTGGACGCTGTATTTTATGAACATAATGCGCCAACCAAACAGAGATTTATGGATATAAAAAAATGGACACTAGGGACACTTGGGAAGCCCTCAGCAGAAGTTCTTCAAAAGGTAAGGGATTTGTTTTCGCTGTGAAATGTGTTTTGTGTGAACCGCGATGGTTTATGAATTTATGCTAATGGAAAATCTTGGAGGTGCTACCCTCAAGGTGCTACCCCCAAAGGTGGTAGGTTCGCCGTAAAGCCTTTTTGAAATCTGACAACGCTGTGATATTGCCAAGAAGCAGAGCTTTTGACGACTATGCATCACTTGTATATTGATGAATGTTTAATAATTAAACTTTTGGATTTTGAATTTGGCGCCTTGCTTTTCACCGGGTAGTGTCGGGAGTGCCCCACCACTCCCTAAGTAGTTAAACCCTCTGTTTCCCTCATGGTTTTGTGTGTGTTTGTTATATGTTAGATGTTCTTTTTATTGTGAGCTTGGATTTTACTACCTATTTTGGTAATTTGTTATTTGAGTAAAGATACGTGATTTACTCATCGCCGTTGTCCTGCGCCTGTCTCTGCCTACCTGCTAAACAGAGACTTTCAACAGAAACACGCACAAACAATGGAGTCAGCAGGAGAACACAGCCTTCCTCTGCCTATTGAGGAGCGCATTCAGCAGCACGCGACCATGTTGCAACATCTCGGCACAGCCATGGATCACGTGCTGCATAATCTGGAGCAATGAGAGAGAGGTTTTCCAGCGCCTCCACCAGCATCTCAACCTCCCACTCCACAACCCACACAGCTGTCCACATCTCCTTCACCTGGACCCTGTGGAATTCGACTTGCGCTCCCGAGGACATATGATGGAACGGCTGACGGGTGCCAGGGGTTCATACTCCAACTAGAGCTCTACCTGGCGACCGTTCACCCGGGTCCCTCGGGACGCGAGAGCGTGTCCGCCCTCGTCTCCTGCTTATCCGGGAAAGCCCTGGAGCTCTACCTGGCGACCGTTCACCTGGGTCCCTCGGGACGCGAGAGCGTGTCCCCCCTCGTCTCCTGCTTATCCGGGAAAGCCCCCAACGCCGTATGGGGGGAGGACAGAGCGGCATGAACGCCTGTTCCACCTCAGGCAGGGGACGAGGAGCACACAGGACTTTTCTCTGGAGTTCCGCACCCTGGCCACCGAAGCGGGATGGAATGACAGAGCCCTGATCGACCATTACAGATGCAGTCGGCGCGAGGACGTCCGACGCGAGCTGGCCTGCAGGGACACCACCCTATCCTTCGACCAGCTGGTGGATATGTCCATCAGGCTGGATACCCTGCTGGCCACCCGTGGACGTCCGGATCAGGGCCTGTTAGTTCCATCCGCCAACACCTCTGATCCAACACCTATGGTGCTAGGAGGGACTGCGCTTAGGGGGGCCGGAGGAGGGGCCACTCCCTGCACCTTATGTGGCCGCAGAGAGCACACTGCTGGTCGGTGCTGGGGGGTACCTCAGGGAGTCGAGGCAGCAGGCAGGGCACTATCGTGTCATCCCAGGTGAGTAGGCACCAGACTCGCCCAGAGCCCCCTGTTGCTCACATGTTTTTGTTTATAGATTTTCCAGAGTTTTCCCCGCGTTCCCAGCATAAGGCGCTCGTCGATTCAGGCGCAGCTGGGAACTTTATTGACCGTTCATTTGCCCGTAGTTTAGGGATCCCCATTGTGTCTGTTGATATGCCCTTCCCTGTGCATGCCTTAGATAGTCAACCATTAGGGTCAGGGCTGATTAGGGAGGTTACCGCACCACTAAGTATGGTGACGCAGGGGGGTCATCATGAAGATTAGTCTCTACCTCATTGATTCTCCTGCGTTTCCCGTGGTGCTGGGTCTACCCTGGCTGGCTTATCATGACGCCACTATTTCGTGGCAACAGAGGGCTCTCAAAGGAATGGCCACGAAAGTGCTCAGGGAGGTGTGTAGGTGTTTCCATCAGTGCAACTACGGTGGAGAGTCCAGACCAGGTCTCCACCGTGCACATCCCCTCAGAATATGCCGATTTGGCTCTCGCCTTCTGTAAAAAGAAGGCGACACAATTACCACCCCATCGACAGGGGGATTTTGCGATAAATCTCCTGGTAGACGCAGCACTTCCCAGGAGTCACGTGTATCCTCTGTCACAGGAGGAGACGGCAGCTATGGAGACATATGTTTCCGAATATCTGGGACAGGGATACATTCGGCCCTCCACTTCACCTGCCTCCTTGAGTTTCTTTTTTGTGAAGAAGAAGGATGGAGGTCTGTGCCCGTGTATTGACTATCAAGGTATCAATCAAATCACTGTGAGGTACAGCTACCCGCTGCCTCTCATAGCCAGTGCAATCGAGTCAATGCACGGGGCGTGCTTCTTCAATCTGGTGCGTATCCGGGAGGGGGACGAGTGGAAGACAGCATTTAGTACTACCTCAGGGCACTACGAGTATCTCCTCATGCCTTATGGGTTGATGAATGCTCCATCAGTCTTCCAGGCATTTGTAGACAAGATTTTCCGGGACCTGCACGGGCAGGGTGTAGTGGTGTATATCGACAACATTCTGATATACTCTGCTACACACGCCGAGCATGTGTCCCTGGTGCGCAAGGTGCTGGGTAGACTGTTGGAGCATGACCTGTGTGTCAAGGCTGAGAAATGTCTGTTCTTCCAGCAATCCATCTCTTTCCTAGGGTACCGCATTTCCACGTCAGTGGTGGAGATGGAGAATGACCGAATTTCAGCTGTGCGTAATTGGCCGACTCCAACCACGGTAAAGGAAGTGCAGCGGTTCTTAGGGTTTGCCAATTACTACCGGAGGTTTATCCGGGGCTTTGGTCAGGTAGCAGCTCCTATTACTTCACTGCTGAAGGGGGGGCCGGTGCGACTGCAGTGGTCAGCTGAGGCGTACAGGTCTTTTAGTCATCTGAAGGCTCTGTTTACCTCGGCTCCCGTGCTGGCTCATCCGGATCCCTCTTTGGCATTCATATTTGAGGTGTACGCGTCCGAGGCTGGGATAGGAGCTGTGCTGTCTCAGCGCACGAGTACGCCACCAAAACTCCGCTACTGTGCCTTCTTTTCGAAGAAGCTCAGCTCGGCGGAGCAAAACTGTGATGTAGGGGCAAGGTGGGCCATGTATTAGTGGTGATGATGTAGGAAGAAAGGAGACACTATCTATTTGCAATGACTTGTTCCCATAGTCCTGACATGCTAACTTGGGAGTGCTGTTGATGAGAGAGAGGTAGCTATCACAATGCTAATCTATTCCATTTGGGAGTGCTGTTGATGAGAGAGAGGTAGCTATCACAATGCTAATCTATTCCACTTGGGAGTGCTGTTGATGAGAGAGAGGTAGCTATCACAAATCTAATCTCTTCCACTTGGGAGTGCTGTGGGTGAGAGAGGTAGCTATCACAAATCTAATCTATTCCACTTGTGAGTGCTGTTGATGAGAGAGAGGTATCTATCACAATGCTAATCTATTCCACTTGGGAGTGCTGTTGATGAGAGAGAGGTAGCTATCACAATGCTAATCTATTCCACTTGGGAGTGCTGTGGGTGAGAGCGAGGTAGCTATCAAAATTCTAATCTATTCCACTTCGGAGTGCTGTGGGTGAGAGAGAGGTAGCTATCACAATGCCAATGTATTCCACTTGGGAGTGCTGTGGGTGAGAGAGGTAGCTATCACAATGCTAATCTATTCTACTTGCTCTCTGTCTTTCACCTTTCTTTCTGTCCCTTCCTTCCTTGGTCGCAAAGCCCCCTCTCTCTCTCCCCTTTTCCCCTCTCTCCCCCTCCTTTCGTTACTTCCTTTTTGTCTTTCTTTGGCCCCCTTTAGTCCCTGCATCCACCTCTCCCTCCCTCCCTCCCTCCCTCCCTCCCTCCCTCCCTCCCTCCCTCCCTCCCTCCCTCCTCCTCCTCCTCTATATTCCCCCCTCTTCCAACCTTTCCTAACCAGCCATTGGAACCCTCAGAAAGTGAAGCGAAAGACCAAGAAAAGGAAGAGGGTTGCATGCTTCATTTAATGACATTAATTAAATCTGTCCGGTCTCCTGGTAATGAGCCAGATCAGTCAGATACAGCGTCTGGTGAGCAAGAGGAGCAACTCATCGTTAATGTCACTAACACAGCTTCCTACAGCTCTGACACCACCACCAGTTCTGCTTAATTTAACACCGTTCCTTCACGAGGCAAAGTGCTTGCTTAGACTCAATCACCTGGATACGATATCTTCTTCTCTCTGAACTGCTTTCAAGGAAGGCATGTCTGTACTTAAGTGATAACCTGAGAAACAGCAGCAATACCATAAAGAACAGTTCTCTTTGGGTCATAATGTAACTACAGAACATTATGTTATAGCTTTCTGACTTATATCTACATATACTGCACGCTTAGGGTCTTCAGTCCTAACCTGCAGTATGTACAATTCACATGGCATTGAAAAGCACAATGCACATTATCAAGCTTGTCTCAGCTGGCAGACAAGCTGCCAATCACAACCTGCCAGACATGTTCAAAACTTGTCTACCCTTCCTGAGTCATCAACGTCAGGGTCACTGACACACACTCACAAACACACACCCCACTGAGCTGTCTGTCATAGTCAGGGTCGAATGACAGATTCTCATTAGTCTGTCAAGACTCTTATGAGGGATATGCAGGTTACCAGGGTTGTGCAGTGACACAGGGGGACAGAGGGGACAGCACGGACAGAGGGGGACAGCAGGCTTACGCATCACGCTAGGCTAAGAAAAGATATGGCCACATCTGGTATAGACCTGGGTCTACTTAAAGGCCCAGTGCAGTCTAAAATGTGACTTACTTGCATTTTATATACATTTACACAATTTGAGATTGGATTCATACTGTGAAAATGTGAAACTGATGATTCTTCCCTTTTAGTGTAAGAGCTGTTTTAAAAGACTGACCTGTACATTTCTGCTTGTTTTGCATGGGTGGAGTTTAGGCCTGCCTGTAAAGTCTACACCAGTTGTATTCGGCAAATTTGATTTGATTTGCGTACGTAGTCTAATGTCCATTGCTCGTGTTTCTTGGCCCAAGTCTCTTATTCTTATTGGTGTCCTTTAGTAGTGGTTTCTTTGCAGCAATTCAACCATGATGACCTGATTCACGCAGTCTCCTCTGCACAGTTGATGTTTATGTGTCTGTTGCTTGAACTCTGTGAAGCATTTATTTGGGGCTGCAATCTGAGGTGCAGTTAACTCTAATGAACTTATCCTCTGCAGCAGAGGTAACTCTGGGTCTTCTTTTCCTGTGGCGGACCTCATGAGAGGCAGTTTCATCATAGCGCTTTATTGTTTTTTGCGAATGCACTTGAAGAAACTTTCAAAGTTCTTGAAATTTTCCGGATTGACTGATCTTCATGTCTTAAAGTAATGATGGAATGTCGTTTCTCTTTGCTTATTTGAGCTGTTCTTGCCATAATATAGACTTGCTCTTTTACCAGATAGGGCTATCTTCTGTATACCACCCCTACCTTGTCACAAGACAACTGAATGGCTCAAAGGCATTAAGAAGGAACGAAAATGCACACCTGTTAATTGAAATGCATTCCAGGTGACTACCTCATGAAGCTGGTTGAGAGAATGCCAAGAGTGCAAAAATGGCATCAAGTCAAAGGGTGGCTACTTTAAAGAAATTAACACATATGTTTTGATTTGTTTAACACTTTTTGTTACTACATGATTCCACATGTGTTATTTCATAGTTTTGATGTCTTCACTATTTTTCTACAATGTAGAAACTAGTAAAAATAAAGAGACCCCTTACTCAGACTATTCCCAGACAGTCCTAGCAAAATTCTTACTTAAGAAATTGCTATTTGCTAAAATAGCCTCTAGTCTCCTGGATGAGGAGGAGTGTAGCCTGGGTAAACAGCCTCTAGTCAGGTGGCTGAGAAGTGGTGAAGCCTGGGTAAATAGCCTCTAGCCTCCTGGCTTAGGAGGAGTGTAGCCTGGGTAAACAGACTCTAGTCAGGTGGCTGAGAAGTGGTGAAGCCTGGGTAAATAGCCTCTAGCCTCCTGGCTTAGGAGGAGTGTAGCCTGGGTAAACAGACTCTAGTCAGGTGGCTGAGAAGTGGTGAAGCCTGGGTAAACAGCCTTTAGTCTCCTGGCTGAGGAGGAATATAGCTTGGGTAAACAGCCTCAAGTCTTCTGGAGTGTATCCTGAGGCCTGACTGCATGAGTAAAGCTGTGGAGTGGTTCAGCCTTGTTAGATTACTAGCCCTAGACTAGCTAAGGAATAGTTTACTCTTAGTGAAGAGGCCTGAAGCCTGGCTTGACCCTAGACTAGCTGAGGAGGAGTGTCCTTGGTGAAAGGCCTAAGGAGTGTATCCTGGCCCAGCAGTTAATGAAGAGCAGGGATTGACAGAAAAGGCAGGAATTATTATCCTCAACTCAGACCGACAACCGAGGAATCAGAACAAAAAGACAATCCAAAAAGAGAGGAGAAGAGAGGAGGAGAGAAGAGATGAAAGGAGGAGAGAGGAGGAGAGAAGAGACAAAAGGAGGAGGGAGGAGGAGAGAAGAGACAAAAGGAGGAGTGAGGAGAAGAGAAGAGACGAAAGGAGGATAGAGGAGGAGAGAAGAAGAGAGAAGAGGAGAGAAGAGGAGAGAAGAGGAGAGGATAGAGGAGGAGAGAAGAAGAGAGAAGAGAAGAGAGGAGAGGAGGAGAGAGGAGGAGAGAGGAGGAGAGAGGAGAGGGGAGAAGAGAGGATGAGAGAGGAGGGGAGAAGAGAGAGATGAGAAGGAGAGAAACACTGCTAACCTGCACCAACCGATGCCTCAAAATCTCCTGCTTCTTGCCTGGCGCTGGCTTTGTAGCTCTATGTGTCATAACATTGTAAATGCATTAGGTTGTGTAGAGATTGAACAAGCCCAGAGGTCAGAAGCAGTGTGTGACAGGTTTTAATTGACCCAGGGTGTTGTTGGAGAAGTGATTATGTTCACGGCAGCATGGCGGGACGGTGGCAGAGACACAAAACACAGGAACAAAACAATGACAGAGGTCACCTTGATGAAGCCAGCCTCCTGCCTGCTGAACACAGAAAGTGAATTACTCAATTCCAGACAGCCAAACGGTACCCTATTCCCTATGTAGCACACTAATCTGAGTCTGGTCGTCATGCTCTGCTGCTCTCTCTTTCCCTGCACTGTATATCTGCATCCCAAATGACACCACAATCCTTATATATCTCTGGTCAAAAGTAGAGCACTTTATAGGGAATAGGGTGTCGTTTTGCAACACAGCGATACAGGGCAGAGGGAAATATTCAGAACAGGTTGTCATGTGGGATGTGGCCCTCACAGAGATACAGGGCAGAGGGAAAGATTCAGAACAGGCTGTCATGTGGGATGTGGCCCTCACAGAGATACAGGGCAGAGAGAAAGATTCAGAACAGGCTGTCATGTGGGATGTGGCCCTCACAGAGATACAGGGCAGAGGGAAAGATTCAGAACAGGCTGTCATGTGGGATGTGGCCCTCACAGAGATACAGGGCAGAGGGAAAGATTCAGAACAGGCTGTCATGTGGGATGTGGCCCTCACAGAGATACAGGGCAGAGGGAAAGATTCAGAACAGGCTGTCATGTGGGATGTGGCCCTCACAGAGATACAGGGCAGAGGGAAAGATTCAGAACAGGCTGTCATGTGGGATGTGGCCCTCACAGAGATACAGGGCAGAGGGAAAGATTCAGAACAGGCTGTCATGTGGGATGTGGCCCTCACAGAGATACAGGGCAGAGGGAAAGATTCAGAACAGGCTGTCATGTGGGATGTGGCCCTCACAGCGATACAGGGCAGAGGGAAAGATTCAGAACAGGCTGTCATGTGGGATGTGGCCCTCACAGAGATACAGGGCAGAGGGAAAGATTCAGAACAGGCTGTCATGTGGGATGTGGCCCTCACAGCGATACAGGGCAGAGGGAAAGATTCAGAACAGGCTGTCATGTGGGATGTGGCCCTCACAGAGATACAGGGCAGAGGGAAAGATTCAGAACAGGCTGTCATGTGGGATGTGGCCCTCACAGAGATACAGGGCAGAGGGAAAGATTCAGAACAGGCTGTCATGTGGGATGTGGCCCTCACAGAGATACAGGGCAGAGGGAAAGATTCAGAACAGGCTGTCATGTGGGATGTGGCCCTCACAGCGATACAGGGCAGAGGGAAAGATTCAGAACAGGCTGTCATGTGGGATGTGGCCCTCACAGAGATACAGGGCAGAGGGAAAGATTCAGAACAGGCTGTCATGTGGGATGTGGCCCTCACAGCGATACAGGGCAGAGGGAAAGATTCAGAACAGGCTGTCATGTGGGATGTGGCCCTCACAGAGATACAGGGCAGAGGGAAAGATTCAGAACAGGCTGTCATGTGGGATGTGGCCCTCACAGCGATACAGGGCAGAGGGAAATAAAAAAGAGTGAGAGAGAGGAGAAAAGACAGTCAAATAGTTCCCACCATATCTTCCAGCCAGCAGATATGCTATTAGTTTTAAAATAAGCTCTTCTTCTTCTCCCAGGCAGTGCAGTGGCATGTAGGCCAATGTATATAAAGCTCACTCACCCTCTGGTTATACCGCACTGTACCAACCTCAATCGGCAGGTCATACTAGTTAAAAATGTGTGTGTGTGTATGTGTGTGTGCACGAGTGCGTGTGCATGTGCCTATGTGTGTGTGTGTCTGTGTGTATCTGTGTGTGTATGCATTTGTGTGTGTGTCTTTCCACACACTCCAACACACAAGGACAGCAGTGATCCTGCTCATTGCGTAAAACCCACACATCTCATCTAATAGAAGAATCCTTTCCTATATATAGAGGGATTGGTAAAACAGGCAAGCAGCAACCATGAGATGGACACACGCACACACAAGGACAACATGACACACAAGCACACACAGACACAGACACACACACACAGACACACACACACACACACAGACATACACACACACACAAGTAGTTAGATTTTCATCTCTACATAGTGTGACTCTAAAGGCCCTGACCTTCATTCTAGTGAATACAATACATTTCCAGCGGGGGTCCTGTTTAATTTGCCCCCTGCTGTTAACTCAGGGGCTGGTGGCTGCTAGAAGGTTATTACAGGGATGTGGTGGTGACTGCTATAAGGTCTGTCTTTCTGCCTGTCTGTCTGCCTGTCTGTATGTTAGTCTGTCTGTCTGTGTGTCTGTTAGTCTGCCTGCCTGCCTGCCTGTCTGTCTGTCGTTCTGTATGTTGGTCTGCCTGCCTGTCTGCCTGTCAGCCTATCTGTCTGTTATAACCACAGACTGATGCTGGCACTAAGACGGCTCTCAACCAACTCTATAAGGCCATAAGCAAACAAGAAAATGCTTATCCAGAAGTGGCGCTCCTAGTGGCCGGGGACTTAAATCCATTTTACCTAATTTCTACCAGCATGTCACATGTGCAACCAGAGGGAAAAACACTCTAGACCACCTTTACTCCACACACAGAGATGCATACAAAGCTCTCCCTCGCCCTCCATTTGGCAAATCTGACCACAATTCTATGCTCCTGATTCCTGCCTACAAGCAAAAATTAAAGCAGGAAGTACCAGTGACTCGCTCAATATGGAAGTGGTCAGATGACACGGATGATACGCTACAGGACTGTTTTGCTAGCACAGACTGGAATATGTTCCGAGATTCATCCAATGGCATTGAGGAGTATACCACCTCAGTCATCGGCTTCATCAATAAGCGCATCGACGACGTCGTCCCCACAGTGACCGTACGTACTGTACGGTCACTGTGGGGAAGCCTTGGATTACAGGCAAAATCCGCATCGAGCTAAAGGCTAGAGCTGCCGCTTTCAAGGAGTGGGACACTAATCCGGACGCTTATAAGATATCCCGCTATGCCCTCAGACTTTTAAACAAGCAAAGCGTCAATACAGGATTAAGATTGAATCCTACTACACCGGCTCTGACGCTCGTCGGATGTGGCAGGGCTTGAAAACTATTACGGACTACAAAGGGAAACCCAGACGTGAGCTGCCCAGTGACGCGAGCCAACCAGATGAGCTAAATGCCTTTTATGCTCGCTTCGAGGCAAGCAACACTGAAGCATGCATGATAGCACCAGCTGTTCTGGATGACTGTGTGATTACGCTCTCAATAGCCGATGTGAACAAGACCTGTAAACAGGTCAACAAATTACAAAGCCGCGGGGCCAGATGGATTACCAGGACGTGTACTCAAAGCATGCGCGGACCAACTGTAAAGTGTCTTCACTGACATGTTAAACCTCTCTCTGACGGAGTCTGTAATACCTACATGTTTCAAGCAGACCACCATAGTCCCTTTGCCCAAGGAAGAGAAGGTAACCTGCCTAAATGATTACCGCCCGTAGCACTCACGTCGGTAACAATGAAGTGCTTTGAAAGGCTGGTCATGGCTCACGTCAACAGCATCCTCCCGGATACCCTAGACCCACTCCAATTCGCATACCGCCCCAACAGATCCACAGAAGATGCAATCTCAATCGCACTCCACGCTGCCCTTTCCCACCTGGACAAAAGGAACACGTATGTGAGAATGCTGTTCAACAACATAGTGCCCACGAAACTCATCATTAAGCTAAGGACCCTGGGACTAAACACCTCCCTCTGCAACTGGATCCTGGACTTCCTGACGGGCCGCCCCCAGGTGGTAAGGGTAGGCAACAACACGTCTGCCACGCTGATTCTCAACACTGGGGCCCCTCAGGGGTGTGTACTTTGTCCCCTCCTGTTCTCCCTGTTCACCCACGACTGCATGGCCAAACACGACTCCAACACCATCATTAAGTTTGCTGACGACACAACAGTGGTAGGCCTGATCACCGACAACGATGAGACAGAGAACTGGCAGTATTTGTCCCTCAATGTGAGCAAGACAAAGGATCTGATCGTGGACTGCCGAACAGGCCCCAATTTACATCAACGGGGCTGTAGTGGAACGAAACGAGAGTTTCAAGTTCCTTGGTGTCCACATCACCAACGAACTGTTCCAAACACACCAAGACAGTCGTGAAGAGGGCACGACAAAACCTTTTCCCCCTCAGCCTCATTATTGTTATGTTATTGTGTTACTTTTTATAATTATTGTTAACAAAAAAATATTTGTTTTACTTAACTCTTCTTGAACTGCACTGTTGGTTAAGGGCTTGTAAGTAAGTAAGTGTGCGTGTGCGTGCGCACGCGTGTGTGTGTAAACACAGTGAAGCTAGTGCGTTACAGTTGATCCAGGTTTATAGCCAATGTCAAGCACAGCTGAGTGGTATACTACGATGCTAGCTAGATCTATTCAGGCTTTTATAAAGCGAGCCAGCTTCAGACAATGCTGAGTCATCAATTCATGGGTGAGTCAGAACTCTTCATTGAGACAATGCTGAATCATCAATCCATGGGCGAGTCAGAAGTCTTCATTGAGACAATGCTGAAACATCAATCCATTCGGGCGCATGTTACAAATAGAGTTTGATTTGATTGGATTTTGATTTGATGAGGAAGATGACACTTCTCATAACCTGAAGCTGCTGCTAGCTACTGGTGTTGTTAAACAGAGGTCACACACGCCTAATCCAGGAGCAACACGTACACACACACATTACCGTAATAGTGGGGGGAATCGCCAGGAGTCTGATGCCAAGACTTGTTTTATTTTCTGACCTTGTGAACCCCACAACAGGACTGATCATGGTAGGGCCTGGTCATGTTGCTCAGACCCATATGGAGTCCATGGCTGATATATAGTAGGATTAATTGATTAGTACGTACAGCAGTTTGTCATTGTGTGAATTCTCCGTTGTGTATCTTGTCAAATCATTGTAAATGAAGTGACTAATCTATACAGTATCACTGCTCTATATAGAAGACTGATGATGGTAGCCACTGAAGAGAGCTCTACCTGTTAGAACTGCCAAATAACTTAACTTATCTACCTACCTATCTACCTACCTTATCCGTGTCCCAAATGATAACCTATACCCTACATAGTGAACTATTTTTGTGGCCTGATCAAAAGGTAGTGCACTATATAGGGAATAGGGTGCCATTTGGGATGCAGCCGTTGTAATTGGTCATTAATAACTTATTCGGGATCGGTGTCCCTTCCATGGGATGGTTGAGCTAACGTTGGCTAATGTGATTAGCATGACATTGTACGTATTTCCCAGGACATAGACATATCTGATATTGGCAGAAATGTCCAATTTACAGTATCTATTATATTGAAAGAATGCAGAGTATATATAGGAGAGTGCACAATTTTGAAACTGAAAAGTTATTAATAAACAAATTAGGCACATTTGGGTAGTCTTGATACAACATTTCAGCAGAACGCAATGGTTCATTGGATCAGTCTAAAACTTTGCGCATACACTGCTGCCATCTAGTGACCGACATCTAAATTGCACCTGGGCTGGAATAATACATTATGGCTGTTCTCTTGCATTTCAAAGATGATGGTACAAAAAAATACAAAAGAATGGTTGTTTTTCCTTTGTATTATCTTTTACCAGATCTATTGTGTTATATTCTCCTACATTCCTTTCACATTTCCACAAACTACAAAGTGTTTCCTTTCAAATGGTACCAAGAATAAGCATATCCTTGCTTCAGGTCCTGAGCTACAAGCAGTTAGATTTGGGTATGTCATTTCAGGCGAAAATTTAAAAAAGGGCCGGTTTATTACAGCATTATCATTCAGATTGATTATGATCAGCAGGTTTCTCCTAATGTATTATTGTTCTTCCTTCACATCCATTACAGTACATCAATAGAAAGTCATCAGAAATCACAGTTGTAAGAAGATGGAACCCTGACCTGTTCACCGGACGTGCTGCCTTGTCCCAGACCTGCTGTTTTCAACTCTCTAGAGACAGCAGGTGCGGAAGAGATACTCTGAATGATCGGCTATGAAAAGCCAACTGAGATTTACTCCTGAGGTGCTGACCTGTTGCACCCTCTACAACCACTGTGATTATTATTATCTGACCCTGCTGGTCATCTAAGAACGTTTGAACATCTTGGCCATGTTCTGTTATAATCTCCACCCGGCACAGCCAGAAGAGGACTGGCCACCCCTCATAGTCTGGTTCCTCTCTAGGTTTCTTCCTAGGTTCTGGCCTTTCTAGGGAGTTTTTCCTAGCCACTGTGCTTCTACACCTGCATTGCTTGTTGTTTGAGGTTTTAGGCTGGGTTTCTGTACAGCACTTTGTGACATCAGCTGATGTAAGAAGGGCTTTATAAATAAATTTGATTGATTGATAGGCCTATTCATTTTTTTGGGGACGACGACGACAAAGGCCTATTTTAACAATGAAAAGGCTTTGTTTCAATTAAATACACTTTTCTATCTAACACACACAAGGATATAACGTGTTCCTCATAAAAAAGACCGGTGTCACGCGTGTAGCTTGTTGTTGTTGGCGCCAGTCAGAGGCTCCATGTGAAGTGGGAGATCTCTAATTTACCTAACGTTAAAATGACGTTAGGTAAATGAGAAGGCATAGGCTACAACGAGCGACTGACAGGTAGGCTGCTGTTTAATCTGAATGGATTGTTGTAGACAAGGACGGGAGAGTGCAGAAAAATAGCTTCAACTAGCCTAGCTAACATCTGACTATCTTAGGTAGATTTGATGCAGTAAAGACAAGCACTGCCAGATGGGGTGACAGATAACCTATGGCATTTACCAGTTTGTCTAACTAGTGTGAGTCATTTTCTATTTTTTCTCTCTCCCCCATCTGCCCCTGCCCAACTTGCTTGCTGCACAGCCTGCCTCTCCTGAGTTAAGTAAGCAAGTGTCCTCCATCTCTCTCTCCATCTAACCCCCCTCTCTTTCTCTCCCTCCATCTTTCCCCCTCTCTTTGCCCCCTCCATCTCCCTCCCTCCATCTCTCTCTCTCTCTCTCTCTCTCTCTCTCCATCTCTCTCTCTCCAGGGTTTATTAATGAGTCCTATAAAGCAGGGGTGGTGTCCTAAATGGCACCCTATTCCTTACATACAGTAAAAAGAGAATAGGGAATAGGGAATAGGGGGCCATTTGGAACACAGACAGGGATAGGGGGTAGACTACAATGTGTTCTGCTGCAGGCTATAAGCAGCCAGTCCATGGCAATGACAAAGTGATGATGCATGAAGGCGTTGACTGTGCCCCTCACCCCTCTGCTGATCTGGGAAAGCCCAAACACACTAGATCATTTACACACACTGAGAGAAACACACACACACGGACACACACATACACACACATACATGCTGACACAAACACACACACTTTCAAAGGGACAATGTGTGAATTGTCTGAGAGGGGATATTTCTCAACCTGTACACACACACACACACACAAGAAGTGACACAGCCATAAAAGACTGTGAGAACAGTATTCCCCCAGCATGTCACCTTCACTTAGTCTCTCCACAGTCGTCACAGTCACAGTGTGTGTGTGTGTCTTCAGGGTTGCCATAGCAGCCGTGTCATGCTTGAGAGATATATTGATTACTTGCAAGAGTGAGCCTTCAGTCTCTGGCACTTACACACTCACTCATACATGACTTCCAACACACAAGTTCTCACACACACACACACACACACACACACACAAACAAACAGATACAGACGCACACACCCAAACAAACAGACAGTCTAAGAGACAGTCAGAAGGGAAGACGTAGAGGGAAAAGGATGTTAGCTGCTGTGTAAAGACATTTGTAGAGCATCAAGAAGTCCTCCACATTCTTGTCTTACTGTGTCTTGATAAACAGCCCAAATATTTCCAAAGTCTTTGTTCAACATCCTCTGTTACACCGACATCAATGACCAGATATTATGGGAACATTTATGTAACTCAGTTCTGGAAAAACAAACAAAAAGGCCCATGAACATCCCTAGAAAGCCAGGTCAACCACTCCAACACACCCACTAATTACTGCCTCGTGCATATTTATCAACCTCAGAAGAAACCAGGGGGATCCACTGGGATCAATCCAATCTGTTGCCCCCGGTGACAGGCCAATCGTGGCTTTGGAGTCAGGTGTAGGGGCAATGGGGTCAATGGTGGGTGTGTGTGTGTGTAGACTGCGTGGGTGGGTGGGTGTGTGTGTAGACTGCGTGGGTGGGTGGGTGTGTGTGTAGACTGCGTGGGTGGGTGGGTGGGTGTGTGTGTAGACTGCGTGGGTGGGTGGGTGTGTGTGTAGACTGTGTGGGTGGGTGGGTGGGTGTGTGTGTAGACTGCGTGGGTGGGTGGGTGTGTGTGAACATGGATTTGCCAGGTGAATTCCTGCAAGATGAATCAATTACCACTCTCAGCTACACACAAATGAATAACAGCAGAGGAAGATGAGAAAACAGATCCTGTTTACTGAGAGAGGTCAAGTGGAGGAGAGTGGAGGATAGGGGGGAGAGAAGCGGGAAAGAAGAGGAGAGTGGAGGGTAGGGGGAGTGGAGAGAGAAGAGGAGAGTGGAGGAGGAGTGGAGAGAGAAGAGGAGAGTGGAGGGGAGGGGGAGTGGAGAGAGAAGAGGAGAGTGGAGGAGGAGTGGAGAGAGAAGAGGAGAGTGAAGGGTAGGGGGAAGGGGAGTGGAGAGAGAAGAGAGAGGAGAGTGGAGGGGGAGTGGAGAGAGAAGAGGAGAGTGGAGGGTGAGTGGAGAGAGAAGAGGAGAGTGGAGGGGGAGTGGAGAGAGAAGAGGAGAGTGGAGGGTAGGGGGAGGGGGAGTGGAGAGAGAAGAGGAGGGAAACTCAGCCCATACTTCTACACAAGTTCCTACTTCCCCAGGAATAACCAGAGATGACAGGCTGACACTGGGGTTTGGCGGGGAGGGGGAGTGGAGAGAGAAGAGGAGAGTGGAGGGGGAGTGGAGAGAGAAGAGGAGAATGGAGGGGGAGTGGAGAGAGAAGAGGAGAGTGGAGGGGAGGGGGAAGGGGAGTGGAGAGAGAAGAGGAGAGTGTAGGGGGAGTGGAGAGAGAAGAGGAGAGTGAAGGGGGAGTGGAGAGAGAAGAGGAGAGTGAAGGGGGAGTGGAGAGAGAAGAGGAGAGTGGAGGGGGAGTGGAGAGAGAAGAGGAGAGTGGAGGGTAGGGGGAGTGGAGAGAGAAGAGGAGAGTGAAGGGGGAGTGGAGAGAGAAGAGGGGAGTGGAGAGAGAAGAGGAGAGTGGAGGGTAGGGGGAAGGGGAGTAGAGAGAGAAGAGGAGAGTGGAGGGTAGTGGGGAGAGAAGAGGGAAACTCAGCCCACACTTCTACACAAGTTCCTACTTCCCCAGGAATAACCAGAGATGACAGGCTGACACTGGGGTTTGGCACAGACACTTATCCAGGGAAGTGCTTAGCGCACCTGGGAGACAGCGCAGCAGAGTTCTCCTTAGGGTCAATGGGGCTCTAGATGTAAACCGGAGGTAAAGAGATGATGTGATTGTGATGTGATGACAAGAGAGAGAGAGCGAGAGAGAGATGTATATTTTTTGTACAGCGAGCTCTGATATCACTGAGAGGGATGTAGTGGGAAGATAAAGGGAGAGGAGAGAGAGGGTGGGGCAGAGAGAGAGAGAGAGAGAGAGAGAGAGAGAGAGAGAGAGAGAGAGAGAGAGAGAGAGAGAGAGAGAGAGAGAGAGAGAGAGAGAGAGAGAGAGAGAGAGAGAGAGAGAGAGAGAGAGAGAGAGAGAGAGAGAGAGAGAGAGAGAGAGGTACGCATGGCTGGTCTCATAATGCCATTCCAAGGTAAAATGAAGTAACCATCTAGGCACACAGCACTATGGAGAAGAAGAGTAGATTAAGTATTTCTCTCGTCAACAAGTTACACAACAGAGTACAGCATTCCTCGACTCTTCTCTCCTCTCATCTTCTTCTCTTGTCTTCTTTCCTCTTGTCTTCGCTCCTCATTTTTCTTCTCTTCTCCTCTCCTTTCATTTCTCCTCTCATCTACTCTCCTCTTCTTCTCTATCATCCTCTACTTTTCTCTCCTCTTCTCTCAGTGAGCCGTGTTAATGCCCCATAAAATATCTGTTATAGCTGCATCACTGGATAAGTATTATCACTAAACTGACTAAAGAACTGAAAATACAAATGCAGCTGTCATATTAGCTGCTACTGAAGCAGGCATCAACTGCTGTGATACAGTAATATTAGCTGCTAATGAAGCAGGCATCAAATCAAATTGTATTTGTCACATGCGCCGAATACATCAGGTGTAGTAGACCTTACAAGCCCTTAACCAACAATGCAGTTTTAAGAAAATACCTAAAAAAAGTAAATAATAATTAAAGATCAGCAGTAAATAACAATAGCCGGCTACATACTGTATATACAGGGGGTACCGGTACAGAGTCAATGTGTGGGGGCACTGGTGTCGAGGTAATTGAGGTAATATGTTCATGTAGGTAGAGTTATTAAAGTGACTATGCATTGATCAACTGCTGTGATACAGTAATATTGTGATTTAAAACACCTCTGAATGAAATAACTAAAAAGGAGACAGACAGAAGACAGAGATACACACGCCCGCGCACACCAATGTTGTTTTCTTATTTTCTCATCCAGCGAGCAGGCAGCTACTCTGCCCAGATGGCTGCACACCCTGTCTGGTGTTCACAGTGATCAGCGGTTGATTATTTTCCCTGAGTCGGCGCACTTTGAGCACAACCACATCGGATGGTCCCATTTGCATGTCATCTGCTTAATGGCTCAGCTAGTGCAAGGGCATTTGCATGGTATGTGGAATGTTCAATTTCTCACCTAAGCCGGGGGTGTGGTATGTGGATTCCAGAGGTGCACAGTTAGTTAGATAGTTAGTTAGTTAGCTACACTGTATTTGCTCATCTCTCACTGAAGTTATGCATGGCTGTATGATTTAGAATGTATGGTGGAATGTTTAAATATTCTGTATGAATAGGCTTGCAGTATGTTTACCAATATCAAATGCATGAGCCACTGCATTAGTACTTTCAATACTTATTTTTGTACTTGCTATGATACAGTATGTTTACACTAAGTAATGATTATTATTTTTTAATAACTCTTCCTGACTGTTAAATCATACCCTCTATGTGAGAAACAGACTAGCAAAGCATGCTGGGATAAGGGTCATACAAGAGGATTCATAGGATAGAAAACCCCAGGGAGGCTACACGGACATGCCCGGTGCCCATATTGATGAGGTATGTCGAGCATATGAGAGTCAAGTGGAGACAAACGTACTTGGTTCAGTCAGTTCAGTCAGTCATCCTGATGAGCCCTTCACAGCTAGCTAGTTCAGTCAGTCATCCTGATGAGCCATTCACAGCTAGCTAGTTCAGTCAGTCATCCTGATGAGCCCTTCACAGCTAGCTAGTTCAGTCAGTCATCCTGATGAGCCGTTCACAGCTAGCTAGTTCAGTCAGTCATCCTGATGAGCCCTTCACAGCTAGCTAGTTCAGTCATTCATCCTGATGAGCCCTTCACAGCTAGCTAGTTCAGTCAGTCATCCTGATGAGCCCTTCACAGCTAGCTAGTTCAGTCAGTCATCCTGATGAGCCCTTCACAGCTAGCTAGTTCAGTCAGTCATCCTGATGAGCCCTTCACAGCTAGCTAGTTCAGTCAGTCATCCTGATGAGCCCTTCACAGCTAGCTAGTTCAGTCAGTCATCCTGATGAGCCCTTCACAGCTAGCTAGTTCAGTCAGTCATCCTGATGAGCCCTTCACAGCTAGCTAGTTCAGTCAGTCATCCTGATGAGCCCTTCACAGCTATCTAGTTCATTCAGTCATCCTGATGAGCCCTTCACAGCTAGCTAGTTCAGTCAGTCATCCTGATGAGCCCTTCACAGCTAGCTAGTTCAGTCAGTCATCCTGATGAGCCCTTCACAGCTAGCTAGTTCAGTCAGTCATCCTGATGAGCCCATCACAGCTAGCTAGTTCAGTCAGTCATCCTGATGAGCCCTTCACAGCTAGCTAGTTCAGTCAGTCATCCTGATGAACCCTTCACAGCTAGCTAGTTCAATCAGTCATCCTGATGAGCCCTTCACAGCTAGCTAGTTCAGTCAGTCATCCTGATGAGCCCTTCACAGCTAGCTAGTTCAGTCAGTCATCCTGATGAGCCCTTCACAGCTAGCTAGTTCAGTCATTCATCCTGATGAGCCCTTCACAGCTAGCTAGTTCAGTCAGTCATCCTGATGAGCCCTTCACAGCTAGCTAGTTCAGTCAGTCATCCTGATGAGCCCTTCACAGCTAGCTAGTTCAGTCAGTCATCCTGATGAGCCCTTCACAGCTAGCTAGTTCAGTCAGTCATCCTGATGAGCCCTTCACAGCTAGCTAGTTCAGTCAGTCATCCTGATGAGCCCTTCACAGCTAGCTAGTTCAGTCAGTCATCCTGATGAGCCCTTCACAGCTAGCTAGTTCAGTCAGTCATCCTGATGAGCCCTTCACAGCTATCTAGTTCATTCAGTCATCCTGATGAGCCCTTCACAGCTAGCTAGTTCAGTCAGTCATCCTGATGAGCCCTTCACAGCTAGCTAGTTCAGTCAGTCATCCTGATGAGCCCTTCACAGCTAGCTAGTTCAGTCAGTCATCCTGATGAGCCCATCACAGCTAGCTAGTTCAGTCAGTCATCCTGATGAGCCCTTCACAGCTAGCTAGTTCAGTCAGTCATCCTGATGAACCCTTCACAGCTAGCTAGTTCAATCAGTCATCCTGATGAGCCCTTCACAGCTAGCTAGTTCAGTCAGTCATCCTGATGAGCCCTTCACAGCTAACTAGTTCAGTCAGTCATCCCGATGAGCCCTTCACAGCTAGCTAGTTCAGTCAGTCATCCCGATGAGCCCTTCACAGCTAGCTAGTTCAGTCAGTCATCCCGATGAGCCCTTCACAGCTAGCTAGTTCAGTCAGTCATCCTGATGAGCCCTTCACAGCTAGCTAGTTCATTCAGTCATCCTGATGAGCCCTTCACAGCTAGCTAGTTTATGCTGGCTTGCTGACAACAACAGTAGCGTGGTGCTAGTTAAAACTTGTAAAAGAAAGTTGTGTTTATTTAGATGGGTGAGGGGGAGAAATAGCTTGTAGTACTGGTCACCATCTGGAATCTGGATGTCCCCGTGACATGCCAATTAGCTAACGTAACAAGAAGCCAGTGTGAATGACCAGTGCAATGGTGTTGTATCAAGGTGCTTCCCACTGAACAGCAGTCGCTTCACCGGGCAGCTGTATCATATGTTGCTGGTGGTAGCTAACGTGGCCAATTTGTTCCATCCGACTTTCTATTTAGAGTAGGATAGAAGCCTAAACGGGAAATAACTTGTTATATTGGTAGAATCATCTGGATGTCACCGTGATACAGTCTTCTGCTACTCAATGGGGAGAGTTTGCTCTGCAAGCCGGCAACAGTCCCGCTTGCCAAGCACTGCTGTCCTGCAGTGACTTAGAGGAAAGTAGCTAGATAGTGTAGTCAATATCAGGTCTGTAAGGAGAGGGAAGTAACTAGATAGTGTAGCCAATATTAGGTCTGTAAGGAGAGGGAAGTAGCTAGATAGTGTAGTCAATATTAGGTCTGTAAGGAGAAAGGAAGTAACTAGATAGTGTAGTCAATATCAGATCTGTAAGGAGAGGGAAGTAGCTAGATAGTGTAGTCAATATCAGGCCAGCAAGGATAGGGAAGTAGCTAGATAGTGTAGTCAATATCAGGCCAGTAAGGAGAGGGAAGTAGCTAGATAGTGTAGTCAATATCAGGCCAGTAAGGAGAGGGAAGTAACTAGATAGTGTAGTCAATATCAGGCCAGTAGGGATAGGGAAGTAGCTAGATAGTGTAGTCAATATCTGGCCAGTAAGGAGAGGGAAGTAACTAGATAGTGTAGTCAATATCAGGCCAGTAGGGATAGGGAAGTAGCTAGATAGTGTAGTCAATATCAGGCCAGTAAGGAGAGGGAAGTAGCTAGATAGTGTAGTCAATATCAGGCCAGTAAGGAGAGGGAAGTAGCTAGATAGTGTAGTCAATATCAGGCCAGTAAGGAGAGGGAAGTAGCTAGATAGTGTAGTCAATATCAGGCCAGTAAGGAGAGGGAAGTAGCTAGATAGTGTAGTCAATATCAGGCCAGTAAGGAGAGGGAAGTAGCTAGATAGTGTAGTCAATATCAGGCCAGTAAGGAGAGGAAGTAGCTAGATAGTGTAGTCAATATCAGGCCAGTAAGGAGAGGGAAGTAGCTAGATAGTGTAGTCAATATCAGGCCAGTAAGGAGAGGGAAGTAACTAGATAGTGTAGTCAATATCAGGCCAAAGTGACAGCTAAAGCACATTTGTTGCATTTGCAGTACAATTTTTTTAAACGGTTAAGACAGTTATTTTAATATCATGATGGTCTTTATCCATAACATACTTTGAGTCAATATTCACGTAAAAATAAGGAATTCTACTCGACCATGGCCACAAATTGGTGAAAACAAACCCCCATTGTAACAAAACATGCCAAAAAAGCTGCTGTGTTCTTCAATGTACATGTAACCAGGTCAAAAATTCGAACCTATGGATCGCAACGCTCCCACGCAGGGATATAGAGCCTGTGAGAACAGCCCTGTGGCTTCAGGCTATTTGGCGTGGGAAATGTGGGGACCCTGTGTCCAAGTAGTCCACCCATAGCTATGTAAGGTGAAATCGGAAAGGATTCAGACCCCTTGTCTTTTTCCGCATTTTGTTACGTTACAGACTTCTAAAATGGATTAAATTCAGCCTTCTAAAATAAAAAATAAAGGTTTTTAGAAATTGTTGCAAATTTATATTAAGAACTAAACTGAAATATCACATTTACATAAGTATTCAGACCCTTTACTCAGTACTTTGTTAAAGCACCTTTGGCAGCGATTACAGCCTTGAGTCTTCTTTGGTATGACTCTACAAGCTTGGCACACTTGTATTTGGGGAGTTTCTCCCATTCTTCTCTGCAGATCCTCTCAAGCTACAGTGAAGGAAAAAAGTATTTGATCCCCTGCTGATTTTGTACGTTTGCCCAGTGACAAAGAAATGATCAGTCTATAATTTTAATGGTATGCTTATTTGAACAGTGAGAGATAATGACTTGGAGAAGATCTGCAAAGAGGAGTGGGACAAAATCCCTCCTGAGATGTGTGCAAACCTGGTGGCCAACTACAAGAAACATCTGACCTCTGTGATTGCCAACAAGGGTTTTGCCACCAAGTACTAAGTCATGTTTTGCAGAGGGGTCAAATACTTATTTCCCTCATTAAAATGCAAATCAATTTATAACATTTTTCAGATGCGTTTCTCTGGATTTTTTTGTTGTTATTCTGTCTCTCACTGTTCAAATAAACCTACCATTAAAATTATAGACTGATCATTTCTTTGTCACTGGGCAAATGTACAAAATCAGCAGGGGATCAAATACTTTTTTCCCTCACTGTATGTCTGGTTGGATGGGGAGCGTTGCTGCATAGCTATTTTCAGGTCTCTCCAGAGATATTAGATCGGGTTCAAGTCCGGGCCCTGGCTAGGCCACTCAAGGACATTCAGAGACTTGTTCTGAAGCCACTCCTGCGTAGTCTTGGCTGTGTGCTTTAGGGTCGTTGTCCTGTTGGAAGGTGAACCTTCACCCCTGTCTGAGGTCCTGAGCTCTCTGGAGCAGGTTTTCATCAAGGATCTCTCTGTACTTTGCTCCGTTCATCTTTCCCTTGATCCTGACTAGTCTCCCAGTCCCTGCCGCTGAAAACATCCCCACAGCATGATGCTGCCACCACCATGCTTCTACGTAGGGATGGTGCCAGGTTTCCTCCAGACATAACGCTCAGAATTCAGGCCAAAGAGTTCAATATTGATTTCATCAGACCAGAGAATCTTGTTTCTCATGGTCTGAGAGTCCTTTAAGTGCCTTTCGTCAAACTTCAAGAGGGCTATCATGTGCCTTTTACTGAGGAGTGGCTTCCATCTGGCCGATGACTCCTGCAGAGATGATTGTCCATCTGGTTCTCCCATCTCCACAGAGGGACTCTGGAGCTCTGTCAGAGTGACCATCGGGTTCTTGGTCACCTGGCTGCTAGCACCGTCGTGAAAAGGGGCATGAGGGAAGCCTTACAATATTATGTTTTTCTAAGTAGTGAGAAACCCAGAACTAGCAAGAGACTCGGAACTAGCAGGCAATGTTGAAAAGTAAACTTTAGACTTGTTGCACTTTCCTTACATGTAGTTTTGTAATTGACTAACACAAGCAGACAACAATAAAATTGCTTTTGAAAAGGGTAAAGTATTTGTTGTGAGCCAACGGAGTATCCTAGGGACCACGGGTTGATTTCCCAAAAGGCGGGCATTCTATCTAATACCTTCTGAGACTATAGGGAAATTGTGCCAGGTTAGTTTTGGGACTCTTGTGAATCTGTGCACCAAACCAAAGCATTCAGAGAGCTGGAGCATTCAGAGACCCGGAGCATTCAGAGACCCAGGGGGATTCAGAGACCCGGAACATTCAGATACCCGGAACATTCAGATACCCGGAGCATTCAGAGACCTAAAGCATTCAGAGACCCAAAGCATTCAGAGACCCGGAGCATTCAGAGATCCAGAGCAACATTTTTTTTTTTTTAAATTTATTTAACCAGGCAAGTCAGTTCTTATTTACAATGACAGCCTATACCGGCCAAACCCGGACGATGCTGGGCCAATTGCGCGCTTCCCTATGGGACTCCAAATCATGGCTGGTTGTGATACAGCCTGGAATCAAAACAGGGTGTCTGTAGTGACGCCTCTAGCACTAAGATGCAGTGCCTTAGACTGCTGCGCCACTCGGGAGCCCAGTGAGCATCACTCGGCACCTATAGACCAGCTGTAACACAACCAGCGTTTACATAGCCTTTATTTGTTGACTCATTATTACAATATGACACATAATACAGCTGTATGGTGTACAGCCGGGGTATTCAACTCTTGAGGTACAAAGCTTGCTGGTTTTCTGTTCTACCTAATAATTAATCGCACACACGCCTGGTGTCCCAGGTCTAAATCAGTCCCTGATTAGAGGGGAACAATGAAAAAAAGCAGTGGAACTGGCTTCGAGGTCCAGAGTTGAGTTTGAAGGGTGTACAGTATGAACATTATTAAACTGAAAGGCTAAGCCAATGGAGAAGCAGCCATTTTGTGATTTAATGTTGTGTTTTGACACTGGCTAAACCAGCCACAGTAATGTAGTGCTGTAACAAGTCAAACAACAATGGCCAAATGTGACAGATGCAGAGTCACTCGTCTTCCTCCTCTCTCTCTCTCTTCCTTCCTTCTCTCTCTCTCTCTCTCTCTCTCTCTCTCTCTCTCTCTCTCTCTCTCTCTCTCTCTCTCTCTCTCTATATATATTCCCTCGTCTTCCTCCTTTCTCTCTCTATCTTTTTATATATATATATATGTGTTCACTCCTCTTTCTCTCCTCCCTCTCTCTCTATCTATCCCTCCCTGGGTTGCGTAACTGCTGACGCACTCATGATCCGTGGAAAAGAGGGAATCAGTTTTACTCGGTTGATCCCAGAGGTCAGGAGCGAGACAAGAGTATAGCGGGGGGAGAGGAGAGGGGAGGAGGAGAGGAGGAAAAACAGTACATGGGAAAAGCAAGGAAAAGGCATTTTCTTGTCCTAGTGTTACTGTAGCTGGGAGCTGGCATTGGAGGATAACAGAGGAGGCAGCAACAGACAGCAAGACACCATCAGGGCGGCAAGTAGCCTAGGGATTAAGAGCGTTGGGCTAGTAACCCGAAAGGTCGCTGGTGTGAATCCCCAAGCCGGTAATGTGGGAATAAATGCCATGATCAAGGCAGTTAACCCCCAACAGCAGCTGCTTCCCGGGTGACCTCTGATTCAGAGGGGTTGGGTTAAATGTGGAAGACACATTTCGATTGCATGCATTCGGTTGTGCAACTGATTAGGTACCCCCTTTCTTTCTTTCTTTCATCAGACAGACTGGCTCCACTACTGAGAGGACAGTACCCGAACCCTTGTTCTCCCAGAGATGAGAGAGGGTCGGGATGAGAAATTTAGAACATCTCTGTCTTTGATGAGCAAAAAGAGACATACACCCTCAGCAATCTGGCCGACCCCGTAATGATGCCTTCGTGCTCTGTAGAGAGAAGATAGAGAGGGAGGAGACAGAGAGGGAATGAGATACACAAGCAACCATATAGGGGGCAGAGAGGGAATGGCAGAAGGAAAGAGAGAGAAAGATAATGAAAGAGATATAGACAGACATAGTGAGAGTAAAGCTGTGTGAACTGCAGCAGGACTTTACGGTGCAGCAGGATAATTAGAGAGTGTGACTCAAGTTCCAGAACTAATCCCCCATGTGGAGAGGGATTAGACAAGAGAGCTCTCTCTCTCCCACACTCCAATAAACTCTATCCCTCTTTTTCTATCTGCATCTCACTGTCTTTCTTCCTCTCTAACCCTCTCCTCTGACTCTTGCTCTTCCCTTCTCCCTCTCTTTCTCTCCCTCTCTCCCTCTAACTCCTAATCACCCCGATAGACTCCATCTCCTCAGGGTCTTATCCCACTGTCTTAGTACCTCTAGAGAGTCCTCCTCAGGGTCTTATCCCACTGTCTTACTACCTCTATAGAGTCCTCCTCAGGGTCTTATCCCACTGTCTTAGTACCTCTAGAGAGTCAGGGTCTTATCCCACTGTCTTAGTACCTCTAGAGAGTCCTCAGGGTCTTATACCACTGTCTTAGTATCTCTAGAGAGTCCTCATGGTCTTATCCCTGTCTTAGTACCTCTAGAGAGTCCTTAGGGTCTTATCCCACTGTCTTACTACCTCTAAAGAGTCATCAGGGTCTTATCCCACTGTCTTAGTACCTCTAGAGAGTCCTCAGGGTCTAATCCCACTGTCTCTGTACCTAGAGAGTCCTCAGGGTCTTATCCCTGTCTTAGTACCTCTAGAGTCCTCAGGGTCTTATCCCACTGTCTCTGTACCTAGAGAGTCCTCAGGGTCTTATCCCTGTCTTAGAAACCTCTAGAGTCCTCAGGGTCTTATCCCACTGTCTTAGTACCTCTAGAGTCCTTATGGTCTTATCCCACTGTCTTAGTACCTCTAGAGAGTTCTCAGGGTCTTATCCCTGTCTTAGTACCTCTAGAGTCCTCAGGGTCTTATCCCACTGTCTTAATACCTCTAGAGAGTCCTCCTACTCCTCCTCCTCTGCTTTTAAAACATTCCAGGCTAGGCAGGACTGGATAGGACCTCAGCCAGAAGGCTGCCTGCTGAAACACACAACCACTCGTCGTGCTCTGGGGCAAGAGTCTTACGCCAGATGCTCTAGTGGACATTGAGCTTTCTAAAGCAAATAGAAAGCTAGCTAATTTTCCCCCAACATCGGACACCCCCTAAGACCCTAACAATGGACACCCCCTAACATCGGACACCTCCTAACTCTCTAGCGGTTAGAGGATTAAATCACCTCGAGCAAAACATCTAGCTAGCTGACTACCGATTTTCATTGTAAGTTAAGTTGGGTTATGAAAGTTTTCAAAGAAGTTATATACACTACTGTTCAAAAGTTTGTGTCACTTAGAAATGTCCTTGTTTTTGAAAGAAAAGCAAATTTTTTGTCCATTAAAATAACATCAAATTGATCAGAAATACAGTGCAGACATTGTTAACGTTGTAAATGACTATTGTAGCTGGAAATTTATGATTTTTAATGGAATTTCTACATAGGCGTACAGAGGCCCATTATCAGCAACCATCACTCCTGTGTTCCAATGGCACATTGTGTTAGCTAATCCAAGTTTATCATTTTAAAAGGTTAATTGATCATTAGAAACCCATTTTGAAATTATATTAGCACAGCTGAAAACTGTTGTTTTGATTAAAGAAGCAATAAAACTGGCCATCTTTAGACCAGTTGAGTATCTGGAGCATCAGCATTTGTGGGTTCGATTACAGGCTCAAAATGGCCAGAAACAAATAACTTTCTTCTGAAACGCGTCAGTCTATTCTTGTTCTGAGAAATGAAGTCTATTCCATGCGAGAAATTGCCTAGAAACTGAAGATCTCGTACAACGCTGTGTACTATTTCCTTTACAGAACAGCGCAAACTGGCTCTAACTAGAATAGAAAGTTGCACAACTGAGCAAGAAGATAAGTACATTAGTGTCTAGTTTGAGAAACAGACGCCTCACAAGTCCTCAACTGGAAGCTTCATTAAATAGTACCTGCAAAACACCAGTCTCAACGTCAACAGTGAAAAATAGCCTCGCATGGAATAGCCTGCATTTCTCAGAACAAGAATAGACTTAAAAGTTTCAGAAGAAAGTTATTTGTTTCTGGCCATTTTGAGGCTGTAATCGACCCAACAATTGCTGATGCTCAGAGGAAAGCCCATAAAAGTGTCAGAGACTCCAGTCACCCTAGTTATAGACTGTTTCCTCTGCTGTTATTACTTTTTGTTTTAGTCTACTTGGTAACTCTTCTTGAACTGCATTGTTGGTAAAGGGTAAGCATTTCACGGTAAAGTCTACACTTTTTGTATTCAGTGCATGTGACAAATAACGTTTGATTTGATTTGATTTGATTGACTGCCATCAGGCTGTTAACATGTTACTAATGCTAACTGGATCATAACTTCATAGGGCTAGGCCCCTTTTTTCTCCACTTCCTGTCTGAATGACATGCCCAAAGTAAACTGCCTGTAGCTCAGGCCCTGAAACCAGGATATGCATATAATTGGTACCATTGGAAAGAAAACACTTTGAAGTTTGTAGGAATGTTAAAATAATGTAGGATAATATAACACAATAGATATGGTAGGATAAAATCCAAAGAAAAACCAACCAGAATGTTTTCTTTTAGAGACCATTTTCTTAGAAATGCAAGAGTAAGGTCATATTGAAAATTAGCTCCCTGCATGCAATTCCTGTGGCGTCCACAGGAGGTCAGCAGTCTATGTTCAAGGTTTCAGGCTTGTAACTTCAAAAACGAATAACAAATATCAGTTTTAGTAGTGGGAAACAGTCTTGTAAATTCGTGTTTACGCGCGCCATGAAGACATTACGCACCTGCTAAAATCGGTTTCCTATTGAACATACTTCTTTCCAAAAGAAATATTATAGTTTGATTACATTATAGGGTATCTGAGGTGTAAATAGAAACGGATTTTGACTTGTTGAAACAAAGTTTAGGGGTAGATTTTCGGATTCCTTTCTCTGCATGTTGAACGAGTGGATTACTCAAATTGATGGCGCCAACTAAACAGACTTTTTGGGATATAAAGAAGGATTCGTTATTTGAGAATGTATGAAATCTGTGCCGGTGGAAAAATATTTTGATGTGGGGCGCCGTCCTCAAACAATCGCATGGCATGCTTTTGCTGTAATATTTACTGTAAATCGGACAGTGCAGTTAGATTAACAATAATTTAAACTTTCAGCTGATATAAAACACTTACATGTACATAAATGTTTTAAATCCATAATATTTATAATTATTTATTTGATTTGCGCGCCTCCAGTTTCACCGGAAGTTGTCCCGCTAGCGGGACTCCTATTTAACATGTTACTAATGCTAACTGGAGCACAACTCTGGACCTTGTAATTTTTTATTATAAAAAAAGTAATGAATTTACGGGTCAATATCTAAATATTGCTCCCAGTGTTGATCAAAGCTCGGAATGCTTATATTCTTGATCAGGCTAAGTTCTAATCTTGCCTGCCTCTTTGCAAACGAGTGGAATCATGAACAGTGGTTTGTTCATTATGTTTAACTACGTCTCCCAGATTTGCCTCCTGGATTTGCCTTTTTAGCAGCAGATTCACCACTCTCCCAAACGGCTAACTCTGCCCTCTTGAGGCACAGGCCGAGGGCCTGAGAAGTGAAACGAAATACCCCAGCTCGCAGTCAGCTCAAGTGGGCAACTAGAGAGTCAGAGACGCTGCTGACAGTGTTTGCGAGATGAAGGACAAAAGGCAATTTTAAAACCGTCCTGCGACTCCTGTCATGTCTACAGAAATCACCCAAACAAACAAAAAATAGACTCTCTAAGAATGACTGCACAACTGGCAAATAGTTGCTTATAGATATGTCAGTCAGTCAGGTGGCTAGATGCTGGCAGAGAATTATATTCCAGTAATGTTAAAGGGCTCTGGCTTGTATTACTTAGCCAACTAGAAGGATGAAGTAAGAAGCTAACGTTAAAGGGATACTTCAGGATTTTGGCAATGAGGCCCTTTATCTACAACCCTGGAGTCAGATAAACTGATGGATACCGTTTTTATGTCTCTGTGTCCATTATAAAGGAAGTTAGAGGCAGTTTTTCTAGCCAATGCTAACTAGCATTAGCGCAATGACTGGAAGTCTATGGGTATCAGTGATAGCGCAATGACTGGAAGTCTATGGGTATCAGTGATAGCGCAATGACTGGAAGTCTATGGGTATCAGTGATAGCGCAATGACTGGTAGTCTATGGGTATCAGTGATAGCGCAATGACTGGAAGTCTATCAAAAAATACACAACTAAATTAAGTAACAGTGAAGTGGAGCTCAGTGGTGAGGCTGAGGCAGGCTGAAATACATGCAGAAGGAAGCAGAGGAGAGAGAGAGAGAGAAGAAGCAAGCAGAGAGAAGTTAGTACAGTAGTTCCCAAACTTGGGGTCGGGGCCCCATATGGGGTCCCCGTAGGAAATCTGTACTAATCTCATCAAACAAGTTAGGAACTTTAAAAAACAAATATATATTCCAATATGAACATCTTCCTTATAGGACAATATTGAAATACAATCACTGTATGTTTTGATATGAACTTCTCCACAGGACCTATCTTCCTTATAGGCCAACATTAAAGTACAACCACTGTATTTTTCAATATGTACATCTCCACATGACCTTAAAATGCTATCAACATGCAAACAATGCAGTTCTAAAAATGTTTTCATTTCGTCGCTGATGCTATGCGTCAGTGTCTCATATTTTCGTCATTTCAGGGGTATAGCATTACAACTGTATAGCTAATAGGCTATGTGTTTGTAAATGGACTGAGATGAATGAACCTACAGCAGCCAAGGTGATAATGGCTGGGGCATTTTTGCTGTTCTCCAAATAGCATTTTAAAGTTGTCTCTGTGTCATGTTCTCTCTCTATCTTCTTTATCTCTCTACCCTATCTTTCTCTCTATAGCCACTCTAAGCACAATGTGTACACATATACTGTAGTTGTTAGGGAAATTATGTTAGGAATTTCCGATATTCCAGAACGGGAGTACAGTAACAGTAGATTACCCTGTTGTATGAATTTTAACTGAATGGAACCATCCGCAGAATTCTGTGCTTAGTTCCTCTGATTATCTTGTATGACATCATCATTGTCTTATGGTTTTATCCCTCTTTATTTCATTCTAGTCAGCATCCCCCATCCCCCCACCCCATCCTCTCTTTCCCACCCAGTCCTTACTAAGCCTTGATGAGCAGTCATCACTACGTGAGCACACCATTGTGAAATAAGGTGAGCTAGGGAAGCAACTGTCCACTGCAGTGGGATCCAGGATGCATAGATATACTGGACTTGACTTTGGTAAAAGCGGAATGTTTTTATCACAGCAGTTTGGCAGTAAATGTATAGATTATATACTGTAATTTGCTCAAAGCACTTTTAACCAATCATAACAGGTGGGTAGTCAATGTGTACAGAGGCATTAGCACTGTACTGAATATATCACATGGTCCAGTATGAATTATGAAGCAAGTCTTAAAAATCACTATGCACAGAACTAGGGGTGTATCGTACACATTTTACTAAACCTTTCAGTAAGGGGACCTCAGATCGGTTCGCACTGTGAAACGGAATGAATACATTAAAACACTAGGCCTATAGGCTATACCTACGCTGCGTTGAATGCCTCTTTAGGAAAAAACAGTTCAGGCTATTCCATTAAAACAACTAGAGCCTATGCGCACGTTGTGATCAAAATTCAAATCTTAATTGGCACATTTCATAACTGTCCTTTTGTGAAGTGCAGCCGGGAACTATTTCTGTACAATGGCAAGTGGTGGGGTCGATAAACCAGGAGGATTCTCCATCATCGTTTAACCCTCCTGTTGTGTTCGTTTCATGTTAATTAATTCTATGTTCCCGGTCAAAAATGATCACAACATTATAGCTGACTATAAATCCATAATAATACATATATTAATCACCTAATGTTGTGTTAGATCCTTTTATCAACTTGTGAACATTACAAGTTTTGAACTTCTATTTGCTATTTATGGCCTGTAGGCCTCATTGACCTGAGCTCATACAACTTGTTTTTGAGTAAATAAAGCAGAATGTATGGATTATTTTGACTATAACAAATAAATTAAACATATTGTGCTATTTATCACAGACTACTTTGAGTCAAAGTAACAAGGACTCTCTCCTCCTCACCAGTGTCATGATCAAATATATGATCAAGAGGCTGACATACAGTATATCGATTGGTCGTTGTGCTGCCACAGAATGAATTGTGAGCAAGGCCTCAAAAAAGAATTATATACCAGAGCTGTGATGAAAGATCTACTGTATATATTATTGAAACAATGTTGCGATTGTTTGTGAGAATGCCAACAGGTGTGGTTCCCGTGGGGGAAAGATTCTATTGGGGAAAGGTTCCCGTGGGGTTTGCCATGGAAGCCAAAAATTAACAACAATAAACTCAGGCATTCATTCTGATTGGTTAAGTTAAGGATTAAGGTTTGGGATAGGTTTAATTAAGCTCAGGCATTTATTCTGAATGGTTAAATTAAGGATTAAGGTTTGGGATAGGTTTAATTAAGCTCAGGCATTCATTCTGATTGGTTAACTCATTGTGGATGGATGGCATAGTGGTCAAAGCATCCAGCTCCCATAGACCATGGGTTCACCATTGTGTGCTTCCTAAAGCCTTATACAACATTTAGTATGGTGCATCCTCCCTGCATTGTATCCCACTGCTAATGGCCCAGTGAAGAAGGTAGCACTGTCATTGAGACAACTCCTGCATTCAAACCACATGTACATTTCTCTTTAATTTCCTCTCACACACACACACCTTCACACACAGGCGCTAGCAGCACAGCAGCGATGCGTAGAGCGGGCCCTCTCACACACATACAGTATCTACTGTTGAACACACATCATCAATAATACACCAGCTGTAGGAATCATACAGCTTCCGGGCACAGAGTGAGGTAGAGATTAGTAGAGTATAATACGGAAGAGTGCAGTAGAGATTAGTAGAGTAGAGTAGAGTAGAGTAAAGTAGGGTACAGTAGAGTAGAGATTAGTAGAGTAGAGTACAGATCAGTAGAGTAGGGTAGAGTAGATATTAGTAGAGTACAGTACAGATTAGTAGAGTACAGTAGAGTAGAGATGAGCAGAGTAGAGTACAGTACAATACAGATTAGTAGAGTACAGTAGAGTAGAGATCAGTAGAGTAGGGTAGGTAGAGTAGAGATTAGTAGATTAGAGTAGGGATTAGTAGAGTAGGGTACAGCAGAGTAGAGATCAGTAGAGTAGAGTACAGTAGAATAGAGATTAGTAGAGTAAAGTAGGGTACAGTAGAGGAGAGATCAGTATAGTAGGGTACAGTAGAGTAGAGATTAGTAGGGTATGGTACAGTAGAGTAAAGATCAGTAGAGTACAGTAGAGTAGGGTACAGTAGAGTAGAGATTATTAGAGTAGGGTACAGTAGAGTAGAGATTAGTAGAGTAGGGTACAGTAGAGATAAGTAGAGTAGGGTACAGCAGAGTAGAGACTGGTAGAGTAGGGTACAGTTGAGTTGAGATCAGTAGAGTAGGGTAAGGTAGAGTAGAGATTAGTAGAGTAGAGTAGAGTAGGGTGCAGTAGAGTAGAGATCAGTAGAGCAGGTTACAGTAGAGTTGAGATCAGTAGAGTAGGGTACAGTAGAGTAGAGATTAGTAGAGTAGGGTACAGTAGGGTGCAGTAGAGTAAAGACCAGTAGAGCAGGGTACAGTAGAGTTGAGATCAGTAGAGTAGGGTACAGTAGAGTTGAGATTAGTAGAGTAGGGTACAGTAGAGTAGAGATTAGTAGAGTAGAGTAGGGTACAGTAGAGTATAGATTAGTAGAGTAGAGTAGGGTACAGTAG
This sequence comes from Brachymystax lenok tsinlingensis, assembly GCA_030435695.1. NCBI lineage: Eukaryota > Metazoa > Chordata > Actinopteri > Salmoniformes > Salmonidae > Brachymystax > Brachymystax lenok. Next base: position 8,779,219 of record CM059817.1, on the reverse strand, counting down.
AGTAGGGATCAGTAGAGTAGGGTATAGTAGAGTAGAGATTAGTAGAGTAGGGTACAGTAGAGTAGAGATTAGTAGAGTAGAGTAGGGTACAGTAGAATAGAGATTAGTAGAGTAGAGTAGGGTACAGTAGAGTAGGGATCAGTAGAGTAGGATACAGTAGAGTAGAGATTAGTAGAGTAGGGTACAGTAGAGATAAGTAGAGTACAGTAGGGTACAGTAGAGTAGGGATGAGTAGAGTAGAGTACAGTAGAGATTAGTAGGGTATGGTAGTGTACAGTAGAGTAGAGATTAGTAGAGTACAGTAGAGTATAGATAAGTAGAGTAGTGTACAGTAGAGAAGAGATCAGTAGAGTAGAGTAGAGAAAAGTAGAGTAGGTACAGTAGAGTAGAGATCAGTAGAGTACATTAGAGTAGACATCAGTAAAGTACAGTAGAGATTAGTATTAATAGGGAAAGAGCGCTGTACCTTTGTTTCTACCTATAGATACGAAGAAGAGGGGGTCCACAGAGGAAGAGGGGGAGAGTGGCGTTCCGAGTTGAGGCGCAGGAGGGGAGGTGGCGTCCCGAGTTGAGAGACGCAGGAGGGAGGGAAAGTATTGAGAGGCGCAGGAGGGTAGGAAAGAGTTGAGAGGCGCAGGAGGCAGAAAAAGAGGAGAATGGAACGTTGAAGTAGAGTTAGCATAGAATGGACGAGGTAAGTCATGCCAAGCTTTGAGAAACATGCAAACTGATCATATGCCAGGCAGGAAGATGCAGCGCATTCCCATGGAACAAACACACACACACCCTTTCTGCCTCTCCATGCTACATATATGAATCATAGCAGGCTCCCTTCACATCCCCCTTAGTGCTCTCATGTCCAGGGCCAAGTCACAGTGACCCTAGATGAACTGGATTAACTGCATCATGATGGGATCATCTTCTCCCCATCCACATATTATCATGTACAGTAATATCAGAGTGGAGCAGCAGCCTGTATATTATCATGTACAGTAATATCAGAGTGGAGCAGCAGCCTGTATATTATCATGTACAGTAATATCAGAGTGGAGCGGCAGCCTGTATATTATCATGTACAGTAATATCAGAGTGGAGCGGCAGCCTGTATATTATCATGTACAGTAATATCAGAGTGGAGCGGCAGCCTGTATATTATCATGAACAGTAATATCAGAGTGGAGCGGCAACCTGTATATTATCATGTACAGTAATATCAGAGTGGAGCGGCAGCCTGTATATTATCATGTACAGTAATATCAGAGTGGAGCGGCAGCCTGTATATTATCATGAACAGTAATATCAGAGTGGAGCGGCAACCTGTATATTATCATGTACAGTAATATCAGAGTGGAGCGGCAGCCTGTATATTATCATGTACAGTAATATCAGAGTGGAGCGGCAGCCTGTATATTATCATGTACAGTAATATCAGAGTGGAGCGGCAGCCTGTATATTATCATGTACAGTAATATCAGAGTGGAGCAGCAGCCTGTATATTATCATGTACAGTAATATCAGAGTGGAGCGGCAGCCTGTATATTATCATGTACAGTAATATCAGAGGGGAGCGGCAGCCTGTATATTATCATGTACAGTAATATCAGAGTGGAGCGGCAACCTGTATATTATCATGTACAGTAATATCAGAGTGGAGCGGCAGCCTGTATATTATCATGAACAATAATATCAGAGTGGAGCAGCAGCCTGTATATTATCATGTACAGTAATATCAGAGTGGAGCGGCAGCCTGTATATTATCATGAACAATAATATCAGAGTGGAGCGGCAGCCTGTATATTATCATGTACAGTAATATCAGAGGGGAGCGGCAGCCTGTATATTATCATGTACAGTAATATCAGAGTGGAGCGGCAGCCTGTATATTATCATGTACAGTAATATCAGAGGGGAGCAGGTGCCTGTATATTATCATGTACAGTAATATCAGAGTGGAGCAGCAGCCTGTATATTATCATGTACAGTAATATCAGAGTGGAGCGGCAGCCTGTATATTATCATGTACAGTAATATCAGAGGGGAGCAGGTGCCTGTATATTTAATTACAGTAATATCAGAGTGGAGCAGGGGACTGTAAATGTAATTACAGTAGCATCAGTAGAGCAAGAGCCTGTATATTATCATGTACATTAATATCAGAGTGGAGCAGGATCCTGTATATTTAATTACAGTAGCATCAGAGTGGAGCAGACGCATGTATATTTAATTACAGTAGCATCATAGTTGAGCAGGACCCTGCATATTTAATTACAGTAGCATCAGAGTTGAGCAGGAACCTGTATTTTTAATTACAGTAATATCACAGTGGACCAGGAGCCTGTATATGTCATGTGCCACTGACTAAAACCCTGCTTATACAAGCATGAGTCGTGACGCTGACAAGGATGTGGGGTTGTGGGATTAATATAGAGCCTGGGACTGTGTTGGTGCACAGTGGGAAGAGAAGTGCTCTGTTACAGGGAGATGTGAAGAGTCATCTTACAGGAATTACGGAAGAGGGGGTAGTATAGAGTTATTTTATGGTGGTAGGGAGGAGTCCTGGTATAGGGGATAGTATAGAGTCCTGTTACAGGAGGTAGGGAAGAGTCCTGTTATAGGGGTAGAGAAAATATGTTTTACTGGAGGTAGGGGAGAGTCCTGTTACAGGAGGTAGAGAAGAGTCCTGTTACAGGAGGTAGAAAAGAGTCATGTTACACGAGATAGGAAGACTCCTTTTAGAAGAGGTCAGAATGAGTCATATTACAGGAGGTCGGGATGAGTCATGTTACAGGAGGTCGGGAAGAGTCATGTTACAGGAGGTCGGGATGAGTCATGTTACAGGAGGTAGGGCAGAGTCCTGTTACACGAGATAGGAAGTCTCCTTTTACTGGAGGCGATGAATAGTCCTGTTATGGGTAGGGAGGAATGCTGTTACAGGAGCTAGGGAAGAGTCCTGTTATAGGACGTAGAGAAGAGTACTGTTACGGGCCGGGAGGAGTCCTGTTATGGGTAGGTGAAGTCCTGTTACAGTAGGTAGGGAAGAGTTCTGTTTCAGGAGGTAGTGAAAAGTCCTGTTGTAGGTAAGGATGAGGCCTGTTACAGGAGGTAGGGAAGAGTCATATTACAGGAGGTAGGGAAGAGTCATGTTACGGGGGTAGGGAGGAGTCCTGTTACAGGAGGTAGTGAAAAGTCCTGTTGTAGGTAAGGATGAGGCCTGTTACAGGAGGTAGGGAAGAGTCATATTACAGGAGGTAGGGAAGAGTCATGTTACGGGGGTAGGGAGGAGTCCTGTTACAGGGGGTAGTGAAAAGTCCTGTAATGGGTAGGAAAGAGGCTTGTTACAGGAGGTAGGGAGGAGTCCTGTTACAGGAGGTAGTGTAGAAACCTGTTAAGAGTAGGGGAGAGGGGGTGCAGTCCGATCAGTAATATGATGACAGCAGAACACACTGACAGGTAGAGGCAGCACACAGGAACGTACACTTCGGACCCCCAAACCAGGTGATGGCATGAGTGAAAAAGAGAGCATAGAAGAGAGCGTACCTGACTCAGATGCCTTCAGATGTGAGAAGCCTTGAGGGAGAAGAATAGATGGAGAGATAGAGTATAAGGACACCACCACACCAACACAGCTGTTATAGTGTGATTAGGCACGCTTTGCTATACGGCAAAGCATGGTTATCAACACCAAAAACAAAGCTTTTGGCATGGCTGTCTGCATGGAAAAGCTTAATGTTTAGAATAAAAACAGGCAGAAGCATCAAGTACCACTACGCTGCTAAAATGTTGATCATATTGATTTCTATGGGCCTATTGATATAACAGTTTCTATTTGCAATTTCAGTTAATTATTTATATGGATATATTTCTTACATTCATATTTTCTACATGTAGCCTAAAGGCTAGTATCTGTCGTAAATAAACTCCATCTGAAAATGTGTCCTTTAACTACTGACCCTTGTCCTCAGAACAGAACTCACCTGGTTTCCTCTGAACGGCTGATGAAAAGTTAGCAGGGCGGGGAAAGAAAAGGCAAAGAGATGTCTAGCGTTAGCGTCACACTGCTTTGGCTTGCATGGTGTTCACGCAAAATAAATATCTAACAACACACAACTAAAGCGTTACTTCTCCGTTACCATGTGAAGGACTAGAGGTGACCCTGTACATGCTTGATTTAAAAAGAACATTTAAAACTCTGTGGAGAAAAGAGCATCCTTCCCATCCTTTCAGGGAACCAGATTGTAAATTATAAATCATCAACTAATCTGATTAATTGTATTACTCAAAACAACTCTTTCACATAGTAGAAAATATTCCAGTAGAGACATAATATTACGCATCATGTACACCACAATGATCCCATATACACTAGTTAGAGTTAAGACACAAATCTCAGTTGCCTTAAGAGGGCCTGATGTGGATTTATGATGCTGTGAGGTTTGTGGCTCTCTCAAAAACCCCCTGGACCCATTATCTAGTCAACCACCCTCACCCCTCCACCAACCCCCTTCACTGCCCACTCAAATCCTCTCCACACACCAACTTCAACACCCCCTCTGGATTCTCATTGGCTTTTAGGAATGCACACTGTTTACTCCATCAGGGGTTTAGACTGGTTAATGAAACCTACAACTCAACACCCAGAGGACCCAACGGTGGATATTAAACCTACAGAAAATGTGTAAAATATATATTATTTCTAGCTGTAGAGCGTCATGGGAAAAAAAGCGCAGTAACAAATTGAATTTACACAAATTAAGTAACTTCGCAACAGGAAGCCATGTATTCTCTTATGGCTATATATATTGCAGCTGTCCATGGCTATCTCTGCATAATAACCACAAGACATCTTAACCCTGGCCGTTCGGCTGGTGCTGAGTGTGTGTGTGTGGTGTGTGTATATATGTGTCAGTGTGTGTGCGTGCACGCACTTGTGTGTGTGAGTGTGTATAGCTGGAATGGTTGTAAAAGTTAAACGCCGTCAAATTCCTTTAATCAGCCCCTGAGAGCAGCAAGTAGTAGGAGGAAATTAAACAGATCTTAATTATAAAGGACTGTATTAGATGTTTAAAGTGCCATGCTAATACGCCATATCAGATATTCATTTGACTCAAAGCAATTACCGCTAGCTGCCGTGGTTTGATCTCTGGCCAGCCAGCTGCACTGGAGGCCATTCAAATCACACCCAACCAACGTGTGGGAAGATGGTGATAACTGGGTCGTTCCACCAATTAGGTGCATTTTGAGCAGTGCAACTTTGTGAGAAAAAAAAAAAAAACGCATTATTTTACAACATTTTTACATTGTCATAAAGAGTTCAACTTAATAGAAAACATGTTTTCCCATCTCAAGAGGTTACATAAAAAAAATACTATAGTAAGTGCCTTATTTCCCTCATTAAAATGCAAATCCATTTATAAAAATGTTCACATGCGTTTTTCTGGATTTTTTTGGTGTTATTCTGTCTCTCACTGTTCAAATAAACCTACCATTAAAATAAATTATAGACTGATCATTTCTTTGTCAGTGGGCAAACGTACAAAATAAGCAGGGGATCAAATACTTTTTTCCCTCACTGTATCTAATCAAGATAATTTCTTTTTTTTTTTTTCATTCAGCTTAAAAAATGGGAGGGGAGAAGGGAGGGAGAGGGGAGAAGAAGGGGAGAAGGGAGGGAGGGGGAGAAGAAGGGGAGGATGGAGATGGAGGGGAGAAGGGAGAGAGATGGGAAAAGAAGGGGAGAAGGGAGGGAGGGGGAGAAGAAGGGGAGGATGGAGGGAGGGGGAGAAGGAGGGAGATGGAGATGGAGGGGAGAAGAAGGGGAGGATGGAGGGAGGGGGAGATGGAGGGGAGAAGAAGGGGGAGATGGAGATGGAGGGAGATGGAGGGGAGATGGAGGGAGATGGAGGGGAGAAGAAGGGGAGATGGAGGGAGATGGAAGGGGAGATGGAGATGGAGGGAGATGGAGGGGGAGATGGAGATGGAGGGAGATGGAGGGGAGAAGAAGGGGAGATGGAGATGGAGGGGAGATGGAGGGGGAGATGGAGGGGAGATGGAAGGGGAGATGGAGGGGAGATGGAGGGGAGAAGAAGGGGAGATGGAGATGGAGGGAGATGGAGGGAGATGGAGGGAGATGGAAGGGGAGATGGAGGGAGATGGAGGGGAGAAGAAGGGGGAGATGGAGGGGAGATGGAGGGGGAGATGGAGATGGAGGCGAGATGGAGATGGAGGGGAGAAGAAGGGGGAGATGGAGGGGGAGATGGAGATGGAGGGGGAGATGGAGGGGAGATGGAGGGGAGATGGAGGGGGAGATGGAGATGGAGGGGGAGATGGAGGGGAGATGGAGATGGAGGGGAGAAGGGAGGGAGGGGGAGATGGAGGGGAGAAGAAGGTAGGTTGGAATACACATACAGATAAAACGTTCCTCCGTCCTGTCATGTGACTGGCTGCAGTGTCCAGAACAAGCCAATGGACGGCAGATAGAAGAACACGTGGTTTCCTTCCACTGCTCCATTTGACCAGCCACAGCAGGCATCACCATCCTCCATCCTCCATCCTCCATCACCATCCTCCATCCCAGCCCATGTGAATTCTAACATCGCTTTCAGGCTTGGACCCGGACCCAGCGCTCAAAGTGCCCTCTGAGCTCTGACTGTGTTGGAATTAGGCGCATGCAAAGACACACAGACACAGACACAAGCAAACACACAAGCACAAACGCGCACAAACACACGAAACACGTGAACGCACGCACACACATCCAAGTCCTCCCTCTTTTCCCCCTGACCTATTTTCACAGTAATATTATTGAAACTGTCATTTTTCCATGTATGTGTATTAATCCCCAAAGCTAAGCTTGCAGGATTCGTTTCAGCACTTGTTTAAGATTTTGCTAGCCTTCAATTACTAGTGTTTTCTCAGGCAACGACATGCAGATTTTAAGCAAAACAAGGCCAATTTAAACTGCTCATTAAAAAAAGAGGAAGTGGAAGAAGTGTGATGAGAGAATGGGGATCAGTTTGTCTACATTATAGAAGCCTACAAAGCAGTTAAACAACAACTGCTCCCCAATGACGTCGATTTAAGGCAGCCCCCCGCACCTCTCTGAATCAGAGGGGTTGGGTTAAATGCGGAAGACACATTTTGGTTGAATGCATTGAGTTGCGCAACTGACTAGGTACCCCCTTTCCCTTGACATCCTGGTCAGGAGTAGCACACTACATAGGAAATGCCATTTTTGACATAGTCTTGACTGATTATAACAACAGTTCACCGAGTAGCAGAGCGGCGAGAAAACAGTGCCTGATTCCAGCACCCTGACACACAGACGTACTTAGCCACATGGGCAGACAAACTGAGCATGTGTTTTATGGCCAACTGTCTATCGTCTTCATCTGCTGGAGGGCAGTGTTTAGGGCAGAGCTCTGATGGAGCTGTGGGCAGGGATGATCATGACGTTTCAGCTAGGCTAACACTAACCCAGTCACCCTGTGTGGGGCTGAGCTGTTATCTACATTTAAGTCATTTGACAGCCGCTCTTATCCAGAGCGACTTATAGGAGTAATTAGGGTTAAGTGCCTTGCTCAAGGGCACATCAATGATTGTTTTCCAAGTTAGCTGGGGGATTCGAACCGACGACCTTTCGGTTAATGGCCCAACGCTCACTAGGCTACCTGCCCTTGTGAGGACATGGGCAAGATGAGGGCTGGGATGATGATGGTCGGTGATAATGATTATGTTCCAGCTAGCTAAGGCTAGGCTAAATAAGTCATCACGTGGGGCTGATGATGGTTCTGATGTAATGTAATGATGTTGATGTTGTTTCATCTTGTGACGCCTGAGATCATGTCTGGGCGCTGAGGGCTGCGATGCTAGCTAGGCTAACACAATTAATCTGTGATGTTTCAGCTAGGTTTAGGCTAACCCAGTCATCATGAAGGGCTGAGGGCTGAGATGACTCTGAGGATGTTGCTGATGTTTAAGCTAGGCTAGGCTAAGCTAACCCAGTCACCCTGTGCTCTTACTTTAGTTTAGTCCATTTAGTGTTCACATCCACAGTTAAAAGCTGAATTGCGGTACACATAGCCTGACTTAGGCTAGGTTTAAATTGGATCTAAATTAACAGCTGTGAAAACTGAGTGGACATATAGCCCATCTCAGTCTAGCAGCTAAATGCTTCTTAGGTCTAGTGGGGCCAGCCATCTGCCTGCCGTGTGAAGCCTGACCCAGGCACCTCTAGGCTAGCAAACTGTAGCTATCTGTGTGTGTGTGTGTGTGTGTGTGTGTGTGTGTGTGTGTGTGTGTGTGTGTGTGTGTGTGTGTGTGTGTGTGTGTGTGTGTGTGTGTGCGGCTTCGGCTTGCCTTCCACATGCACACACACACGCAAAGTGAACACGCGCACACACACACAGTGAACACGCACAGGTCTGACAGATTGCACCCATTGCTCATTAGTGTAACACATGATGCTGCATCAACAGCCTCAATCAGCGTAACACTACACAGACACACACACAGAAAGAACAGTTGTGTCTCTAATGCCGATGGTGATTATTAGCAATGTTGGAAAAATATGCTGTCTGTACTGTACAATAAACAGTACATAAAGCCTGCCTGCAAGTGCAATACTGTCTTTAGAAAAACAACAGCAAAGCTTCAGCAGTAAGTGTTGTTGTAGACACACCGTGGCAACAATAACCTCCCTGTAAGACGTTGTCGATTGCAGATGTCAGTTTGAATTTAATGTGGTATTTGTCCCGCCATTTCTGCTCTCCTTATCCTCCAAATTATGCTTCAGAGTATCCATGCTGTAATCAACAACCAGCCACATCAACTAAGACTGACACAGAGACAGACACAGAGAGAGACATATAGAGAGAGAGGAAGAAATAGAGTGAGAGACTAGAGAAAGAGAGACACCAGAGCTAGAGAGAGAAATAGCCTGGAAAGCTGTGTGCGAGCTGGACACCAAGAGGCCAGTCCAGCTAAGGCCGCAGCAGAGTGCCGTTCTCCTGTCTGGTGGCATTTGTTCTCTCCATAATAGGGCTGCTGTGTTGCGAATTAGAAACTCTGTCCTGGGGCGACGACATGGCCCTCTATTCAACTGTTGTCCTGAATCACAAGCAACCTCTTCAATCTAGGTTGTTTTAGCACAAGGATGTCATCGCCCCCACGGCCTGAGAGAAGCTCTCAAACGACTGGATGGAACTCTTCTCCTCTCCTCATTGTTAGAAAGAGGCAGAGAGAGAATAGAACCAGGCCAAAGGATAATGACCAGTCACTGAGTCTGACCACAGTGTAGCGGACATGTTGAACAATGACCAGTCACTGAGTCTGACCACAGTGCAGCGGACATGTTGTACAATGACCAGTCACTGAGTCTGACCACAGTGCAGCGGATATGTTGTACAATGACCAGTCACTGAGTCTGACCACAGTGTAGCAGACATGTTGTACAATGACCAGTCACTGAGTCTGACCACAGTGTAGCAGACATGTTGTACAATGACCAGTCACTGAGTCTGACCACAGTGTAGCAGACATGTTGTACAATGACCAGTCACTGAGTCTGACCACAGTGTAGCAGACATGTTGAACAATGACCAGTCACTGTGTCTGACCACAGTGTAGCAGACATGTTGTACAATGACCAGTCACTGAGTCTGACCACAGTGTAGCAGACATGTTGTACAATGACCAGTCACTGAGTCTGACCACAGTGTAGCAGACATGTTTTACAATGACCAGTCACTGAGTCTGACCACAGTGTAGCAGACATGTTGAACAATGACCAGTCACTGAGTCTGACCACAGTGTAGCGGACATGTTGAACAATGACCAGTCACTGAGTCTGACCACAGTGTAGCAGACATGTTTTACAATGACCAGTCACTGAGTCTGACCACAGTGTAGCAGACATGTTGAACAATGACCAGTCACTGAGTCTGACCACAGTGTAGCGGACATGTTGAACAATGACCAGTCACTGAGTCTGACCACAGTGCAGCAGACATGTTGTACAATGACCAGTCACTGAGTCTGACCACAGTGTAGCAGACATGTTTTACAATGACCAGTCACTGAGTCTGACCACAGTGCAGCAGACATGTTTTACAATGACCAGTCACTGAGTCTGACCACAGTGTAGCGGACATGTTGTACACTGTTCTAAACAATTCTAAGATATAGACCGTAGCACCCTGTATTATTACTACCGTTATGTTGTGTTTTGGAATGCTAAGCATAGCAGTGGAGTGTAGTAACTAATATCTAAAAGAACCCATCAGGGGAATAAAAAGCTTCAGTCTAAGGTAGTGAACCACAATGGAGGAGTATTCAGTGTGCATTCATTGCCTCCTGTTTCAAGATAGTTGTGTCATCTTTCGACCCTGTCACTCTGACCTAACCAGCCAGGAAGTGACCTAACCAGGCAGGAACAGGAAGTGGAAAACTCACAATGGTTCTCTATAGCCATAAAACCCAGATGAAAGAGAAGAAGAACATGTGGTGTCATCTAGAGATGTGTTAGTTTCCTTTGTCTCATAATCAAGGCAGAACTAAAGGCATGAACTGAAATAGGAATTTACTATGAGCTTTGTCAGAGTACCACATCTCAATAAGATGCATAGCAGAGTGTCCAAGAGGGAGGAAGATAAATCTGTTACTAATTATTCAAACTATTTTGTACGCTTATGGTCCCTGTAAAACAAATATTTGAATGTGAAGAGAAAGATTTGAACTTTGTAATATGACTCTTTTCAAACAATACTGCATCCATGTACAGATTTCTCCTAAAAGTAATAATAGAAAGCGGAGACAGAATTTCCTCGCATACCACTTCCGATATAACGCCCACATACCAACAAAACATTCCATTTTAAATCAACTGTGAAAAAGGAACCACCCACACAGAGAAGTCCTGCATTCTATAACAGTGAATCTGTGTCTCGTAAATTATAAATGCAAAAACACAAAATTGTGGGAGTGTGTTCTTTTAACATGGAACGAACAATGTAACAAAAACTTTCGAGATAATATGAAGTTATTTCAATATAAATACAGTGTACATAATGTATAGTTACACAGATTTATAGTTACTTATCTACAATTAGTAACATAAATTGGTTGGTAAGACAGAATCATCTTACCTTGGCTGCAGGTCCTTCCTGTATATCCCGTTTTGGAGCAGTCGCAGTAGGGTTCTCCATCAGCCACGGAGCAGGAGCCTCCATTCTCACACGGGTTCCCTGTACAGAGACCCATCATCTCCAGACGTACCTTCTGACTGTTGATCAGCTTGGGAACCTTGTTCCCGTAATTCAGATCTTTGATAACTCCTTTGAACGGAGGCAGCTCTCTAACCGTCGGCAGGGTGATGACCGAGGTCCTGATGTCTCCGGGTATGCCCCCAAGGAACAGGTCGCTGACGATCTTCATGAACTGGCGTTCTGGTCGAACATCCTCCGCCTTGGTTTGCCCGTCTAGGGCCAAGACCGTTCTGAGGTTGTGTCGGCTGACCATCGCAAAGTGCCAGCAGCTGTCGTTGACCGATTTGTCAGAGGTGACCGTGGTCTCAGCGCAATCGATGCTGAAGCGAAGCTGGAGCTTCCCTTCCGTTAAGGTGAGAAGCAGGAAGTCACAGTAGCCGCCGTCATCAAAGTAGAGGATCAGGGCGTCGGACGCGTCTGTTTTGAACTGGAAGGTGAGGTCACTTCTGGTGCTGGCGTCCCAGCGGACGTACCGTGCCCACTGGCCCTCAGAACCCCTGAACTCGAGACCCTGACACAGGCCCAGTAGACTACTGAGAAGCAGAAGAACACACTGAGGGAGACTAAAGGGATTCATTGTAGAAAAAAATATGTAGAGCTATAGGGTTATGCCAGTTGAGGTTAGAGGTTAGAGGGAGAGATCCTTTAGATTGGGAATACCATCAGAGGTGTTTTCAGTTCAATGACGGATATAGGCTATTCAATGTATATACCACCTGCTCTAGTCAGGAAGGTGACACAATATCCTTTAGACTGTGATAAAGATCTGATATTGAAATCACTGAAGTATGGGAGACCATTTAAATCCAAATCTGAGCTGCAGATAATAAAGAAGAAACATCTGTATTCCTACTAAGGAGGATAACCTTGAGATAATCAAATCCTTAGTGTGATGAGGCTGATCCTTAGTGTGTTCTGTCAGTGATACAGAGGCCCATCGATGAGTTGTTTCCTTTGAGGCGACTGCAAGGAATAAAACACACAGCGGCCATTTTGGGTGAAGATCCGTAGCCACGTCCCATAGTACTGCACTTCCTAGTCCAGTTTCAGGCCTTACAGAGACGTCACTGCAAAACAACAGAAATGCCATTATTCAGCATACACAACACACCATGGACAGTGGAGTGGCCATGAGCTGAATGCATGGACAGTGGAGTGGCCGTGAGCTGAATGCATGGACAGTGGAGTGGCCGTGAGCCGAATGCATGGAGAGTGGAGTGGCCATGTGCTGAATGCATGGACAGTGGAGTGGCCATTAGCTGAATGCATGGACAGTGGAGTGGCTGTGTGCTGAATGCATGGACAGTGGAGTGGCCGTGTGCTAAATGCATGGACAGTGCAGTGGCTGTGTGCTGAATGCATGGACAGTGCAGTGGCTGTGTGCTGAATGCATGGACAGTGGAGTGGCCGTGAGCTGAATGCATGGACAGTGGAGTGGCCGTGTGCTGAATGCATGGACAGTGGAGTGGCCGTGTGCTGAATGCATGGACAGTGGAGTGGCCGTGAGCTGAATGCATGGACAGTGGAGTGGCCGTGTGCTGAATGCATGGACAGTGGAGTGGCCGTGTGCTGAATGCATGGACAGTGGAGTGGCCGTGTGCTGAATGCATATACAGTGGAGTGGCCGTGTGCTGAATGCATGGACAGTGGAGTGGCCGTGTGCTGAATGCATGGACAGTGGAGTGGCTGTGTGCTGAATGCATGGACAGTGGAGTGGCTGTGTGCTGAATGCATGGACAGCACGGATATTCTTGGAAAAAGTGCAATTTGGAAAAAGAGCTGCACCTCTTGAATTGTTTTATTTATTTGACAAAGGTTAGTGTCATAGAAACTGCGCAATATGCTTTTCAGAATGCATATTGAAATCATTAATGTTTTACCTGTGACTGAAGGAGGATTTTATAAGGCAATGCTCCTTTCCCTGCGTCTGTCAAGTACAAGATGCACCCATCACTTCATGTACAATTTGACAACTGATATGCCTAATATTGTCACTCATCAGACTGTTAATTTAATCTTGTCTATAGGCTAACTCTTATTATATTGCTAAATTTGTTTCGGTACAGTTTAGGTGTAGATTCAATGGGCTGGCTGTGCAGGCTGTCTGGCATCGTTTGTTTCCCTCTCATCAAGTTGGATAGTCAAGGATATGATGTGCATTATTCTAAAGGCCTATGTTGTCATTTCCCTTACAATACATTCAATTAGTCATAGAGTTACAGTCAATAAAACAGTCCTGTAACAGCAAACAGTTTTACAAAGTAAAACGTAAAAGAGAATGGTATCAACAAGGTGCACGGTCAAATTATTAAAATGAGAGCAAAGGTTGATTAATAGGCATAACACAAACTAATCATTACATTATTGTTGTTCTAAATTAAATCAAACTCATCCTTCAGTAAGGTCTAATTTAAATTCGATTGTGAAGTAACTTGAACAATTATTGCCCATTCCATCCATTTGTCATTCATTCAGGCGGCTGGCATTGTTTGCGGCGCTGGATAGAGTCAAGGATATGTTTTGCATTATTCTAAAGCACACTGCAACATGTCTCATGTTTTGGTTTCCCTTACAATACATTTGATTAGTACTAGAGTTATAGTAAATAAAACAGTCCCATAACAACTTATTTTTACAAAGTAATACGTAAAAAATAACTGTGTCAACCCGCTAAGTGTGCGGTCAAATTATTTGCTGCTGATAAAAAGGCATAACACAAACTCATCATTACACTATTGTTCTCCTAAATTAAATCAACCTCTTCAACCTCTGTATCCTTCAGTTAGCCTAATTTAAATTAAATTGTGAAGGTGCACAATTATCGCCCATTCATCCATTTGTCATTCATTCAGTGAGGAGAGAGAGAGGTACTAGCGCCTGGCTGGGTACCAGCGTCCTACAGCACATTGTCTTGGCGGGTTAAGTTGGGAATAGGTGTGAAAATAGTAAAAAGGCTATAAATACTTTTCTGTTTGTGATTTCCAAATTCTGATAAATGAGCAGTGTAAAATACAAACATTTAGAGTCAGGGAAGGAGCAGTCAGGGAAGGAGCAGTCAGGGAAGGAGCAGTCAGGGAAGGAGCAGGACAAACGTCAGTGGCCGTTGGCCTAGGCGGTTCTAGTATTAAAGAATGAGATTAAGCCAGTGGCTCAGAAAGATCTATCCAAGCAGTAGATACGTCTCCTTTAAGTGTTGATATTGAGTAAATGTTGATAACTAAATCATAAATCAGACATTGCTTTTCCATTGTAATTTGGTGGTGCTTGTAGATAGTGATACATAACACATTGGAAAGTAAAACTACCTTTTGTCTGTCTTTTTGAGTGGGCGAAAATGACATATACAGTTAAAGTCGGAAGTTTACATATACCTTACCAAAGACATTTAAACTCAGTTTTTCACAATTCCTGACATTTAATCCAAGTAAAAATTGCCTGTTTTAGGTCAGTTAGGATCACCACTTTATTTTAAGATTATGAAATGTCAGAATAATAGTAGAAAGAATTATTTATTTCAGTTTTTATTTCTTTCATCACATTCCCAGTGGGTCAGAAGTTTACATACACTCAATTAGTATTTGGTAGCATTGCCTTCAAATTGTTTAACTTGGGTCAAATGTTTTGCCTTCCACAAGCATCCCAAAATAAGTTGGGTGAATTTTGGCCCATGCCTCCTGTCAGAGCTGGTGTAACTGAGTCAGGTTTGTGATTGCTCGCACACGCTTTTTCAGTTCTGCCCACAGATTTTCCATGGGATTGAGGTCAGGGCGTTGTGATGGCCAATACCCTGACTTTGTTGTCCTTAAGCCATTTTGCCACAACTTTGGAAGTATGCTTGGGGTCATTGTCCATTTGGAAGACCCATTTGCGACCAAGCTTTAACTTCCTGACTGATATCTTGAGATGTTGCTTCAATATATCCACATCATTTTCCTACCTCATGATGCCATCTATTTTGTGAAGTGCACCAGTCCCTCCTACAGCAAAGCACCCCCACAACATGATGCTGCCACCCACGTGCTTCACGGTTGGGATGGTGTTCTTCGGCTTGCAAGCCTCCCCCTTTTTCCTCCAAACATAACGATGGTCATTATGGCCAAACAGTTCTATTTTTGTCAGACCAGAGGACATTTCTCCAAAAAGTACAATCTTTGTCCTCATGTGCAGTTGCAAACCGTAGTCTGGCTTTTTTATGGTGGTTTTGGAGCAGTGGTTCTACCTTGCTGAGCGGCCTTTCAGGTTATGTCGATATAGGATTCGTTTTACTGTGGATATAGATACTTGTGTACCTGTTTCCTCCAGCATCTACACAAGGTCCTTTGCTGTTGTTCTGGGATTGATTTGCGCTTTTTGCACCAAAGTACGTTCATCTCTAGGAGATAGAACGCGTCTCCTTCCTGAGCGGTATGACGGCTGCGTGGTCCCATGGTGTTTATACTTGCGTACTATTGTTTGTACAGATGAACGTGGAACCTTCATGCGTTTTGAAATTGCTCCCAATGATGAACCAGACTTGTGGAGGTCTACAAAAAAATTTCTGAGGTCTTGGCTGATTTCTTTTGATTTTCCCATGATGTCAAGCAAAGAGGCACTGAGTTTGAAGGTAGGCCTTGAAATACATCCACCGGTACACCTTCAATTGACTCAAATGATGTAAATTAGCCTTTCAGAAGCTTCTAAAGCCATGACATCATTTTCGGGAATTTTCTATGTAAACTTCTGACCCACTGGAATTGTGATACAGTGAAATATAAGTGAAATAATCTCTGTAAACAATTGTTGAAAAAATTACTTGTGTCATGCACAAAATAGATGTCCTAACCGACTTGCCAAAACTATAGTTTGTAAACAAGACATTTGTGGAGGGGTTGAAAAACAAGTTTTAATGACTCCAACCTAAGTGTATGTAAACTTCCGACTTCAACTGTACGTTGAAATGTCGTGGTGTGCCCAGCGTGATCATAGTGCTACTGCCTTTTATGTCCTGCAATCAACTGAGCTGATGAGAGCTGAAGACTAGTTTGTTAAAAATGCTGATTTGATAAAATCTCCATGGTCATTAAATAGCTTTAAGAAACCAATATTGACATCCATTAAAGGTTTATGAGCATTTGCACAGTTATGGATGTATCCTACTAATTAAATATGAACTTGAGATATCTTTGGAATTTCAGATGCCTTTAACTCTGAGTTTCGAAATCTTGAATTGAAGTGTCTCAGTCAGAATTGAAATATTATGAAAGATAAGCAATGTTTCTGGTTACCATACTATTACCATATTGTGAACACTTTCTTATGTACTATAATGTAAAGTGCTACCAAATAAATCAATATGTGCCTTTCCTAATGACTCACACACAGTAAGTTAAGCGAAAGGAGTCACAATTATGAAAAATAATCAATGTGTCTCTTTCTCAACCCTACTATTTCCTACTCATGACTGTAGTACTTTGAGTTGAGGTGGAATATGTGTTGTAGCCTGTAACATCAGCGTAGCTCTGGTAGTGTGTATACAGTGCATTCAGGAGTGTACAGTGGCTTGCGAAAGTATTCACCCACTTTGGCATTTTTCCTATTTTGTTGCCTTACAACCTGGAATTAAAATAGATTTGTTAGGGGTTTGTATCATTTGATTTACACAACATTCCTACCACTTTGTAGATGCAAAATATTTTTTATTGTGAAACAAACAATAAATAACACAAAAAAACAGAAACTAACTATTCACCCCCCCAAAGGCAATACTTTGTATAACCACCTTTTGCAGCAATTACAGCTTGGGGTATGTCTCTATAAACTTGGCACATCTAGCCACTGGGATTTTTGACCATTCTTCAAGGCAAACTGCTCCAACTCCTTCAAGTTGGATGGGTTTCCGCTGGTGTACAGCAATCTAAGTCATACTACAGATTCTCAATTGGATTGAGGTCTGGTATTTGACTAGGCAATTCCAAGACATTTAAATGTTTCCCCTTAAACCACTCGAGTGTTGATTTAGCAGTATGCTTAGAGTCATTGTCCTGCTGGAAGGTGAACCTCCGTCCCAGTCTTAAATCTCTGGAAGACTGAGAGATTTCCCTCAAGAATTTCCCTGTATTTGGCGCCATCCATCATTCCTTCAATTCTGACCAGTATCCCAGTCCCTTTTGATGAAAAACCTCCCCACAGCATGATGCTGCCACCAGCATGCTTCACTGTGTGGATGGTGTTCTCATGGTGATGAGAGGTGTTGGGTTTGCGCCAGACATAGCGTTTTCCTTGAAGGCCAAAAAGATCAATTTTAGTCTCATCTGACCAGCGCACCTTCTTCCATATGTTTGGGGAGTCTCCCACACCAAACGTGTTTGCTTATTTTTTTATTTATGCAATGGCTTTGTTTCTGGCCACTCCTCCGTAAAGTGTACGGCTTAAAGTGGTCCTATGGACAGATACTCCAATCTCTGCTGTAGAGCTTTGTAGCTGCTTCAGGGTTATCTTTGGTATCTTTGTTGCCTCTCTGATTAATGCCCTCCTTGCCTGGTCTGTGAGTTTTGGTGGGCGGCCCTCTCTTGGCAGGTTGGTTGTGGTGCCATATTCTTTAAAAACATTTATAAATGGATTTAATGGTGCTCCGTGGGATGTTCAAAGTTTTAGATTGTTTTTTTATAACCCAACCCTGCTCTGTACTTCTCCACAACTTTGTCCCGGACCTGTTTGGAGAGGTCCTTTGTCTTCATGGTGCCCCTTGATTGGTGGTGCCCCTTCCTTAGTGATGTTGCAGACTCTAGAGCCTTTCAGAACAGGTGTATATATACTGAGATCATGTGACACTTAGATTGCACACAGGTGGACTTCATTTAACTAATTATGTGACTTCTGAAGGTAATTGGTTGCACCAGATCTTATTTAGGGGCTTCATAGCAAAGGGGGTGAATACATATACACACACCACTTTTCCGTTTTTTTTTTGTTTTGGAAGAAGTAGTTTTTTTCATTTCACTTCATCAATTTTGACTATTTTGTGTATGTCCATTACATGAAAACCAAATAAAAATACATTTACATTACAGGTTGTAATACAACAAAATGGGAAAAACGCCAAGGGGGGTGAATACTTTAGCAAGGAACTGTATTCAGACCTCTTGATTTTTTCCTCATTTTGTTACATTACAGCTTTATTCTAAAATTTATTAAAATGTATTTTTTTCCCCATCAATCTATACAAAATACACCATAATGACATAAGGAAAAAAAAAAAAATATGTTTGCAAATGTATTCAAAATAATAAACTGAAATATCAAATTCACACACGTATTCAGACCCTTTACTCAGTACTTTATTGAAATACCTTTTGCAGCAATTACAGCTTTGAGTCTTCTTAGATATGACGCTACAAGCTTGGCACACCTGTATTTGGTGAGTTTCTCCCATTTTTCAAGTCTGGGCTCTGGCTGGGCCACTCAAGGACTTGACCCGCAGCTCCTGTCTTGTCTTGGCTGCATTCTTAGGGTCGTTGTCCTGTTGGAAGGTGAACCTTTGCCCCAGTCTGAGGTCCTGAGCGCTCTGCAACAGATTTTCATCAAGGATCTCTCTGTACTTTTCTCTGTTCATCTTTCCCTCAATCGTGACTAGTCTCTCAGTCCCTGTCGCTGAAAAACATCCTCACAGCATGATGCTGCCACCACCATGCGTCACCGTAGGGATGGTGCCAGGTTTCCTCCAGACGTGATGCTTGGCATTCAGGCCAAAGAGTTCCATCTTGGTTTCATCCGACCAGAAAATTTTGTTTCTCATGGTCTGAGAGTCCTTTAGGTGCCTTTTGTCAAACTCCAAGTGGGCTGTCATGTGTCTTTTAATAAGGAGTGGCTTCCGTCTGGCCACTCTACCATAAAGGCCTGATTGGTGGAGTGCTGCAGAGATAGCTGTCCTTCTGGAAGGTTCTCCCATCTCTACAGAGGAACTCTGGAGCTCTGTCAGAGTGACCATCGGGTTCTTGGTCAACTCCCTGCCCGAGGCCCTTCTCTCCTAATTGCTCAGTTTCGCTGTGTTCTTGGGAACCTTCAATGCTGCAGAAATGTTTTTGGTACCTGTCCCTAGATCTGTGCCTTGACACAATCCTCTCTCGGAGCTCTATGGGACAATTCCTTTGACCTCATGTTTTGGTTTTTGCTCTGACATGCACTGTCAACTGTGGGACCTTATATATGCTGGTGTGTGCCTTTCCAAATCATGTCCAATCAATTGAATATACCACAGGTGGACTCCAATCAAGTTATAGAAACATCTCAAGCATGATCAAAGGAACCAGAATGCACCTGAGCTCAATTCTGAGTCTCATAGAAAAGGGTCTGAATACTTATGCAAATATGGTATTTCTGTTTTTATTTATATTTGCAACATTTTCAAAAAATCTGTTTTTGCTTTGTCATTATGGGGTATTGTGTATAGATTGATGAGGATTTTATTTGATCCATTTTAGAATAAGGCTGTAACGTAAATAAATGT
This sequence comes from Brachymystax lenok tsinlingensis, assembly GCA_030435695.1. Classification (NCBI taxonomy): domain Eukaryota; kingdom Metazoa; phylum Chordata; class Actinopteri; order Salmoniformes; family Salmonidae; genus Brachymystax; species Brachymystax lenok. Next base: position 8,759,473 of record CM059817.1, on the reverse strand, counting down.
AGAAAAAGGGAAGGAGTCCTTATACTTTCCGAATGCACTGTAGCAAACCATTCACCGCATCTCTAAGGACCTTCTGCAGCCTGATAAAAATGACTAACTATCCAGCAGCACCACATTCCCTTTCATTCCCATATCTTTAGGGGATTACCATCATAAACAGCTATTCATAAAGATGTTATGGATGCTACCCACTTGATGGGGTAGCTCCCATAGGTGCAGGGAATGTTTATGAATATGTAAATATAAATACACTAGGTGTTTCTCAATATGCATACTACCGTGCTCCACACACTCATGTTCCGAGTGCATTCTCTGAGGACGTTCTCTTGAGCACGTTCTTGTGAGGACGAGAGTGTAGCGAACACATAAAACATTACATTTGAGAAGCACTTTCACTCCCCCTATTGTATTACTTAACGCTGCACCTCCCATTCACTGAACCTTCCTCCAGCCAGGACAATAGCAACAATAGACACAAATCAAAATATACACAATATATACAATTATGTGATTATTACGATTCAATATTTGTGAATCGTAATAATCAAGCTAGCCAACTAGTTAAACAGGCGAAATTGACCAATAACTGATGTTATGCAAGGCACATGTCAATGTTTCGTGAGTAGCTAGCTACAAATTATTTGTGGTTAGCTAGCTAGCTAGCCAGTTAGCCCTATTGACTTACTATGGGCTTGCGATCTACGAACACTACAGTGTGTATTGTAGGCAGGTAAACATGCAAAAATTAACACAGCCTGTATTTATTAATGTATCGAGAGAAAATATTTTTATTCAGGCAACATATTCGATGTTAATCAGCAACATTTAATTCCGAAGTCAGAATTTATTTTCTCTCGCTTAAGCTCAAATAATTTAAAGAAATTTTAAGAAATGTAAATAATTTTATACATGGTTGCATCATATTTCTGTGCATACTTTCCGTTGAAGCTTGCATCGATGCATGCTTTAAAATATGTACAAACAGAGTACACATTCGAGAAGTGCCCTCTGTGCTCTGTTTAGCATACTTTGATTTGCACTCCGACTCTCCTGTCCTCCAATTTGCGGGCTCGGAGTGCGGTAATACGCATTTTGAGAAACACCTATAATTTTGCCTTGTGCATGTGTATGTGTGCTTTAGCAAGCAGCATTGGACCAAATACTAGAGCTCAGAGTTTTTCATGACCTTGTGACCTGGCCCAAAAACAAAATATCCTCTTCCTTGCCAGGACACGTGGTCAGATTTTTTTTTAACGTTATGATTATAACTACTGTTCCATGTAGGAGGGAAATGAGGTACTATGGGGAGTCGTACTCTCGTGACTTCGATTGAAGGATCTACAATCATGCCTGACAAGGCCAATGAAATCCGTGACTCGTTGGAAGTCCCGCATTCCACAGGGGATAAATTAAAGGAATGAATCCGAGCACTTAATACCGCTCTTCACAAAGCCCAGGATCGGGCGGCGCAGGGCAAAACAGGTGTAGTACCTCATTTCCCTCCATCAGGGAATAGTAGTTATATTAATAACGTTATGTTCCCTTTCAGTCAGTCAAATTCGGTGCAACTTAACATGGGGAAATATAATCACGCCCCAAAGTGGACCTCAATGGATACTAAATGAAACGACCCATGGCAGACCACTCAGACCTGACCCCGCCAGATGCGTCAGTCTGGGTATTGCGCACATGGAGCGCTGATTAGTGAATTTCCCCTGTCCCAGCTGTAAGCACACTAATCGCTGCAGCACAAATATCCCCTATAGTCAACCTTTAAAACAACGCCCAAGACACTGCCAGACCCCTGGTGGGGCTAGGTAGCCCTTGCCCCTCGCTGCTATTTGCCAGGGAGATAGCCACAGCGATCCAGTGGGAGAGAAGCTGCTTAGAGCTGGATTAGCGAAACAGACAAAAAGCGGGTCACATAACCGGATATTCCAGGTCCGTTAAATGTACATGTGTAAAGCTCGCAATGGACACAGGGCATGTAACCTCTGTTGCTCTTCAGAAGCAAAATGAGGAGTCAAAAAGGGAAATAGCTCAAAAGCTAAGGACCTAAGATTTGGATGCCCCTAACAGAGCACTGAAAGGAACAAGTCCATTAACTTGGCACCAGAGCTCAAACGCTTGAATAGTAGCAAAAACATTATAAGGTAAACCTTAAGCCATCAGTTTGGGGCCAGATCCATGGGAACCAAATCTCTGGCCTTGCTTGCCAAACCTGCCAGTGCAGCTGGGACAACAGGTCCATGCGCAACAGGAGTTGCCACGGGCTCCCGCCTAAAAGGCGAAAATAACTCTGCAAACCAAGGCTGCCTGGGGCAACAGTGAGCCACAACAATCAATGGTAAGCCCTCCTGGCATGTGGACTGAATAAGAACCACTGGCGGAAATGCGTAAAGAACTGTCCAATGTAACTTGTGCAACAGTTTCCACATGGTACTCGGCTCCCTCGTCGAGAAAAATAGATAACATTGCGCATTTTCTCACAATACGTAAAGATCTATGTCGGCCATTCCGAAAATGTCCAATACCTGGAAGACCAACCAGGGGTGTAGCCTCCACTCCTGAGAGTGCACACTGCTCTCCAGCAATAGAGAGCAAGCCATGGTTAGGAGGGAGACGCACTCCACCACTGATTTCTTGTCGGTTCTGACGAGTACAAGCTGGCCCGACAAAGGCATTGGGAAGCGCCTGAGTGCCATACACCGTTAGGAGCTCTGGGTAATTGTCCATATCCCAGAATCGAGTTGCCTTCGTACAGCGCACCCCACCTGCTGTCACAACAAGCCTTACTCGGTTTAGACCCAGGGAAAAACCTTCATCATAGAGGTTACCTTACCGACCAGTCATAGCCTACTGACGACAAAGCGACTTATAACCTAGCTGAGAATAGGACAGACAGCTCTGAAAAATTGACCCCTTCTGTGGTAGCAGACAGGGGCAATTCGTAATTTAATCTAATTCCTAGGAAAGAAAAGCGCTGAGCTGGAGAAAGACAGCTCATTTCAGGGTTCATATGAACCACAGAGACTGTGTGTGGTATAACAGGATGGTCATGTCCAACCACCAATTGCTACAGGGCCCATAACCTGTATCACTAGACAACTCTTAGGGACTAGTGAGCTACAGGCAGGAATCAGCCTGTAGCTCACTAATATAGGGGAGAGGTGCCCCCTTGTGAGGTGCCCCCTCCAAGCCAGAGTTCATCCCAGGTGGGACGTCCTTTACAGTGGTGCCATGACCTGGATCTGCAGTTGTGATGCGGTCGCTGTTGTGTAAGTTTGAATGTAGCACATTGGGTTGTGTGAAACTTATTCTTCAGCCTGAAGTGTCTCACTTGTGTTCCTTCATTAGCTAGCTTTTGAGGTGGTGTGATCGGCTAAATCGCTTGAGGGCGGTCAAGTGCGTTTGTGAGGCAGTGGTCCCAAGTTCACGCCAGGTATGGGCTGAATCGGGAGGAAGTGGTACTTGCTAAGCAAGCACCGTGACATCCTTTACACATGCACCAAGCCGAGACATACAAGACAACAAACGTGAGTATATTTTAAAGCATTAGGATATGGTCACGAAACCAAACTTGGCTTGTTAGCCTGTGCTGTTTCGGTCACGTCAGCCATCTTATTTATTGCTATAGCCAGGCCAACCAATTTGAGGAATAATTAATTGTTTGTGATTAGGAAGGTTTTGAGAGCCATAAGTCAGGCTTCCCCAAAATATTTACAGAGAAAAAAAATAATTTTACTGTTTTACTATCTGTGTTTCATAAATTTCCTTCAATTCGTAAGAAGCTGAATGTATCTTACCGGTTAAAGCATCTGAGTGAACAAAACAATGGCCCTCTGTCTTAGTATGTGTAGTGTATCTGTCTGATGCTCTCTGGTCAGAAAGAGTAGGATATTATTGACGCCCGTAGCATTCATTGCATTTGGCCTCTCTTGATACATTTTTAAATAAAAGAATAGCCTATCAGCGTTGAGCTAAACTGAGTGAGCTCAGCTGTCAATGGTCCTGGATCACCCCCCAAAAAGTCAAGGGAAGCCAGTTTGGATTTGGCTTCAGAACTATCACATAACAAGCCAAATGTCATTAAAAATGAATTGTTGCATCTCGTTGTGTTGCTGTCCTCCGGTCCTCATAATTCTCCTAAATTAGCCATGGATTTGGACTGATTATAACAGCAATTCTGATCCAACCATAAATTCATAAATTGTGCCCCTGGCCTGAGAGGATGGAAGTTCAACATGTAACTAGATGTAGTATGCTAATGTTAACTAGCTGGCCTGGCATATCGTTGCCCATGAAAGGAATTTAGGCTAGCGTGCAAGTATTTTAGCCAGGTAGACTAGGACAACAAAAACTAAAAGCGTGTACTGTATGATAGAATCATAGACTACATTGTCTACACAACGTTTTCAAGTACACATTATGAAAACTCTTCAAGTTACAATTTTTTTGCGATATAACGTCCTCATTTCACTTTCAATAACATCATAAAATAGACATTCATTTTCATATCCCATCCATCATTATTCCCACCCATTCGGATGATGAAATATATATTGCCCCAAAATCCATTTATTTGATGTTCTGTAGTTTTGGGTAGTAGACTCTTCATAAGGCACACAGACATTCCGATCTCTCACATTAGAGACCAGAAAGGAGTCGGTCTGCTGCCTTATAATTTGCGATGGGCGTGAGGTCATAAACCCCCCACCGCCAGACCTCTTACCCTCTGCGGGAGGGAGAGATATCTCTGTAGACCTGATCCTCACAGGCCAGTCATGACACCTTGCTTGCCCATGCTGTAGGTCATGTAACTGTCTGTTATATGCAATATGTTTTGTGGACTTCACTGGACAGATGTTGCTCTCCGGTTTTGTAATGAAACAAATGTGTGGTTGAATTTATTCTGTCACTGTGTCTTCCTATGGTCTCGGCCTTAGGCCTACACACAGGATCACGGTGTCAAGGCATATGAACTAACAGGTTATAGACAACGCAATTATCACAACACAATACGCAATTTTTTTGGGGATTGACTTCTCCGGTGACTTTACCACTAATGCAATGTCCAGGGGGTGAGCACCCTCTACGACTAAGGGACAGCTTAGTTGGCACAACACAGTCTCATGTTCCAACTGTTTGATTTAGTAGCGTGAATCATTTCTGTTCACACTGAGGTAAGGAGTGGAATAATTGAAGGAATGAATCTGATCCTCAAGCTTAACACCTGTGGAAGGCGGGGCTTCCAGCGAGGAAGGCCTTGTCAGGCGTGATTGTAAAACCTTCAACCAAAGTCGTGAGAGTGTGACGCCCCCATAGTATGTTGTACCTAAGTTGACTGACTGAAAGGGAACTCATTACCCTACCTGTGACCTAAACACGACACGAGGCCTTTATTAACCATCCAATTAAAAGTCATAATTCTAACCAAACATTTATCTTGTACTCTTTCATGAGATCAAAAAAGCAATACAAAAGATCATTCATTCATTGTCTTCAGTCAGATAAACCTTATATCCTTCTACATACAGTAGTAGGCCAATGTGTTCTCATCCAGCCTGCTGCCCTTGTCGTTGTATGGTCTCTGGCCATGGTCTTCTCAGCCCTAGACAAATGCCTAGTCCAATCATGGTGTTACCAGAGCAACATATGCTGACACACAATAGGCTCTTTAACCACCTGCCTGTTCTGAGTTGTTAATCTATTTGCAGAGAGCAGTAAGCCTTCTGTTGACTTCTGGGCATCGATACTCTCTAATGCTAATACAATGTGGTGGCTCTCATTGACAATGACTCAAACACCATCCTGGGCCTGCTCTCTATTGGACTGCGTCCCTAATGGCACCCTATTCCCTACGCAGTAAAATACTTTTGACCAGAGCCTTGATCAAAAGCAATGCACTATATAGGGAATAGGGTGCCATTTGGGACTCAGACATTGACAACCGCCATGGTTGAGCCTGCTCTGCTCTCTGGACCTGTCTAAAGGTGATTCCTTCTGGGGATAGTAGGTCTAGAGAGAGGTTACAGGGCCTGGAAAGGCTTAGTGACCCATTGGTATGTCCTGTCGATGCTATTGCTCCACTGTGAGGAGGCAGGTAGCCTAGCAGTTAAGCGCGTTGGACCATTAACGTCGGGCCAGTAACAGAAAGTTTGCTGGTTTGAATCCCCGAGCCGACTACGTGAAAAATCAGTCGATGTGCCCTTGAGCAAGGCACTTAACCCTAATTGCTCTTGTAAGTCTCTCTGGATAAGAGCGTCTGCTAAATAACTCAAATGTAAGATACTGTACTGTAGTATTAGCTGATAAGGTACTCGTTAGCGTTGTCATTGAGAAGTCGTGGTCATGCTAACTACCACTGTCTAAAGGTAAATACATCTGGAGATAAGAGAGAGGTCAAAGGGCCTGTAAGGGTGTATTGACCTGTAACCAATTTATATACAGTATGTCCATGTTAGTGCCCGATAGTGAGAGATATATAGATGCAGAAGGCTTAGTGTGCATCCTCCAGATGGCACCATATTCCCTACCTAGCGCACTACGTTTGACCAGGGCCTATGGGGAAGCAGACCTAGTACAGCTAATAAGGGACACAGGTTGCCATTCAGAAGTAGTGATAATAAGCTAAACCTGATATCCAGATAGTCTCTCTAATGGTCCATGCTGCCTCTCTCTAGACCTGCTTCAGTCATTCAGGACGAGTTATTGGGAGCACAATACTGTGGGATCGGGTGTCCATCTTTGAATTAAAACAATGTTTCAGGGGTTTTATAACATATTCAAGGACTCCATTCTAATATACTGTAGGCTTAGTCTGCTTTTTTTGTCCTTGCATATTAGGCCTGTAATTGCTGTTGAAGTTAAAACAGATAAAGTATGATTTATGTAATGTGCATGCCTTATATTAGGCTACATATTCAATGACTCAATTATAGGCTACACACATGAACTATAGGCACCTTAATTGGGGAGGACGGGCTCGTTTTAATGGCTGGAGTGGCATCAGTGGAATGGTATCAAATACATAAAAAACGTGGTTTCATGGCATTCCATTCGCTCCGTTCCAGCCATTATAATGAGCTGTTCTCCCCTCAGCAGCCTCCACTTGCGCAGTCCGATTTCCATCTAATTTCTGTAGTCATTAGGCTAAACCCGTCACTGTTTAAGTCAAAGGATGCGTTCCTATATATTGCCTATATTTTCCATTATATATGCGTTTAATTATTCAAGGCCAACGGATATGAGAAGATGGCATGAGATACCGTTGTTTTGCTTTGGGGAGGGTTGTGTTTTTTTCTTATTGGGTACAGGGGAGTGTAGTGCGTTTTTTCACTGGTTTACATTCGCTCTTTTGCACGTTTTATTATATCATATTGTTCCATCCTAGACAAATGTACTAATCTTTTTACATGCGCCTCCCCTATATCAAGGTGTTTTGGTACTTCCCTTATGCACAAAGCTTTCATTTACTACTCCACATGTCAATATAGTCTGCCAGTCTGACTATCTATTCTGCCCTCTCCACCATTCATAGGGACAATAGTGGATTGTTTGTCCAGATCTGCAGTAAAATAACTAGCAATCATACCACGCATAAAAGCATTCAAAACTGCATACATTTTCTAAATGAATCCACAAGAACAAATAGGAATAGCTGATAAGCAGCTGAGGCCAGGTTCATTGCATGAAAAACACATTTAAACATGAGACACGCAGCTAAAAAAGCTCCCCTATTAATCTTGTTTAGGGACAATACAATTATCAATACCTAGACAAGCCTATAACACAACAATGCAATGAATAATTGCATTATTGTTTTCAAGTGAGTATGAAATTCTACTCTAGGATGCAGAGAACATGTTGTTGAAAATGGCGCATTTGAATGTTTAATACTTCCATTTGGATCAGTTGTGGGACTACTCTGGGCAGTTTGTAAGGTGTAGAAAGGCACAGTAGCAGGCCAGTCTGGCTGTATTTTTAGTTCTGATACTGAGATGCGCTGTGTGTTTCAGATCATCATTCTCCCAAGTCGTCCTATAATAATGTGGCCACATATGCTCCCAGCAAGCCCAGTTACGTACTCTGCCTCCCTTCCAATCTGAGTGGCTATACCTCGCACACCTGGAACACTTTACTATAGTCAAAATATTTATGATTTAACTTTTAAAATGTATTACCTTTTGTGTGCCATCAACACAACCAGTCACAATGTCATAACCTGTCAAGTCTACTCCTGCTCCCTCTCTCCGGCACTCAACATCGCCGGTCTACTAACCACCGGTAATGGCAACCCATCTTTTCACACACCTGCGTCTCATCATCAGTCACACCTGGACTTCATTACTCCCTGATAACTTACCCTTTATATAGCACTCTTTTGTTATCAGTTATCAGCCATTAGTGGTTATGTTTCCTTGTCAGACGGTTCTCTTGTTTTGTATCGGTCTATGTACGTTCATATTAAACTCACTAAGTGCACCTGCTTCCCGACTCCCTGCGTCGACGCTACAGAGCCAGCACCCCAGCCCATCCAGCAGTCCACCCAGGTCAACGATGCCACCACTCAATCCCTTTCTGAGAAATAATGGTGTCCCACTTTGGCGCAGGACTTTGCACACTATGTCAACTCATGTTCAGTATGTACTCAATCTAGATCTCCCCGGCACGCACCAGCAGGAAAACTCCTTCACCTTCCCGTGCCTCAGCGTCCCTGGTCTCATTTGTCCATTGATGATTTTGTCACTGATCTCCCCTCTGATGGTTGTAGACAGATTCTCAATCATAATGTTTCATCCCTCTCTCTGGTTTCCCTACCGCTCTCCTGGTCACTGAGGCACTGTTCCAGCCGGTCTTTCGTCACTTTGGCCTTCCAGAGGATATTGTCTCCGATTGTGGTCCCCAATTCACATCTTGTGTATGGAAGGCTGGGGGTCACGGTCAGCCTCCCTTCCGGGTACCTGCCTCAATCTAACGGGCAGGTGGAGAGGATGAACCAGTAGCTGGGGAGGTTCTTGAGAAGTCACTGCCAGGACCGGCAGGGGGAGTGGTCCCGATTCGTTCCTTGGTGTGAATACGCCCAGAATTCATTGCAAAACTCCTCCACTGGCCTGACTCCCTTCCAGTGTGTTCTGGGTTATCATCCGGCCCTGGCTCCTTGGACTCTGAGCTAGAACGAAGCGCCTGCTGTGGACAAGTGGTTCAGGTGTGCAGAAGAGGTATGGAACGATGCCCACATGAGACTCCAGTGCACCGTCCACCGTCAGAAAGAGCAGGCAGATCGCCACCACGGTGAGGCTCCCCGTGTTCCATCCTGGTGATCGTGTCTAGCTCTCCACCAGGAACCTCCCACTCCACCTGCCCTGTAAGAAGCCGAGTCCCCTGTTTGTGGGGCCGTTCAAGGTCATCCGGAGGGTCAACGAGGTAACTTACAGATTACAACTCCCCACTAACTACCGGATATCACCATCTTTTCATGTTTCCCCCCTCGGGCCGGTGGTTCCTGGTCCCCTGACTGATGTCGTCCCCCACGACACCCCTCTGCCTCTCTTGGACATCGAGGGGAGCCAGGAACCACCGGCCCGAGGGGGGATGCCGTCAGATCACTTCTGGTCTCCTGACATCGTGGGGGTCGGTTCCAGTACCTGGTGGACTGGGAGAGGTACAGTCCAGAGGAACAGTGCTGGGTTCCGGTGGACGACATTCTAGATCCCAATAGCATCTAAGAATTCCACCTTTGTCGTCCGGACCGGCCCGCTCCTCTCCCTCGAGGCCGTCCTCCTGGCCGGCATCGTCCTGCGTCTGGAGCCGTGCGTCGCGGGGGGGGACTGTCACGTCTACTCCCACTCCCCTTCTCCGGCGCTCAACATCGCTGGTCTACTAACACCGGTAATGGCAACCCATCTTTACGCACACCTGCGTGTCATCATCAGTCACACCTGGACGTCATTACTCCCTGATAACTTACCCTTTTCTATAACACTCTTTTGTTATCAGTTAGTATTGGTTATGTTTCCTTGTCCGACGTTTCTTTTTTGTATCGTTCTATGTTTGTTCATAATAAACTCTCTAACTGCACCTGCTCCCGACTCCCTGCGTAAACGTTACACATCTGATTAACTTCAAGTCTTCTCTAGGCATGCCAGCGTTTGTCTATAATATAATTCCAGCATCCTCAAAAAGGCTTAACATTAATCAGGTTTCCAGCCAACCTTTTTAAGTGAGTAAAGTACATGTCGGATAAAAAATGTCATGACATCATGGGAAAGTATGCAGAATATTAGGGTACAGATGAAATCAGTAAAGATGAACTTCACAGTTGTGGCAAAACCAACAGTAGGCCTAGAGTTGCAAATTAGGTGGAACCCCATTTAGCTTGTGAATTTTTTAATGGTATATGGGAAGTTATTTTTTTTCCCACCACAATGGAAATAAATCCCTGACTTTTTTTGTGCAATCCTGGTCACTGACAAATCTTTCTACTGTGTATAATATACAGTGTTTTTCAGGAAGTATTCAGAGCTTGTCACGATCTTCAGGATAGACAGACCAAGACGCAGCGATGCTTCCAGTATACATATTTAATACAAACGTAACTGGGCAAAATTAACAAAACGAAAGTAACGAAGATCGTGAAGTCGAAACACACTAAACACAAAACAAGCTATGTCCAAACAATAACCCACAAAACCTAAATGAAAACCCCAAACATATATATGGTTCCCAATTAGAGACAACGACTCACAGCTGCCTCTAATTGGGAACCATTAGAGGCAGCTGTGAGTCGTTGTCTCTAATTGGGAACCATATATATGTTTGGGGTTTTCATTTAGGTTTTTAGGGGAGCAGGAACCGGCCGTGCTGGGCTCGTGACGCGCACTCTGGTGTGGGGAGCAGGAACCGGCCGTACTGGGCTCGTGGACGCCGCACTCTGGTGCGGGAGCAGGAACCGGCCGTACTGGGCTCGTGACGCGCACTCTGGTGCGGGGAGCAGGAACCGGCCGTGCTGGGCTCGTGACGCGCACTCTGGTGCGGGAGCAGGAACCGGCCGAACTGGGTTCGTGACGCGCACTCTGGTGCGGGGAGCAGGAACCGCCGAACTGGGCTCGTGACGCGCACTCTGGTGCGGGAGCAGGAACCGCCGAACTGGGCTCGTAACGCGCACTCTGGTGCGGGAGCAGGAACCGGCCGTACTTGGCTCATGACGCACACTCTGGTGCGGGGAGCAGGAACAGGACGTGCTGGGTTCCCGACGGGCACAGGGATCCTGGAGCGTAGTACAGGAATCCTGGAACGTGGAACAGAACGTGCTGGGCTGTGGATGCGAACCGGAGACGCCACACGCAGAACCGGTGCAGGATATCTCGGTCCCAGAAGTTGTACTGGAGACCCAGCACGCAGAGCCGGCACCACTCTTCCAGGTAGCACACTCACCCTCCCCTGACAGATGAGTGGCGCTGGGATCTCACGCACCGGGCTCTGGACACGCACCGGAGATACTGCATGCAGAACCGGTGCAGGATATCCTGGTCCAAGGGGTGCACCGGAGACCATGAGCGCTGAGCCGGCACCACTCTACCAGGCTGCACACTCATCGTAGCCTGACAGACGAGTGGCGCTGGAATCTCTCGCACCGGGCTGTGAACGCGCACAGGAGAAACCGTGCGCAAAACTGCATAGCACGGTGTCCTTTCCGTGCGACGCTCTCCCCAACGCTCTCTCCACAAAGCACGAGGAGTTGGCTCAGGAGTCCCTCCTGAACCGGCCAACCTCCTTGTGTGCCCCCCCCAAAAAAGTTTTTTGGGGCTGCCTTTCGGGCTTCCGAGCCAGGCGCGTTCCAACATATCTCTCCCTCTCCGGGTTCCACGCTCCATATATATCCTTGTAGCTCCCTCGCTCAGTCTTCGCCGCTTCCATCCTCCTCTTGGGGTAACGATGCTCCGTCATCTTCCCCCAAGGCCCCTTCCCAGCTAATATTTCCTCCCAAGTCCAGGACTCCTTTACACATCGCTGCTTGGTCCTTTTGTGGTGGGTTATTCTGTCACGATCTTCAGGATAGACAGACCAAGACGCAGCGATGCTTCCAGTATACATATTTAATACAAACGTAACTGGGCAAAATTAACAAAACGAAAGTAACGAAGATCGTGAAGTCGAAACACACTAAACACAAAACAAGCTATGTCCAAACAATAACCCACAAAACCTAAATGAAAACCCCAAACATATATATGGTTCCCAATTAGAGACAACGACACACAGCTGCCTCTAATTGGGAACCATTACCCCAACATAGACATACAACACCTAGAACAAACAAAAAACAGGATAACGACCCTTCCAACAGGATAACGACCCTAACCACACAGCCAAGACAACGCAGGAGTAGTCTCTGAATGTCCTTGAGTGACCCAGCCAGAGCCCGAATTTTACCCGAACATACATCTCTGGAAAAACCTGAAAATATCTGTACAGCAACGCTCCCCATCCAACCTGGCAGAGCTTGAGAGGATCTTCAGAGAAGAATGGTAGAAACTCCCCACATACAGATGTGCCAAGCCAAGCTCGTAGCGTCATACCCCAAAAGACTCAATGCTGTAATCATGGCCAAAGGTGATTCAACAAAGCACTGAGTAAAGGGTCTGAATTCTTAAGTAAATGTTTTATTTCAGCTTTTTATTTTTTATAAAATTGCAAAAAAGAAAATAGCAAAAATTTCAAAACTGTTTTTGCTTTGTCATTATGGGGTATTGTGTATAGATTGATGAGGAAATGTTGTTTTAATAAATGTTTGAATAAGGCTTTACCGTAACACATTTTGTAAAAGGTCAAGGGGTTTGAATACTTTCCGAAGGCACTGTTTGTATAGATTTTTTTTTACTGACAAATAAAATCAATCAATCAATCCAAACAGCGGCCATTCAACACCATAACGTTGAATGACATTCGGTGATTGTCAAGCCAATCCTTTGATACTGAGTAAGCCTGCAAGGTAGGGAGGTATGTATTTTCTGTTTGTAGAGATTGCCTATTGATTGTGGTGTCAAACGCAAACCATGATATTGAAGTGCCCGAAGTTGTTATGCTTTGATTATTAGTTGTGTGTGCATTGGCACAGAAACCTGTGTGTGGAAAATTATTTTATGTAGTTATAAATATGGCATCAAAATGTTAAATCTGATATCCCCCAGTTGATAAATGTTTGCAGCCGGCTCTGATCGTAGTGTAATGAAATGGGCAGGGAGAGTGAGCTCGTCTGTGGTGGTCAGCGAACCCGCAACCTACTGGCCTGTAGCACTGTGTGGCATCAACAGGGCCACAAAAGCATGCTGAAGTGGCACAGTTGATATCCAAATAAAAAAATACACAATGTTAATCGTGGTAGTGTTGACCGATTTAGTGCTTTTTTGAGGTGGTTTCAGTTCAATTATAAAAAAATGATCAAGATGTTTTTAAACATTAAATGCACTATACATTATGGTGGTTGAATGCTGTAACAACACATAATAAAACAATTAAAGTCCCATGATGGTAGTGACTCTCCATTACTGCTTATCACTTATTAACCATAATTTATTCACATTACTTTACTTTAATAAAAAAGTGGTAGTTGTTGTGTATATTAAACTTGTTTTATTTGATGACTATTGTTTCATCTCATCTCTATAGATCTGCTGCCTATGCTATCTGACAATAATCACTACTTTATTATTTAAAAGAAAATAATGTCTACTGTTATGACTGCTGAATACCAACAACCAATCACTTAGATCATGTATTTTCAGGTAGAGAACCCTCGCGAATCCCCTCTTTATCACGCATTCATAGCAGGCGTAAAAGAAAGAGATCAGATGATGTAGCTGCGCAATGGATTGTGGTCATTGCAGTTAATTATGTTTTCTGCACTGAACTATGTAGAACATTGGCCTGTTGGAAATTACAACTCTCTACTACATCCTACAGTTCAGTCATTATCTGATTTATCTCTAGATAAACTGCAGAGCAATGTGCCCACAGAGCTCCATAGCAGAGATGTCATAATACCCATAAAACCTAGCAGTCAAACAAGGAAATGGTTACAATCGTTTTTTCCACCATTGGGAGTCCCATAGGGCGGCGCAAAATTGGCCCAGCGTCATCCAGGTTAGGGTTTGGCCGGGGAAGACCGTCAATGTAAATAAGAATTTATTCTTAACTGACTTTCCTAGTTAAATAAAGGTAAAAATAAATAAATAAAAACGTGTAGTTCTTTATGATAGCCAAATTAATTAGCATTTCATTTTGGGGGGTAAATACAGGTGAATATATTGATAAAAGTCATTTTGTCCTATAGAGATGTGCACGGTTATCAAAACCTCTTGCCAGTGTAAGCCTACAGTACACAAAACACAGCCCTTATTTTAAGTGTTTCTAAAATCCCTTATGGGAAATATGAATGATGGAAAAACGATTGGAACCATTTCCCTGATTGGAACCATTTCCTTTTTGACCTCTAGGTTTTATGGGTATTATGACTCATTCTGTGGCACTCTTGAGCTCACAGAAGAAGAAAAAAAGATTCAAAAACTGTATTTAGAGTTACATCTACGAGGGGGGATGGTGTGCAATTTGTTTGACTGAACAGGGGAAGGTTCATGTGTCTGTCGATTGTCGGTCGGGGTAATGTATTTCACACTGTGAGCTGAACTCTCTGCCTCTCTCCGCTGCGTTCCCTATCTGTCACATTCACTCAGCACCGAGATTCTGTCTCATTGACGGGGAATCTCATTGAGGGGTACGGTTTAATATGACATCAAATCCCGCAAGACTTTTAACATACACCGTGCTGCTTAGAAATGCCTTACAAGTCAAACACACTTTTCAGCTTTGGAGTTTTCTGTCATTACCTATAGAAAATAATGTGATTTATGAATTAGTGCTCATAGTTTAGAACTATAGGCTACCTCTGACCATGTGCCTTAATCTACATTTGAAGGGTTGTCCTTGAAATACAAAGATGAATCCTTACATAGAACAGCCAACTCAGAAGGCCCTGCCACATGCCCACGTTTACCGGAACATTGATCTTCATCAACTGAAGTAATGTTGAATTGTTAGACTATATACGCTGCAATAAACCTACATAAACTATTCCAATCATTCATATACATTTTCAACCATTGGGCTCCGAGAAAAACTATATCAACGGAGAGTGAAGGTAGCCTACTTCGTGATGCTCTCTCCTCCTCGCGCTCAATTCCTGCTCCACGCACGAGGGCAGTCTGGAGGACGTGACCAACAATGATTTGTTACAGGATTTGGGTTCGTTCCTTCGTTTACTGGAACATTGTATAATTACAAGTTCATGCATTCGTGGAGATAGTTCATATTATGACGCTGTTCTCTTCCATGTATTCAGATGACTAGTCCCAGAATGTTCGGAGCAATGTGTGAGCGCATTTATACAGCCGTTAAATGAACCGAAACTTTGCCATGCTTGCGTTTCCCTCCTCAACACGACGAGCTATATGTGTAGCCCAATAATTATCTACAAATTGCTTGTTTAAAACGCCATATAAGTTACTTACTTTGTTTGTTGATAAGGAGAGCTCTTCTTCTCCAAAAAAATCGTCCAGCGGTCCTAGAATTCCACATCAGTCGAAAACATCCCCAAAACAGGCAGACGCAAAATTAATGTGCCTCACTGTATCCCCTCGTCCAAAGATAACCTTTAAAAGATTTCAAAATAAACTCAAAACTGTTGTAGAATACATTCGTTGTTTTAACGGCTACACTCAGTTAAATAAAGAATAGAGATTTTTTTTTTTTTTAATAAAAACAAAACAGCTATTCTTACCTTCATTACCGTTAAAAGGTTAAAACAATATCTCAATAATCCAAAATAAAGTCCCATATACAGCAAAACACCGTTTAGTACATCCAGTATATGCTCGTGATGATGATGGTAAGGTGATCAGAAGGTTATTACCAGTGCAGCGCACTCTTTCTCTGTCCCCGGAATGGCTCAATCTCTCTCTCTCTCTCTCTCTCTCTCTCTCTCTCTCTCTCTCTCTCTCTCTCGCTCTCGCTCTCGCTCTCTCTCTCTCTCTCTCTATATATATATATATATATATGTGTGAACGCGCTTCTCTACAGCGCCGCTCTGTTCGCGCTACTCAACGCAACTGATGGGCTCGCACTAGATTCTCACACGCGAGAATCGCCGTCCCGCCCTCTACTCACTTTCCAAAACACGCCATTTAAAGACGTACAGTAGGTAGGTAGGACGTCCTGAGGCTAAGCAAGCCTAATTAATGTTAAAAGCATCGTGCTGAACTATCAGAATGTATATGTGGTCAATTACCAGTCGTCATAATTCTCATTAGGAGAAAAAGTGCATTATAAACTCAATTCCCCTACTAGGAGAGGCTAGCCTGGCTGGACCTCCTGGTGATTAGTATTCTAAATAACTTCTAGAGGACATTGCGGAAGTGAAAACGTGACTTGTTTTGCAATGTCATGCAATGAAATTGTACAATTGCCTTCTGCGGAGAACTCTCGAATCTGAATGCGGTGATGCTGTCCATGGTGCTGAAGTTACAGACAGAGAGACGGCCACATTGAATGTTTCACGAGTCACGACCACGATGGATGACACATTTTAATTGCTCATGAGTCACTTATGGTAGATATTAGTTGAATACATTTTAAATAAATCCTCCTATTGGCACAACTGGTAAACCATTTACCTGACCAGGAGGAAGACCAGGTCATATTTCATGCTATAATTCGGCTGTTGCACCACTTAGTTGGCAATGCAAGCTGATGGTTTTCCCTCAAATAGGTCCTGGTCCCTAACCCTACCAGTCCTATAGGGCAGCCCTTTCTTGTAGGGCTAAGATCAAAGCTAATATGGTGTTGTGACATACACTCATTAAACAGCAGTATGTGGACAATGAGTGAATTAGTTGCTGACATGTGTGAAATTGAGCACACAACCATGCAATCTCCATAGACAAACATTGGCAGTAGAATGGCCTTACTGAAGAGCTCAGTGACTTTCGTGCAACCGTCACAAAATGGCACCTTTTAAACAAGTCAGTTTGTACAATTTCTGACCTGCTAGAGCTGCCCCAGTTAACTGTAAGTGTTGTTATTGGGAAGTGGAAACGTCTAGGAGCAACAACAGCTCAGCCGCGAAGTCGTTCAAAGAAGCTCACCAGTTCACCGAACGGGACCGTCCAGTTCTTAAGCGCATAGCGTCTGTCCTCGGTTGCAACACTCACTACCGAGTTCCACATTGCCCCTGGAAGCAACTCCAGCACACTCCATATTAATGCCCATGATTGTCCACATACCTTTGGTCATGTAGTGTATAACGCAGGTCTATGGGGCTAATTAATGTAAAGAGATTATTAAAAAGACCACTAGCTCTGTCTAATGAGAGAGGGCCAGAATGAGAGAGAGGGAGGGAAGAAAGGAATGAGGGGTAGAGAGAGAGAGAAAGAGAGAGAGAGAGAGTAACTCCCTTGAGAAATAATAGAATGGGGTAATAGCATGTGCACACACACAAACACATAGGTCTGGGTTGTGAGTATATAAACATGTTGATAACGAATGTCACTGTCCATGAGAGAGCTAGGCTCAAGTACCTTTTCTCAGAAATAAAAGTGGTATAATATATTCTCTTCCCTCAATAAACATTAGACAAATCAATTACAGTACATCCTTGAACAAACAGGTTTAAAGATTGTCCACCTGAACATGTCATGCAAAACGATGATTCCTTGACCTTGAAATTGATCTGTAGTCTTCCTGCTCTCTCTCTCTCTCACTCTCACTCTCACTCTCACTCTCACTCTCACTCTCTCTCTCTCTCTCTCTCTCTCTCTCTCTCTCTCTCTCTCTCTCTCTCTCTCTCTCTCTCTCTCTCTCTCTCTCTCTCTCTCTCTCTCTCTCTCTCTCTCTCTCTCAATTCAATTCAAGGGGCTTTATTGCCATGGGAAACATATGTTAACATTGCCAAAGCAAGTATAGTAGATAATAAACAAAAGTGAAATAAACAATATAAATGAGCAGTAAACATTACACTCACAGAAGTTCCAAAAGAATAAAGACTAAATGTCATATGATGTATATATACAGTGTTGTAACGGTGTGCAAATGGCTAAAGTACAAAGGGAAAATAAATATACATAAATATGGGTTGTATTTACAATGGTGTTTGTTTTTCACTGGTTGCCACAAGAAAAGGGCAACCAGTGAAGAACAAACACCATTGTAAATACAACAGGTAACACATCTTGTTGCTGTGATGGCACACTATGGTATTTCACCCAGTAGATATGGGAGTTTATCAAAATTGGGTTTGTTTTCAAATTCTTTGCTGATCTGTGTAATTTGAGAGAAATGTGTGTCTCTAATATGGTCATACATTTGGCAGGAGGTTAGGAAGTGCACCTCAGTTTCCACCTCATTTGGGCAGTGTGCACATAGCCTGTCTTCTCTTGTCTGCCTACGGCAGCCTTTCTCAATAGCAAGGCTATGCTCACTGAGTCTGTACATAGTCAAAGCTTTCCTTAAGTTTGGGTCAGTCACAGTGGTCAGGTATTCTGCCACTGTGTACTCTGTTTAGGGCCAAATAACATTCTAGTTTGCTCAGTTTTTTTGTGAATCATGTTTTCTCATGATTTGGTCAAATTGTGTTGCTGTCCTAGGGCTCTGTGGGGTCTGTTTGTGTTTGTGAAAAGAGCCCTAGGACTTGCTTGCTTAAGGGACTATTCTCCAGGTTCATCTCTTTGTTTTGTTTTGTTTGTTTGTCAATTAGGGTGTGCAGGGTGAATATGTGGTCTGTCGTACAATAATTTGGGAAAAATCAAATTGGACATTTGCTCAATAATGATAATGATAATGCAAAGGATTTTCCCAAGGTTGCTGTTGACGCATTTCCCACGGTAGTTATTGGGGTCAAATTTGTCTCCACTTTTGTGGATTGGGGGATCAGTCCTTGGTTCCAAATATTGGGAAAGATGCCAGAGCTAAGGATGATGTTAAAGAGTTTAAGTATAGGCAACTGGAATTTGTTGTCATTTCATTGAGGATACCATCAACACCATCAACACCACAGGCCTTTTTGGGTTGGAGGGTTTCTATTTTGTCCTGTAGTTCATTCAAGGTAATTGGAGAATCCAGTGGGTTCTGGTAGTATTTAATAGTTGGTTCTAAGATTTGTATTTGATCATGTATATGTCTTTGCTGTTTGTTCATTGTTATAGAGCCAAAAATATTGTAGAAGTGGATTACATCTCCATTTGGATAGATAACCTTTCGTGTCGTTGTTAGTGGTTAGAGTCTATGGATTCTTCAATTACATTTAGCTGATTTCTGACATGCTGATCCTTCTTTTTCCGTAGCGTATTTCTGTATTGTTTTAGTGATTCACCATAGCGAAGGCGAAGACTAAGGTTTTCTGGGTCTCCACAATGGCTTGCTAAAGTATTCACCCCCCTTGGCATTTTTCCTATTTGTTGCCTTACAACCTGGAATTGATTTACACAACATGCCTACCACTTTGAAGATGGAAAATATTTTTTATTGTGAAACAACTAAGAAATAAGACAAAAAAACAGAAAACTTGAGCGTGCATAAATATTCACCCCCCCAAAGTCAATACCTTGTAGAGCCACCTTTTGCAGAAATTACAGCTGCAAATCTCTTGGGGTCTCTCTATGAGTCTATAACTCTCTCTATAAGCTTAGCACATCTAGCCACTGGGTTTTTTGCCCATTCTTCAAGGCAAAACTGCTCCAGCTCCTTCAAGTTGGATGTGTTCCGCTGGTGTACATCAATCTTTAAGTCATACCACAGATTCTCAATTAGATTGAGGTCTGGGCTTTGACTAGGCCATTCCAAGACATTTAAATGTTTCCCCTTTAACCACTCGAGTGTCGCTATAGCAGTATGCTTAGAGTCATTGTCCTGCTGGAAGGTGAACCTCTGTCCCAGTCTCAAATCTCTGGAAGACTGAAACAGGTTTCCCTCAATAATTTCCCTGTATTTAGCGCCATCCATCATTCCTTCAATTCTGATAAGTTTCCCAGTCCCAGCTGATGAAAACTATACCCACAGCATGATGCTGCCACCACCATACTTCACTGTGGGGATGCTGTTCTCGGGGTAATGAGAGGTGTTGGATTTGCGCCAGACATAGCATTTTCCTTGATGGCCAAAAAGCTCAATTTTAGTCTCATCTGACCAGAGTACCTTCTTACATATGTTTGGGAAGTCTCCCACATGCCTTTTGGCGAACACCAAACGTGTTTGCTTATTTATTTCTTTAAGCAATGGCTTTTTTTCTGGCCACTATTCCGTAAAGCCCAGCTCTGTGGAGTGTTACGGCTTTAAGTGGTCCTATGGACAGATACTCCAATCTCCGCTGTGGAGCTTTGTAGCTGCTTCAGGGTTATCTTTGCCTCTCTGATTAATGCCCTCCTTACCTGGTCCGTGAATTTTGGTGGGCGGCCCTCTCTTGGCAGGTTTGTTGTGGTGACATATTTTTTTATTTTTTTAATAATGGATTTAATGGTGCTCCGTTTTAATTTAAAAAGGTCCTGTTTTGACTAATTTAATAGAGTGGGTTAGGACTGCTCTATACCAAATTAACATACCCTCTGAGTCTCTTCCCTGTTTCACACCTGGTAGTTTGGTGGATGGGACTACCAGCTCTCTGTAAGCTACAGTAGAGGGCAACCAGTGTGTCAATCTCCTCTACACCAAGTTACTTGTAGGATGACAATGTCTGTATTTCCGATTTCTTTGGTGAAGTCCAGGTTCTTGCTCTTTAGGCCAAAGGCAGATAACCTCAGGCCTTGGATATTCCAGGATGAGATAGTGAAGGCTTTGTGTTCCATAACAACATGGTTTGGCCTCAGGCCAGTAAGTGTGAGCAGAGCCTACTGAGCATCTGGTACATGCCATTGGCTTGGGCTAGTGTAAGAGTGGGGGTTGGGCCTGTTTGCCTGCTCACGGCCTGGGCATATGTGTGACTTCCTTGTTGAGGCCCTCTTTGCGGGAGTGGGGTGCATGGGGTGGGCAGGAGGGGTATAGGTCTGATATGAGAGGGCCTAAATGAGCTATGGGCATGGTTGACTTGGATGGGTGTTGATTGACTGGGGTGGGGGTGTGTACAGTATGTGGTATGTGGCTGGTTGTGTTGTGGTCTGGAGTTAGATCCTCTCGGTGTGTGTCCTCTATGTGTTAGTCCGGGGGAGTCTGGGAGAGTGTCTCGCTGGTCTGGTCGGGGTGTCTACTGATCTTTGCTCCTGTGTGAAGTGTTGGGGCTGCGTTTGAGAGCGATGTCCTTTAGAGTCTGGGCGAAGTTGGGCACTGCTGCCTTGTATAGGTGGACCTGGTCATAAAGGCTGTTCAAGTCCAGGGTGGAGTGGTGGGCCATGTAGACATTTGGTTTTGAAGCACAGTCATGGGAAATACTTGCGTTTACCCGTTGGATAGTAGCAGCGTGGAAGTATTTTCGTGGTAGAAAGGTCGAGAGAACCACTTGTGCGTTGGGGAAAGTAGAAGAAGCTTTTTAAATCACTCCCTTCAGTGGGGTGGCCACCCGTTCCTGCTGTGTTCTCAGGTCGTTTGTGCCTGTGTGTATTATTATGTGACTGGGTGACCCTAGTTGGTCCTCAGACAGAAGGTCTAGAGCACGCTGGGTGTTTGAACACCAGAGTTTAGACACTGTGTTTGGGAAAAAGTTATTTTTCTTATATATATTTTCCATTTGAGTCCATAAGGAGTACAATCTGTGTCTTCTGTATGTCCTCAGTGGGTGTGGGGTGGTTGTCAGGAGGGCTATAGGGGTGGCTGACAGGGGGGGTGCTCAGAGGGGGTGGGATCCCCTGGGCTTGGGGTTCTTAATATGTCTGTCCTGCTGTGTTGTCGACATGGTCAGGGTCTGGGGTGGACTGTTCTTCTGTGGTGTCGAGACTTTTGTCGGGAGCAGAGGTGGGCTGTTCTGGGGGGCTCTCTCTAATGGGTTGTTCTTTAAAAATATATATATATTTAATCTTTATTTAACGAGGCAAGTCAGTTAAGAAGAAATTCTTATTTACAATGACTGCCTCCTGGGGAACAGTGGGTTAACTGCCTTGTTCTGCGACAGAATGACTGATTTTGGGTTTGGTTAAGGGGGTGTTGTAGTGCTGGACTTTTGTCTGGTTCTGTGCTGATTGGAGTGTAATCGCCTGCTGTTCCAGCTCCACCTGCCTTACCTCCAGCTCGGTGAATGTATCCCTCATTTTAATGAGGGAGTAGTATTCTGTGCTGGGAGGTTGACTTTCCGCTTGGGGTTGCTCGTCTGTGGGGTTATGTAATGAAGAGGTCTGGTCTGACCCGCTCGGGGTGGGGGTATCTTTCTCAAGGGAGAGCTTCTCCTGCTGGGCTATTTCTTTGATTAGGTGAAAGTCCAGCTGAAACTGTTTGGGGTTCCCCTGTACCAATACTGTTCCAGACTTAAAGAGATTTATATTAGCTGACTCAGAGTCCTCGTTGTCTAGTATCCTGAGTTTCCACCCCTCGTTAACACACCCCTCTTTAGGGTGTTAATATAGCACTGTCCCATGCCAGGGGATGGTCTGTGATAATATAGCACTGTCCCATGCCAGGGGATGGTCTGGTTAATATAGCACTGTGCCATGCCAAGGGATGGTCTGTGTTAATATAGCATGCCAATGAATGGTCTGGTTAATATAGCACTGTGCCATAGATAAGGTTGCTTATGTTCCCTTTTTTATAACATTCAGCAAAAAGTGTCTATTTTCCATAAGGAGATTCATTTTGTACTCTTTTCATGTCTTATTATTCTTTACATAGAGAGGGTACTGTATTTTAATTACCCCTGAACAATGGGAGGGTGCTTCTAAGGCCTCTCCATTAAGTTGGGTCTCTCCTGCCATTGTTGGGCTCAAGGGCCTTGTCATCTCTCGCTTCACACGCCAGAGCTAATTGAAGTTGTATCTCTTTGTCCTATCAAACTTGGAAGCCTTAGCATTAAGTCCTTATAAAGTAAAATATATAATTGTAATGTTTCTTTTTGGCTTTTGGAAGTAGAAAATAGCTTCAGACTAAGCATTACTCACTCAGTTCCAGGTTGGATGTTTTCAGGTTTGTTTGTTTGACAGAGCATTTGATGCATAGTTTGGGAATAATACTCCTTGGGTGTAGGAAGCATTCCAGGTAATTCCGTCCAAAATCAGGTTGTAGGTTTGGAGTTTTGATTTGGAGTGAAGGTTATGTTGTTTAGGGTAGCATCCTGTACATGTCCTGGTGACATAGTGAAGGTTATGTTGTTTAGGGTAGCATCCTGTACATGTCCTGGTGACATGGTGAAGGTAAAGTTGTTTAGGGTAGCATCCTGTATATGTCCCTGCCAAAAAATCTAAGTTTGTCTAACTCTAAATCTATCCATTGTTTTATTAAACAGGAGCTCATCTGCTCATTACCTCTCTCTGTAAGACCACTCTCTCTCTCTGTCCCTCCCATGGTCTTTCTTACCCCCCTCTCTCTCTCTCTTTCTCACTCTCTCTTTCCCTCTCTCTCTGTAGTCTTCCTGCCCTATCTCTCTCTCCCTCTCGTTCTATTGTCTTCCTGCTCTCTCTCTCTTTCTTTCTCTCTCTGTAGTCTTCCTGCTCTCTATCTCTCTCCCCCTCTCTCTGTAGACTTCCCTCTCTCTCTCTCTCTCTCTCTCTCTCTCTCTCTCTCTCTCTCTCTTCTTTCTCTGTATTCTTCCTGCTCTCTCTGTATTATTCACTCTCTCTCTCTCCTAAGCTCTTTCTGACTGCCTCTCTCTCTCTCTCTCTCTCTCTCTCTCTCTCTCTCTCTCTCTCTCTCTCTCTCTCTCTCTCTCTCTCTCTCTCTCTTCCTGTAGTCTTCCATCTCTCTCCCTCTCTCCCTCTCTCTCTGTAGTCTCTCTGCTCTCTCTCTCCCTCTCTCTCCATGTAGTCTTCCATCTCTCTCTCCCTCCCTCTCTGTTGTCATCCTGCTCTCTCTGTTATCTTCCTGCTCTCTTTATCTCTCTCTCTCTCTCTCTCTCTCTGTAGTCCTCGTACTTTCTTGATCCCTGTCTCCCTGTCAATACATTTTTCTTTATCTCTATTTTTTGACCGTTCATGGTTCTGTTTCTGTAAAGTGAATCATGTGCCAAATATAGCTACAGTCCATTCCATTCATAAAGAATACCAGTACACAGAGGGGTCCCTAGCGTTTTAGTGGCTGTGGTAATTCACAGAACACCATGACAATAGAGACAGTGTGTGTTTGTGTACAGTGTGTGTGTGTGTGTGCACTGCCATGCCATAATACCATCCCATTGTTACCAGCCTACCATTACACATCCTAATGCACCAACCCTGTAGGTTTAGACAAGATCCAGTTTCATACTGTGTGTGTGTGTGGTGGCTGATGAGACCGTTAGGGGGTCAAAGTGATTACACTCCCAAGGACATCAATGAGAAACCAATTTTGCCAGCAGATTCTGGTCAGTAAAACAGATCTAACTCTCCTCTTAATGGAACCAATTTATCTTCCTAAGTGTGTTGCACACACAACACAGCACACGTAGGCACGCACACACGCACGTAGGCACGCACACACACACACACACACACACACACACACACACACACACACACACACACATAGAGAGGGAGAGATGAACACACAAGCAAACTGTTTGGTGCTAAACAGGATGGATATTCAGATCAATGGAGGAGGAGGCTGTAGGTGGGCTGAACTAACGTTCTGAAATACCAATGATGAGAGGCTGATATTTCATCATTAATGCCATGTTAATGTAACCATCAAGCCCTGGGCAGGATATACGCGGTATGTACAGTAGGGTGGTGTAAACAGTTAAAGCTGATTTTCCACACTGACATCAGCCCTTAAGAAGGAAACAGGAATTTCTGCTCTCGTAAAAGCCTGGGTTTTCTGCACGTTAACACTAGAAGCTTATCTTCTTAGGGAGCGGCAGCAGAGGTAACGGTTTTGGAGAGTCTGGCGTGCCCAAAGTAAAATGCCTGCCACTCAGGCCCAGAAAATAGGATATGCACATAATTAGTACCATTGGATAGGAAACACTCTGGAGTTTCTAAAAGTGTTAAAATAATGTATAACAGCACTGATATAGCAGTGACCTTTGCTCTGTTTGGTACTCTCCCTATTGATTTTAATGGGATCCAGCTCCTAGATTGCAGTACCTATGGCTTCCACTAGATGTCAACAGTCTTTATACAGAGTTTGGATGCACTAAGCAGAACGGATGGGAAGAGGAAATAGTCAAGGGAGCTCAGAAGTCAACAACATTTCACGGGGCGCAAGACCGTGGACGCGCCCCACTTTATTTTCCTTTTATAACGTTTAGGTTATCATCCGAGTGAAATATTATCGCTAATATTCATAAAAGGATAGCTAAGGATGCATTATAAATGATCTTTGATTTGTTTAGGAAAAGTTAATAGGTATATTTGAACGCGTTCTCTTCACGTTTCAATGGCCGATTCGACGTTGGATTTTCTGAACATAACACGCCAACCAAACGGAGATTTATGGATATAATACATGACAAAAGAACCATTGGATGTCTTCGTTGGACACTGGGAAGCCCTCAGCAGAAGTTCTTCGAAAGGTAAGGGATTTATTTTAGTTCTGATATGGGTTTTGTGTGACCCGCGGTGGATATGAATTCATGCTAATGCATAAATATGAGAGGTGCTCTCCTCAAACAATCAAATGTTGTGCTTTCGCCGTAAAGCGAAATCTGGCAACGCTGTGATATTGCCAAGAATCAGAGCTTTTGATGACTATGAAACACTTGTATATTGATGAATGTTTAATAATTCAACTTTTGGATTTTGAATTTGGCGCCTTACATTTCACCGGGTAGTGTCGGGAGTGGCCCGCTAGAGCGCCGCTACTCCCTAAAATTATCTACTTAGGGAGCAGTGGGGCGCTTTTTTTAAAAGGTCCAGGCTGATTCTATACCAATTTACAGAGCACTGAAGGTGTTCCTTGGCAAAGATTGCCACTCCACCACCTTCGGAAGATCTGTCTTGCCGAAAAAGGTTACAACCAGAAAGATTAACACCAGTGTTCAAAACACTTTCTTAACCACCTCTCAGTAATGACCAACACATCTGGATTGGAGCTGTGAACCCACACTTTCAATTGATCTATTTTAGGTAATAACACTTGTAGCCAATGCATTGTGCCAATGCAGTGTTCCAAACTGAATGCAAGTTCTTTGCTTTACACTCAGGTTGTAATTTTGTAACACCCTTTTTGCAAAACTGTAAACACAACTCACTGCTTTACACTCAGTTTGCAATTTAATAACACACTTCTAGCAAAACTGTAAACATTGGTCTCTACATTGCTACACTGTTTTGCCAATTTCCTTTCCACATTGACACATGTGAAAACACTTTTAGATAATGAGTTCACTTACAAATCAGAGTTTGAGCACTATAAACAGGCCACAGGTAAACATTTGGTTTGGACAACAATGGAAGCCAATATTGGACAGAGAGTAAGAGGGGTGAGAACTAGAGGAGGACGAAGAGGAGGAAGAGGAAGACGAGGAGGTGAAGAAGTAAGAGGAGGAGGAGGAAGAAGAGGTGAAGTAGGACGGGGGGAGAAGGAGAGGACGGGGAAGAGGACGAGGAAGGGGAGTCAGGAACATAATAACTGATGACATCAGAGCAACTGTGGTTGACCATGTTGTCATCCATGGGATGAGCATGAGGGAGGCTGGGCAACGGGCTCAACCAAATCTGAGCCGCTATACCGTTGCAGGTATCATCCAGATATTTTGAAATGAGAACCGGTAAGTAACTGTAAGTGCTGTAGTCTTACTGGTACAGTAATAAGTACAGTAATATGTACTGTACTTTCATAATGAGAAGGATTTACCGTTCAAATGTTTTTACAGAACTGCAAGAAAACCCGTATCTGGTGGAAGAGGTCGACTGTTCACCCCAGAGCAGGAGACCCACATTGTAGATATGGTCATTGCAAATAATTGCATCAGACTCAGAGAACTGCAGGACAACATAATGGCAGATAACACCATATTGCAAAACGTCAACAGAGTGAGTCTCTCTGCACTGTCTCGTCTACTGAAACACAATATAATTAGAATGAAGCAGCTGTACAGAGTCCCTTTCGAAAGAAACTCAGACTGTGTAAAACAACTGAGATATGAATATGTGCAGGGAAGCTATACTGTCCTATCATTGGTACTGGATCTGGAAGTGTATGGTGCTACATCATATTGGCTGATCCCTGTCTTTTTGTACTGTGCTACATTGTTTTGTCAACAGACTAATCCCTAATGATCAGGGGCCAGAGCAGCCCAGGTACGTTATCAACTGGGATAATGTTAGTTTCCAACGGGCTGCTGTGGTCCGCAGTTGGTTCACAGGTCACCCACTTTTCATCACACTCAATCTCCCCCATACACTCCATTCTTGAATCCAATTGAAGAACTCTTCTCTGCATGGCGTTGGAAGGTGTATGATCGCCAGCCCCACCAAGACTAGTTGTGTGATAACTAAGTGCTGTGGCCAGATGGTTGCGGGGAGATTGCTACTCACAAACACACATAGACGCGGAAGCACACACGCACAGATATGGAAGTGTGAGCGAGTGTGTGTGTTTCCCAAATGGCACCCTATTCCCTATATAATGTCCTGTGGATCCTTGTCAAAAGTAGTGCACTTTGCTGTAAGTAACATGAAAATTTCCCAGGACATAGACATGTCTGATATTGGCAGAAAGCTTAAATTCTTGTTAATCTAACTGCACTGTCCAATTTGCAGTAGCTATTACAGTGAATTAATACCATGCTATTGTTTGAGGAGATGTGCACATTTTTGAACTTGAAAAGTTATTAAACAAATGAGGCACATTTGGACAGTCTTAGTACAACACTTGAACAGAAATGCAATGTTTCATTGGATCAGTCTAAAACTTTGCACATACACTGCTGCCATCTAGTGGCCCAAATCTAAATTGCAACTGGGCTGGAATAATACATTTAGGCCTTTCTCTTGCATTTCAAAGATGATGGTACAATAAAATACAATAAAATGGTTGGCTTTTTCTTTGTATTATCTTTTACCAGAGCTATTGTGTCATATTCTTCTACATTCCTTTCACATTTCCTCAAACTTCAAAGTGTTTCCTTTCAAATGGTACCAAGAATATGCATATCCTTGCATCAGGGCCTGAGCTACAGGCAGTTAAATTTGGGAATGTCATTTTAGGCCAAAATTGAGGTGCGGATCCTTAAGAGGATAAAGGGAATAGGGTGCCTTTTGGGTCGCAGACTGTTCATTCCAGCTGCAGCCCTAGCATCTACAGTACCTTACTGTCATTAATATACCTTTTTTATTTAACCTATATTTAACTAGGCAAGTCAGTTAAGAACAAATTCTTATTTACAATGACGGCCAACCAAAAGTCAAAAGGCCTCCTGAGGGGACACGGGCTGGGATTTCAAAAATATATATATAGGACAAAACACACATCAAGACAAGAGAGACGCCACAATATCACATAAATAGAGACCTAAGACAACAACATAGCATGGCAGAAACACATGACAACAACATGGTAGCAACACAACATGGCAGCAGCACAACATGGTAGCAGCACAACATGGTAGCAGCACAAAACATGGAACAAACATTATTGGGCACAGACAACAGCACATAGGGCAAGAAAGTAGAGACAACAATACATCACGTAAAGCAGCATCAACTGCTAGGAAGATTTTCAACATAGTTGTTTTCTAACAGAGAGGCAGCACTGAATAGTGAATCTATGTGGTGTCAGAACATTGGGGGAAGGTGTGTGTGTGTGTGAGTGAGTGTGTATGCGAGAGAAAGGGAAAGAGAGAGTGCACTATTGTTTATCTATATCACTTGCTGTGGCAATGTAAACTTGTGTTTCCCATGCCAATGACGCCCTTTGAATTGAATTGAGAGAAACGGAAAGGCAACAAGGCAGAGACAGAGAGAGAAAAGGAAGATAGAATCATGGAGAGTCAGAGATAGCCAGATCGAAGACAGACAAAGGAGAAAGAGATAGACAAATAGAACAGACAGATAGAGAAAGAGACAGGATTAGAGGAAATGAGACAACAGACAAAAAATACATGAGGAACACCTGATTGTGTCATAGGAACATGTGATTGTGTCTGAGGAACAAGTGATTGTGTCTGAGGAACAGTTGATTGTGTCTGAGGAACAGTTGATTGTGTGTGATGAAAACGTGATTGTGTCTGAGGAACAGGTGATTGTTTCTGAGGAACAGGCAATTGTGTCTTAGGAACAAGTCATTGTGTCTGAGGAACTGGTGGTTGTGTCTTAGGAACAAGTGATTGTATCTGAGGAAAAGATGACTGAGGTGATGAACAGGTGATTGAGTCTGAGGAACAGGTGATTGCGTCTGAGGAACAGGTGATTGTGTCTTAGCAAAAGGTGATTGTGTCTGAGGAATGGGTGTTTGTGTCTGAGGAACAGTTGATTGTGTCTGAGGAACAGTTGATTGTGTGTGATGAAAAGGTGATTGTGTCTGAGGTACAGGTGATTGTGTCTGAGGAACAGATTAATTTGTCTTAGGAACACATGATTGTGTTTTAGGAACAGATGATTGTTTCTGAGGAACAGGTGGTTGTGTCTAAGAAACACATGATTATGACTGAGGAACACGTGATTGTGTCTTAGGAACACAGGATTGTTTCTAAGGAAGAAGTGTTTGTGTATTAGGAACACGTGGTTGTGTCTTAGGATCAGGTGATTGTGTCTTAGGAACACAGGATTGTGTCTTAGGAACAAGTTATTGTGTCTGAGGAACAGGTGATTGTGTCTTAGGAACAGGTGATTGTGTCTGAGGAACAGGTGGTTGTGTTTTAGGAACAGGTGATTGTGTCTGAGTAACACGTGATTGTGTCTGAGGTACAGGTCCTTGTGTCTTAGAAAGAAGTGTTTGTGTATTAGGAACAGGTGATTGTGTCTGAGGAACAGGTGATTGTGTCTGAGGAACAGGTGATTGTGTCTGAATTACAGGTGATTGTGTCTTAGGAACCCACGATTATGTCTTAGGAACAGTTGATTGTGTCTGAGGAACAGGTGATTGTGTCTGAATTACAGGTGATTGTGTCTGAGGAACCCACGATTATGTCTTAGGAACAGTTGATTGTGTCTGAGGAACAGGTGATTGTGTCTGAGGAACAGGTGATTGTGTCTTTGGAACAGGTGATTGTGTCTGAGGAACACGTGATTGTGTCTTAGGAACAGGTGATTGTGTCCTAGGAACACAGGATTGTGTCTTAGGAAGAAGTGTTTGTGTCTTAGGAACAAGTGATTGTATCTGAGGAAAAGGTGATTGTGTGTGAGGAACAGTTGATTGTGTCTGAGGAACAGTTGATTGTGTCTGCTGAACAGCTGATTGTATCTGAGGAAAAGATGACCGTGTCTGAGGAACACATGATTGTGTCTTAGGAACATTTGATTGTGTCTTAAGAAAAGGTGATTGTGTCTTAGGACAAGTGATTGTATCTGAGGAAAAGGTGATTGTGTCTGAGGAACACATGATTGTGTCTTAGGAACAAGTGTTTGTGTCTTAGGAACATGTGATTGTGTATTAGGAACAAGTGGTTGTGTCTAAGAAACAAGTGATTGTATCTGAGGAAAAGATGACTGAGCTGATGAACAGGTGACTGAGTCTGAGGAACAGGTGATTGTGTCTGAAGAAAAGGTGATTGTGTCTTAGGAACAAGTGATTGTTTCTGAGGAACAGGTGATTGTGTCTGAGGAACAGTTGATTGTGTCTGAGGAACAGGTGATTGTGTCTTAGGACAAGTGATTGTATCTGAGGAAAAGGTGATTGTGTCTGAGGAACAGGTGATTGCGTCTGAGGAACAGTTGATTGTGTCTGAGGAACAGGTGATTGTGTCTTAGCAAAAGGTGATTGTGTCTGAGGAACAGGTGGTTGTGTCTAAGAAACACATGATTATGACTGAGGAACACGTGATTGTGTCTTAGCAACACAGGATTGTTTCTTAGGAAGAAGTGTTTGTGTATTGGGAACACGTGATTGTCTCTTAGGATCAGGTGATTGTGTCTTAGGAACAGGCAATTGTGTCTTAGGAACAAGTTATTGTGTCTGAGGAACAGGTGGTTGTGTCTTAGGAACAGGTGATTGTGTCTGAGGAACAGGTGGTTTTGTCTTAGGAACACGTGATTGTGTCTGAGTAACACGTGATTGTGTCTGAGGTACAGGTCCTTGTGTCTTAGGAAACCACGATTATGTCTTAGGAACAGTTGATTGTGTCTGAGGAAGAGGTGATTGTGTCTTTGGAACAGGTGATTGTGTTTGAGGAACAGGTGATTGTGTCTTAAGAACAGGTGATTGTGTCTTAGGAACACAGGATTGTGTCTTAGGAAGAAGTGTTTGTGTATTAGGAACAGGTGATTGTGTCTGAAGAACAGCTGATTGTGTCTTAGGAACAGGCAATTGTGTCTTAGGAACAGGCAATTGTGTCTTAGGAACAAGTGATTGTGTCTGAGGAACTGGTGGTTGTGTCTGAGGAACAGGTGATTGTGTCTTAGGAACAAGTGTTTGTGTCTTAGGAACATGTGATTGTGTATTAGGAACAAGTGGTTGTGTCTAAGAAACAAGTGATTGTATCTGAGGAAAAGATGACTGAGCTGATGAACAGGTGATTGAGTCTGAGGAACAGGTGATTGTGTCTGAAGAAAAGGTGATTGTGTCTTAGGAACAAGTGATTGTTTCTGAGGAACAGGTGATTGTGTCTGAGGAACAGGTGATTGTGTCTTAAGAAAAGGTGATTGTGTCTTAGGAACATGTGATTGTGTCTTAAGAAAAGGTGATCGTGTCTTAGGAACAGGTGATTGCGTCTGAGGAACAGTTGATTGCGTCTGAGGAACAGGTGATTGCGTCTGAGGAACAGTTGATTGCGTCTGAGGAACACATGATAGTGTCTGAGGAACACGTGATTGTGTCTGAGGAACAGGTGATTGTGTCTGAGGAACAGGTGAATGTGTCTTAGGAACACCATGATTGTGTCTTAGGAACAGGTGATTGTGTCTGAGGACCAGGTGGTTGTGTCTGAGGAACAGTTGATTGCGTCTGAGGAACACATGATAGTGTCTGAGGAACACGTGATTGTGTCTGATGAACACGTGGTTGTCTGTGGAACACGTCATTGTGTCTGAAGAATACTTGATTGTGTCTAAAGAACCTATGACTGTGTCAGAGGAACAGGTGATTGTGTCTTAGGAACAGGTGATTCTGTCTTAGGAATAGGTGATTGTGTCTTAGGAACAGGTGATTGTGTCTGAAGAAAAGGTAACATGATAGTGATAGTGATAGTGTCTGAGGAACAGGTGACTGTGTCTTAGGAACACGTGATTGTGTCTTAGGAACAGGTGACTGTGACTTAGGAACAAGTGTTTGTGTCTTAGGAACAGGTGATTGTTTTTTAGGAACAGGTGATTGTGTCTTAGGAACAGGTGACTGTGACTTAGGAACACGTGATTGTGTCTGATGAACACTTGATTGTTTCTGAGGAACAGGTGAATGTGTCTTAGGAACACCATGATTGTGTCTTAGGAACAGGTGATTGTGTCTTAGAAACAGGTGATTGTGCCTTAGGAACAAGTGATTGTGTCTGAGGAACAGGTGGTTGTGTCTGAGGAACACGTCATTGTGTCTGAAGGACAGGTGATTGTGTCTGAGGAACACTTGACTGTGTCTCAGGAACAGGTGATTGTGTCTTAGAAACATGTGATTGTGTCTTAGGAATAGGTGATTGTGTCTTAGGAACAGGTGACTGTGACTTAGGAACAAGTGTTTGTGTCTTAGGAACAGGTGATTGTTTTTTAGGAACAGGTGATTGTGTCTTAGGAACAGGTGACTGTGACTTAGGAACACGTGATTGTGTCTGATGAACACTTGATTGTTTCTGAGGAACAGGTGAATGTGTCTTAGGAACACCATGATTGTGTCTTAGGAACAGGTGATTGTGTCTTAGAAACAGGTGATTGTGCCTTAGGAACAAGTGATTGTGTCTGAGGAACAGGTGGTTGTGTCTGAGGAACACGTCATTGTGTCTGAAGGACAGGTGATTGTGTCTGAGGAACACTTGACTGTGTCTCAGGAACAGGTGATTGTGTCTTAGAAACATGTGATTGTGTCTTAGGAATAGGTGATTGTGTCTTAGGAACAAGTGATTGCGTCTGAGAAACAAGTGATTGTGTCTTAGGAACAGGTGGTTGTGTCTGAAGAAAATATCATTTTGTCTGAGGAACACATGATAGTGTCTGAGGAGCAGGTGATTGTGTCTGAGGAACAGATGATTGTGTCTGAGGAACACGTGATTGTGTCTTAGGAACAGGTGATTGTGTTTGAGGAACAGGGGATTGTGTTTGAGGAACAGGTGATTGTGTATTTCTTTACAAGAAACTTTCATATGGTACATGACTCTCATTCCCTCTTTTGCTTCCTCAGCAAAGACAGATAAGAAAACAGTAACACACCAATCAAATTGACATTACATTATGTTTTCATTGGTTATGTCCCAAGTGGCACAGTATTCCCTTTATAGTGCACTACTTTTGACCAGGACCTATAGGGATCTTGTCATGTGTAGTGCACTATAAAGGGAATAGGGTGCCATTTGGTATGCATCCCCAGTCTTCCACACTTTCTACTAGTTTTACTTTTTAGAGGAGAGGAACATTTGTTTTTCCAAAGAAAAGGTTCCCGACTTTTATGTTTTTGTGAGATGAAGGGAACAGACATTTCATTGAAGTTGTCCTCCCTTGGCTTGGAAAATAAAAAACCTTATAAAAGAAAACTGGGTCTAGCTACTCTCAAATGTATCTTCTATGAAATGCATAGAAAGGGAACTTACCGAGCAGCCAGATGTGTGAAGGACCACGTTCCCTCTGTTCCTCCAGGCTCACAGTGCAAGAGAAAGAGAGAGGGTGTGGGTGTGTGTGTGTGTGTGTGTGTGTGTGTGTGTGTGTGTGTGTGTGTGTGTGTGTGTGTGTGTGTGTGTGTGTGTGTGTGTGTGTGTATGTGTGTGTGGTCATGAGCCAGATCAGAGCTGTGCTAGCTCCTTTAAAACACTGTCTCATCAGGGATCAATTCATTCATATTCCACACCTTCCATCTGCAAGGCAATCACTCACAGACTGGCACGGTAATGAAAGCTACAGCAGTCACTTCGACCTGCCCTGCATGGAGCCCACATTAACAAACACACACACAAACACACACACTATTCCCACATTCCACTGACTGATGATCCCTCGATACGATAGTGGAGTGAGGTGGAGAGAGATGGAGAGAGATGGAGAGAGATGGAGAGAGGTGGAGAGAGATGGAGAGAGGGCTGAAAGAGAGCCGGATTGAGAGCGAGCGGTCCTCGACAAGGCTAATGTTTGCTTTTAAAATAGCAATAGAGCTTCTGTAGGGTGATAGGAGACGACTCAATCAATGGCATGAGGGAAGGGTTAGGAGTTAGAATTCAGAGGGCTAACGGGTACATGTGTCTGAGCTATAGAGTTATGAGCTGGAGGTATAGAGTTACATATGAACAAGCCGACAGCAGGGACAATACGGTGTGTTGAATGTACCATAAGATAGCTAAATGGATAGGAAATGGAAAGCCTTGGAGGGGCCTAGACTAGGCTATAGTACATTCTGCTCTCAGCTTAGTGTATTTTAAACTTCTCTAAACCAAGAGCATCTTCTTCCAAATGAAATGTCATCAAGACCTACTCAAATATATATTGTAGTTTATTTATGACAAAAGTTGAAGTGGAATTCCAGGACGTTGCTGAATCATGTTCTATACTGCACAGACAAACTAAACCCACGGGCCCCCTATGAGTCAGTCTTGTCCTCCAGACTGATTCAGATCTACAACGTCCTTCCTCTCTAGTCTCTAACTGACATTACCATTATTTGATTGGCTCTCCAGCTGAGCTTTCTTCCACTTCTCTTTCATTTGGCTAATGAAGAGGTTATTGATTACAGAGACAAACAGACAGACTGTCAGACAGAGAGAGAGACAGACAGACACAGATGAACTGTCAATCAATCAATCAATCAATCAAATGTATTTATAAAGCCCTTTTTACAGTTGAAGTCAGATATAAATTTAAACTCCGTTTTTCACAATTCCTGACATTTAATCCAAGAAGAAATTCCCTATTTTTAATCATAATAATAATACATTCTATTTTTGGTCAGTTAGGATCACCACTTTATTTTACGAATGTGAAAGGTCAGAATAATAGTAGAGAGAATTATTTATTTCAGCTTTTCTTTCTTTCATCACATTCCCAGTGGGTCAGAAGTTACCATACACTCAATTAGTATTTGGTAGCATTGCCTTTAAATTGCTTAACTTGGGTCAAATGTTTTGGGTAGCCTTCCACAAGCTTCCCACAATAAGTTGGGTGAATTTTGGCCCATTCCTCCTGACAGAGCTGGTGTAACTGAGTCAGGTTTGCAGGCCTCCTTACTCGCACACGCTTTTTCAGTTCTTCCCACAAATTTTCTATAGGATTGAGGTCTGGGCTTTGTGATGGCCACTCCAATACCTTGACATTGTTGTCCTTAGGCCATTTTGCAACAACTTTGGAAGTGTGCTTAGGGTCATTGTCCATTTGATAGACCCATTTAAAAAAAAACGAGTTTTATTTTATTTCACCTTTATTTAACCTGGTAGGAAAGCTGAGAACAAGTTCTCATTTACAACTGCGACCTGGCCAAGATAAAGCAAAGCAGTTCGACACATACAACAACACAGAGTTACACATGGAGTAAACATACAGTCAATAATACAGTAGAAAAAACAAATCTATATACAATGTGTGCAAATGAGGTAAGATAAGGAAGGTAAGGCAATAAATAGGCCATGGTGGTGAAGTAATTACAATATAGAAATTAAACACTGGAATGGTAGATGTGCAGTAGATGAATGTGCAAAGTAGAAATACTTGGGTGCAAAGGAGCAAGAAAAATAAATAAATACGGTAGGGGATGAGGTAGTTGGTTGGGCTATTTACAGATGGGCTATGTACAGGTGCAGTGATCTGTGAGCTGCTCTGACAGCTGGTGCTTAAAGCTAGTGAGGGAGATAAGTGTCTCCAGTTTCAGTGATTTTTGTAGTTCGTTCCAGTCATTGGCAGCAGAGAACTGGAAGGAAAGGTGGCCAAAGGAGGAATTGGCTTTGGGGGTGACCAGTGAGATATACCTGCTGGAGCGCGTGCTACGGGTGGGTGCTGCTATGGTGACCAGCGAGCTGAGATAAGGCGGGGCTTTACCTAGCAGGGACTTGTAGATGACCTGAAGCCAGTGGGTTTGGTGCCGAGTTTGAAGCAAGGGCCAGCCCACAAGAGCGTACAGGTCGCAGTGGTGGGTAGTATATGGAGCTTTGGTGACAAAATGGATGGCATTGTGATAGACTGCATCCAATTTGTTGAGTAGAGTATTGGAGGCTATTTTGTAAATGACGTTGAGGATCGGTAGGATGGTCAGTTTTACAAGGGTATGTTTGGCAGCATGAGTGAAGGATGCACTGTTGTGAAATAGATTTAATTCTAGATTTAATTTTGGATTGGAGATGTTTGATGTGAGTCTGGAAGGAGAGTTTACAGTCTAACCAGATACCTAGGTATTTGTAGTTGTCCACATAATCTAAGTCAGAACCGTCCAGAGTAATGATGCTGGACGGGCAGGCAGGTGCGAGCAGCGATCAGTTGAAGAGCATGCATTTGGTTTTACTTGCATTTAAGAGCAGTTGGAGGCCACAGAAGGAGAGTTGTATGGCATTGAAGCTCGTCTGGAGGGTAGTTAACACAGTGTCCAAAGAAGGGCCAGAAGTATACAGTATACGGTGTCGTCTGCGTAGAGATGGATCACAGACTCACCAGCAGCAAGAGCGACATCATTGATGTATACAGAGAAGAGAGTCGACCCAAGATGATACAAATGTTGTACATCATTCTGTAGTTTAGAATCTTGATAATCGAACCGCTTTGTCCGATTTACTATAGGCTTTACGGCGAAAGCATAGAATTTGATTATCTGAGGACAGCGCCCCCGCATACTTCCTGCATATAAATATATTTAAAACCAGCACAGGCGTCCAAAAAAATCTAAAATCGCGATAAAATAAATCACTTACCTTTGAAGATCTTCCTCTGTTTTTCAAACACAAGGGACCCAGGATCACAAAGAATGGTTGTTTTGTTCAATAAAGTCCATCTTTATATCCCAAAAACTCAGTTTGTTTGGCGCTTTTTGTTCAGTAATCCACCCGTTCAACATACAGACAAAGGAAACCTAAAAGAGTTACAGATAAACTTCGTCAAAACAAGTCAAACAACGTTTCTAATCAATCCTCAGGTAGCCTAATATGTAAATAAATGATAAAATTTAAGACGGAATGTATTATGTTAAATAACTAAGACCGCGCCCTCAGTAACGCACGCCACAAGACTACAGCCAGAATGAGGGACACTGGAATATACTTAAACTACTTTTTCATTTTTTTAAATAAAAGCCTGAAACCTTGTCTAAAGACTGATGACATCCAGTGGAAGCCACAGGTACTGCAATCTGGGAGCTATTATTTTCATTGTTCAATAGGAAAGGATACGAATTGACAGGGAGCTCCAAAAAAAAAATCAGGATGGATTTTCCTCGGGTTTTCACCTGCCATATCAGTTCTGTTATACTCACAGACATTATTTTAACAGTTTTAACAACTTCAGAGTGTTTTCTATCCAATACTACCAATTATATGCATATCCTGGCTTCTTGGCCTGAGTAACAGGCATTTTACTTTGGGCACGCCAGACTCTCCGAACTTCCGAACACTGCCCCCCTAGCCCTAATAAGATTTATGGCGGTTTTGGAGCAGTGGCTTCTTCCTTGCTGAGCGGCCTTTCAGGTTATGTCGATATAGGACTCGTTTTACTGTGGATATAGATACTTTTGTACCTGTTTCTTTTGTACCTGCTTTTTTATACTTTTTATACCTATACACTTGTCCAAGAACAATCAAACATCATTGATAATGTATCCTTAGGAACACTTTTATGTATATTTAGTATAATATTTCAACCGGATTGTAAACTGGGCGATAGGAAAGGAAAAAACCACAGCGCGCACAAGCCTGTGAACGCGCATCCTCTTCTGTTTACTTCTGGTGACCACTTCCCAATTCTTCTTCTATTACCATCCAGAGCAACTAAACATAATCAAAACACTGTCTAGAGACTGTTGGCATCCAGTGGAAGCAATAGGTACTGAAATCCTACTCCCTTATATGGTCATTTTCAATAGGGAGCGGTTCAAAATGAGGCAATGTGTCAAATACACTTTTTCCATGACAGAAAGTCCTCGGGTTTTTGCCTGCCATATCCGTTCTGTTATACTCACAGACAATATTTTAACACTCTTAGAAACTTCAGAGTGTTTCCTATGCAATAGTACTAATTATGTGCATATCCTATTTTCTTTGCCTGAGTGGGAGGCATTTTACTTTGGGCCCGCCAGACTCTCCAAAACCGTCACCTCGGGGATCTGCTCCCTAAGAAGTTAATAATTCAACTTTTGGATTTTGAATTTGGCACCTTGCATTTCACCGGGTAGTGTCGGGAGTGTGGCGCTAGCGCCCCACCACTGCCTAAGTATTAAGTGTTCCGGGGGTGCTACTATGGTGGAAAGTCCAGACCAGGTCACCCCCGTGTGCATTCCCCCTGAATAAGCCGATTTGGCTCTTGCCTTTTCTAAGAACAAGGCAACTCAATTACCACCCCATCGACGGGATGATTGTGCGATAAATCACCTGGTAGACGCCGCACTTCCCAGGAGTCACGTGTATCCCCTGTCACAGGAGGAGACGGCGGTTTGGAAACATATGTCTCCGAATCCCTGCGTCAGGTGTACATTCGGCCCTCCACTTCACCCGCCTCCTCTAGATTATTTTTTGTGAAGAAGGAAGGAGGTCTGCGCCCGTGTATTGACTATCGAGGTCTAAACCAGATCACGGTGAGGCATAGTTACACGCTACCGCTCATCGCCACAGCGACTGCACGGGGCGTGCTTCTTCACCAAACTAGATCTCAGGAGCGCTTACAATCTGGTGCGTATCCGGGAGGGAGATGAGTGGAAGACGGCGTTCAGTACAACTTCAGGGCATTTTGAGTACCTTGTCATGCCGTACGGGTTGATTAATGCAGACCGTCACCCCAATGAGACCCCGGTGTTCGCACCGGGGGACCGGGTCTGGCTCTCGACCCGAAACCTGCCCCTCCGCCTGCCCTGCCGGAAGCTGGGTCCGCGGTTTGTAGGGCCATTTAAAGTCCTGAGGAGAGTGAACGAGGTTTGTTATAGGTTACAGCTTCCCTCCGATTATTGTATTAACCCCTCGTTCCATGTGTCTTTCCTCAGGCCGGTGGTGGATGGTCCGCTCCAGGAGTCTGAGGTGAAGGAGGTCCCTCCACCCCCTCTGAACATCAAGGGGGCCCCGCTCCATACTGGATTTGAGGCGTCGGGCGAGGGGCCTTCAGTACCTCGTGGAGTGGGAGGGGTACGGTCCGGAGGAGAGATGCTGGGTTCCGGTCGAGGACGTTTTGGATCCGTCTATGCTGCGGGAGTTCCACCGTCTCCGTCCGGATCGCCCTGCGCCTCGCCCTCGGGGTCGCCGCTGCTGGAGCCGCGCGTCAAGGGTACTGTCACGACTTCCGCCGTGCCGTAGTTGGTGCCTCTCCTTGTTTGGGTGGTGTTCGGCAGTCAACGTCACCCGTCTTCTAGCCATCACTGATCCTCTTTTCATTTTCCATTTGTTTTGTCTGTGTTTTCCACACCTGGTTTCAATTCCCTCATTACATGTTTTGCATTTAACCCTCTG
Source organism: Brachymystax lenok tsinlingensis (assembly GCA_030435695.1). Taxonomy (NCBI): domain Eukaryota; kingdom Metazoa; phylum Chordata; class Actinopteri; order Salmoniformes; family Salmonidae; genus Brachymystax; species Brachymystax lenok. The sequence continues at coordinate 8,719,467 of CM059817.1, read as the reverse complement.
TTCCCCCCCATGTCTTTGTGTGGGATTGCTCATTGTAGTGCTTGTGCACTTTATTTACTGGTGCGTTACGGGCTATTTTGTTCCCATTTACTCTCGTGTTGTTTGTAACGTTTGGGTTGTTTATTAACTACTTACGGAGTGGTGGGGCGCTATCACAGCGTTGTCAGATTTCAAAAAGACTGTGAAAGCACAACATTTGATTGTTTGAGGGTAGAACCTCTAATATTTATGCATTAGCATAAATCAATAACCCAACATGGGTCTCAAAAAACGCGTAAAATCGCTAACATAAAATCCCTTACCTTTTGAAGAACTTCTGCTGAGGGCTTCCCAAGTGTCCAACGAAGACAATCCATGGTTCTTTTGTTAGAAGAAGTAAATTATTTTATCCATAAATCTCGGTTTGGTTGGCGCGTTATGATCATAAAATCCACTGTTGAGTCGCCCATTGAACCGTGAAGAGAACACGTTCAACCTATACCTATACACTTGTCTAAGAACAATCAAACATCATTGATAATGTATCCCTAGGAACACTTTTATGTATATTTAATATAATATTTCAACCGGATTATAAACTGGACGATAGGAAAGGAAAAAACCACAGCGCACGCAAGCCCGTGACGCGCTTCCTCTTCTGTTTACATCCGATGACTAGTTCGAAATTCTTCTTCTATTACCATCCAGAGCAACCTAACATCACCAAACACTGTCTAGAGACTGTTGACATTCAGTGGAAGCAATAGGTACTGCAATCTTACTCACATATATAAACACTTATCCAGTGCCCTGACTGACTGTATCTTCTAAATGAACCGATTGGAGCTCTCGCTCTCTCTCTCTCTCTCTCTCTCTCTCTCTCTCTCTCTCTCTCTCTCTCTCTCTCTCTCTCTCTCTCTCTCTCTCTCTCTCTCTCTCTCTCTCTCTCTCTCTCTCTCTCTCTCTCTCTCTCTCTCTCTCTCTCTCTCTCTCTCTCTCTCTCTCTCTCTCTCCCCCAATCAGATCAGTGATCCTTGGGGGTTCTATAGCCGAGACCCTCAGTAAATTAGGGGTTGAAGTGGGGAAATGATGTAGGATCCTTCCTCTTGATCCTAGCTTCTGTGAGAACTGTCCTCCCTGAGCTACCACTTCCCAAGATACAGAGAGGGAGAGAGAGGTAGAGAAAGGGAGAGAGAGAGACAGAGAGAGGGAGAGAGAAAGAGGGGGTGAGCGACAGACAGGGAGAGAGATGCTTAGTATTCAGGGTGAGAGAGAGAGGGCCAGAGGGTGAGCAAGTGAGAGAGGACTGAAATATTCTTTAGTCAGAGAGAGAGGGAGAGACAGGGATATAGAAAGGAGAGAGAGACACTGGCTGCTTCTCGGCTGAGCTTCTAATTGATTGGGCCTCTTAATCCCCATCAGATTGAGTGAGAAGAGAGTGCAGTGATGTGTATGTTTATGAATTGAGTGAGGAGAGAGTGCAGTGATTGAAGCGTTCCCCCGTGAGACGTGAGACGGCACAAAGGTCATTTAAATTGAATGTGGATCAGTGGCTTGCTGTTGACTCTGAGGATGTGGCTCAGGGCAAATGTTTAACAGGGCTCAGGTCAGACGTTTGACAGGGCTGAGGTAAAAATTGTCACATACAAATCAAATCAAATTTAATTGGTCACATACACATGGTTAGCAGATGTTAATGCAAATGTAGTGAAATGCGTGTGCTTGTAGTTCCGACCGTGCAGTAAAATCTAACAAGTAATCTAACAATTTCACAACAACTGTAAAGGGATGAATAAGAATATGTACATATAAATATATGGATGAGCGATGGCATGCAGTATAGGCAAGATGCAGTAGGTGGTGTAGAATACAGTATATACTGTACATATGAGATGAGCAATGTAGGATATGTAAACATTATTAAAGTGGCGTTATTTAAACTGACCAGTGATACCTTTATTAAGTCAGTTTATTTAAGTGGCCAGAGATTTGAGTCTGTATGTTGGCAGCAGCCTCTCTAGTTAGTGATGGCTGTTTAACAGTCTGATGGCCTTGAGATAGAAGCTGTTTTTCAGTCTCTTGGTGCCAGTTTTGATGCACCTGTACTGACCTCGCCTTCTGGATGATAGCGGGGTGAACAGGCTGTGGCTTGGGTGGTTGTTGTCCTTGATGATCTTTTTGGCCTTCCTGTGACATCGGGTGCTGTAGGTGTCCTGGAGGACAGGTAGTTTGCCCCCCGTGATGCGTTGTGCAGACCGCACTACCCTCTGGAGAGCCTTACGTTTGAGGGCGGTGCAATTGCCTGACCAGGCGGTGATACAGCCCGACAGGATGCTCTCGATTGTGCATCTGTAAAAGTTTGTGAATGTTGTAGATGACAAGCCAAATTTCTTCAGACTCCTGAGGTTGTGCCTTCTTCACCACGCCAGGCTCTCCAAAACGGTCACCTCGTGCGCTGCTCCCAAAGAAGTTAAATGCTGAGCAGTAGTCAATGAACAGCATTCTTACATACGTATTCCTCTTGTCCAGATGGGATAGGGCAGTGTGCAGTGTGATGGCGATTGCATCATCAGTGGACCTATTGGGGTGGTAAGAAAATGGAAGTTGGTCTAGGGTATCAAGTAGGGTGGAGGTGATATGGTCCTTGACTAGTCTCTTAAAGTACTTCATGATGACAGAAGTGAGTGCAATGGTGCGATAGACATTTAGTTCAGTTACCTTAGCTTTCTTGAGAACAGGAACAATGGTGGCCATCGTGAAGCATGTGTGGACAACAGACTGGCATAGGGATTGGTTGAATATGTTCGTAAACACACCAGCCAGCTGGCCTGCGCATGCTCTGAGGACACGGCTAGGGATGCCGTCTGGGCCGGCAGCCTTGTGAGGGTTAATACGTTTAAATGTTTTACCCACGTTGGCCATGGAGAAGGAGAGCACACAGGCTTTAGTAGTGGGCCGTGTCAGTGGCACTTTATTGTCCTCAAAGCGAGCAAAGAAGTTGTTTAAATTGTCTGGGAGCAAGACATCGGTGTCCGCGACAGGGCTGGTTTTCTTTTTGTAATCCGTGATTAACTGTAGACCCTGGAATATACGTCTCGTGTTTGAGACGTTGAATTGTGACTCTACTTTGTCTCTATACTAACGCTTTGCTTGTTTGATTGCCTTGTGGAGGGAATGGCTGCACTGTTTGTATTCGGTCGTGTTTCCGGTGACCTTGCCATGATTTAAAGCAGTGGTTTGCGCTTCAGTTTTGTGCGAATGCTGCCATCAAGGTTTCTGGTTAGGGAAGGTTATAACGGTCACAGAGGGAACGACATCTCTGATGCACTTGCTAATAAACTCGCTCATCGAGTCAGAGTATACGTCAATGTTACTGTCTGAGGCTATCCAGAACATATCCCAGTCCACGTGATCAAAGCAATCTTGAAGCGTGGAATCCGATTGGTCAGACCAGTTTTGTATTGACCTGAGCATGGGCATTTCCTGTTTAGTTTCTGTCTATAGGCTGGGAGAAACAAAATGGAGTCATGGTCAGATTTGCCGAAGGCAGGGCGGGGGAGGGCTTTGTATGCATCGCAGAAGTTCGAGTAGCAATGATCCAGAAAGCTACCAGCTCTTGTCGCGCATTCGATATGCTGATAGAATTTAGGAAGTCGTTCTTAGGTTAGCTTGGTTAACTACTTAGGGAGCAGTGGGGCGTTCCCCGACACTAACCGGTGAAATGTGAGGCGCCAAATTCAAAATCCCAAACTTGAATTATTAAACATTCATCAATATACAAGTGTTGCATAGTCATCAAAAGCTCTGATTCTTGGCAATATCACAGCGTTGTCAGATTTCAAAAAGGCTTTACGGCGAAAGCACAACATTTGATTGTTTGAGGATAGCCCCTCTCATATTTTATGCATTAGCATAAATCCATAACCAACGCGGGTCTCACAAAACGCATAAAATCGCTAATATAAAATCCCTTACCTTTCGAAGAACTTCTGCTGAGGGCTTCCCAAGTGTCCAACGAAGACATCCAATGGTTCTTTTGTTAGAAAAAGTCATTTATTATATCCATAAATCTCGGTTTGGTTGGCGCGTTATGATCATAAAATCCACCATTGAGTCGCCCATTGAACCGTGAAGAGAACACGTGCAAATTATACCTATACACTTCTATAAACAAATCAAACATCATTTTTAATGTATCCTTAGATATCCTTTTGTGTATATTTGCTGTAATATTTCAACCGGACGATAACGTGAACGATAGGAAAGAAAAATAAAGTGGTGCGCGTTCACAATCTCAAGCGCGTCAAACCTTGTTTACAAAAGTGGTCCCCTGACTACTTCCTCTTTCTATCTGTTTTGCTTACTCCTAGAATTCCCAGTCTTTGTATATAGACTGTTGACATCTAGTGGAAGCCATAGGTACTGCAGTCTCAGTCCTAGGTAAAATACAAATGAATAGGCACAATGGAGAAGATGGTCATTTACAAAAACAAAACTGCAAATCCGGATGGATTTTCCTCTGGTTTTCGCCTGCTATATCAGTTCTGTTATACTCACATACATTTTACTAATTATGTGCATATCCTATTTTCTGGGCCTGAGTGGCAGGCATTTTACTTTCGGCACGCCAGACTCTCCAAAACCGTCACCTATGCAGCCGCTCCCTAAGAATTTAAAATCCCCAGCTACAATAAATGCAATAAATGCAGCCTCTGGATGTATGGTTTCCAGTTTACATAGAGTCCAGCGGATAGGTGCAGTGAATTGTGTTGTTTTACAGGGTCACCCATAGTAGTACGGCACCCATGGAGAAAATTATAGTTAAGTGCCTAGCTCAATGGCAAATCGTCCAATTTGTCACCTTGTCGCCTCAGGTGTTTGAACGAGCAACCTTTTAGTTACTGGCCCTACTCTCTTACCACTAGGCTACCTGCCGCCCAGACAGTTGACAGTGCTGAGGGCAGACGTTTGACAGGGCTGAGGGCAGACCATTGACAGGGCTGAGGGTAGACCATTGACAGGGCTGAGGGCAGACCATTGACAGGGCTGAGGGCAGATTTTTGACAGGGCTGAGGGCAGAATTCAGACAGGGCTGAGGGCAAACGTTTAACAGGGCTGAGGGCAGACATTTGACAGGACTCAGGGCAGACGTTTGACAGGACTCAGGGAAGACGTTTGACAGGACTCAGGGAAGACGTTTGACAGGACTCAGGGCAGACGTTTGACATTTAACAGGGCAGACCCACTTGACAGGTCAGACCCACTGTTTAGACAGGACTCAGGGCAGACCCACTGTTTAGACAGGACTCAGGGCAGACCCACTGTTTAGACAGAGCTGAGAGCAGACTGTATAGACAGAGGATCTCTGACTCCATCCACTGATGCTACTGAGTCATTGGATGCTTTAAAGAGACAGGGTGTGTTTGTGTGTGTGTGTGTGTGTGTGTGTGTGTGTGTGTGTGTGTGTGTGTGTGTGTGTGTGTGTGTGTGTGTGCGTGTACACGATGATGTGTGTGTTTGTGTTCACTACTGCAGTGGGTTTCAGTGGAGATACATCTGTACAGGGGTGGTGTAGTGTGTCCATGTTCAGAGCCACTATGGGTCTCATGAGGTTAATTAAGCACAAAAGGAACAGTGATTCAGGCTTAGTTCCAGACTAATATTGGAATGTGACCATGAAAGACATCTCTAATCTGCTCCGGAAAAATCCCTCTGGTGTGTTCTCCTCAGAAACAGAACTGAACTGTTCTCCACACATAACTGAACTGAGAGCCAGAACATTTTAATGGGGAGGCTCCCTCTAGAAAATATTTTGCGGATGATGATCATTTTTGTTTCCTTGGTGACTAATCCATTTCATTTCCTGAAATCGAGTCAGAATCATACAACTTGGACATGGTTATGAAGAAAAACGTGTCTGACTACTGCATATACTATGGTATAGGAAAACATGAAGTGTCTGTCACATCTCAACCAGAGAAATAGAGAAAGAGAGAGAGAGAAATAGAGAGACAGAGAGAGATACAGAGACAGAGAGAGATAAAGCATATCTTTCAGTCCGCCAGGAAATCCAAAATGACAGTCCTCTCCTGGAATGTGAAGTGAAGCAGTCAAGCAGGACGAGGGAAGACAGATGATTGGCTATCGAGCCTCTAAGGGTGCGTCCCAAATAACACCCTATTCCCTACATAGTGGACTACAGGGTACCTTATTCCTTAAAGTCTCTCTGATCGTCATACTGAGAACACTCACACTCTCTTGGCGCCCTGGGGGATTGTGGGAGCTGGTCGGGAAGAGTGGGAGGTCATTAGGAGGTCATTAGGAGGTCATTAGGAGTCCTTTGGAGATGCAAAGACGTGTTCGTGAGTGTGTGTGTGTGTGTGTGTGTGTAGTGAGTGTGGGTGTGTGTGTGCGTGCGTGCGTACGTGCATGTCATTTCATGCAGAGAACAGAGAAGATCCCTGATCCCTGTCCTGACACCTGCACAGCTCCAACACATATCTGACCCTGTCAGGTACAATGCAAGGTCTCACCACTCACTCCTATTGTCTGTCAGAGCAACGGATGAATGTACTCCTACACAGATAGGCTCTTTTTTTATACAGCCGTGCCTAAAGGGTCATGCCTAACATTTTGCTACCATTTGCTGCAATGGCACTATGACCAATACATTAAAAAGGAACATAGAGCTGAAGTCGGAGGTTTACATGCACCTTAGCCAAATACATTTAAACTCAGTTTTTCACAATTCCTGACATTTAATCCTAGTAAAAATGCCCTGTCTTAGGTCAGTTAGGATCACCACTTTATTTTCAGAATGTGAAATGTCAGAATAATATTAGAGAGAATTATTTCTTTTATCACATTCCCAGTTGGTCAGAAGTTTACATACACTCAATTAGTATTTGGTAGCATTGCCTTTAAATTGTTTAACTTGGGTTAAACATTTCGGGTAGCCTTCCACAAGCTTCCCACAATACATTTGGTGAATTTTGGCCCATTCCTCCTGACAGAGCTGGTGTAACTGAGTCAGGTTTGTAGGCCTCCTTGGTGAAGTGCACCAGTCCCTCCTGCAGCAAGCAACCCCACAACATGATGCTGCCACCCCAGTGCTTCACAGTTGGGATGGTGTTCTTCGGCTTGCAAGCTTCCCCCTTTTTCCTCCAAAGATAATGATGGTCATTATGGCCAAACAGTTCTATTTTCGTTTCATCAGACGAGAGGACATTTCTCAAAAAAGTATGATCTTTGTCCCCATGTGCAGTTGCAAACTGAGCGGCCTTTCAGCTTATGTCGATATAGGACTCGTTTTACTGTGGATATAGATACTTTTGTACCTGTTTCCTCTAGCATCTTCACAAGGTCCTTTGCTGTTGTTCTGGGATTGATTTGCACTTTTCGCACCAAAGTACTTTCACCTCTAGGAGACAGAACGCGTCTCCTTCCTGAGCGGTATGACGGTTGTGTGGTCCAATGGTGTTTATACTTGCGTACTATTGTTTGTACAGATGAACGTGGTACCTTCAGGCATTTGGATATTGCTCCCAAGGATGAACCAGATTGGGAAGGTCTACAATTTTTTCTGAGGTCTTGGCTGATTTCTTTTGATTTTCCTATGATGTCAAGCAAAGAGGCACTGAGTTTGAAGGTAGGCATTGAAACACATCCACAGGTACACCTCCAATTGACTCAAATGATGTCAATTAGCCTATCAGAAACTTCTAAAGCCATGAAATAATTTTCTGGAATTTTCCAAGCTGTTTAAAGTCACAGTCAACTTAGTGTATGTAATCTTCTGATCCACTGGAATTGTGATACAGTGAATTATATGTGAAATAATCTGTTGTTAGATAAATGACTTGTGTCATGCACAAAGTAGATGTCCTAACCAACTTGCCAAAACTATAGTTTGTTAACAATACATTTGTGGAGTGGTTGAAAAAACAAGTTTTAATGACTCCAACCTAAGTGTATGTAAACTTCCGACTTCAACTGTAGCAGCAGCAGTAGCAGTAGTAGTAGTAGTAATAATAGTAGTAGTAGTAGTAGTAGTAGTAGTAGCAGTAGTAGCAGCAGTAGCAGCAGTAGTAGTAGTAGTAGAAGTAGTAGTAGCAGCAGTAGCAGTAGCCACATTAGAAGTAGTAGTAGCAGTATGCTAGCAGTAGTAGTAATAGGTTTGATTTAGTATCTCTAGTAATGGTAAATGATTGGAGCAGTAGAGAAGGTTCTATGGTGGTGATAACAGTCCTCCTGTTCAAAAGCAGATAAGACTCTACTCTCAACAATGGGCAGATATGGCTTTTCTTTCTCCATGAAAACGGATGATGGTCAAACAGTAAGCCTGATTGTCTCTGTGTGATTCCCTGGAAAAGGCTATATGGACACTACTGTAATGTTAGCTGGACTAGGTAATTTAGCTAGCTAACGTTATAGTCATATACTGAACTCTGAAAGACATCAGCTAAATGAAGTAGCTATAGCTATGTTTTGGATACGCACTGTCAATCAATTGTGCCTATGCCACGGTGGTCACTGCTAGACTGGTAGCAGCTACCTTCAGCAGAGTAAACATGTTTGTCTGTTTGTTCTTTGACTAACGTTAGCCAACGTAAACTTGCTAACGCTAGAAAATAAGAGTAACTCAATCTGTTAACCGTATATTCCACCATTGTCTGGAAAACACTCCTTTACTAAAAACTGAATTGTCGAAATAGCTAACTCTCAGTGTGTTGGTAGTAACCATGAAGTTATCTATGGTTGGTTAGTTGGTTCTCTGCTGGCTATCAACCTTGATGCCAATTTAGTGGCATTAACTAGCTAACAGGAAGCTGACAATATTGAAATGTTCGTGCTATGTGTGCTTAGCTAGCCATTCTAATAGAGAACAATACAATTAGTGGTGTGGTTCAATTGTGCATTTTGTGTTTTGTTGTAGGTGGCACATAATCTGCTTCCACCAGCATCTGTTTCCATCACCTAGCTATGCACAAGGTGAAGATAAGTTGGCAAAAAAAATTACAAGCTGGTAGTTAATATAACTACATTTATTGTAAGCATGGCATAAACATGAATTGGGTAGTGTTTGTATGGGCTTGTGTTATGGGGTTGCAGGTGGTTAGATGTAGCCTGAGGACTACAGAGAACATTCTAGACCATGTAACATTTAGCTACCCCTTTGCTCTTTATAAAACTCCGGTTATCTGGAGTCCTTCCACAGTGCCCTGCTGAAAAATACCCCAAAGCAGCTGTATTGTTTGTACATGAGCATGTGGGAGGGGACACACCTTGCAGTTATGGAACTCAACAAGATTGTGGAACACTGAAAGGTATAAAATCAAGACTACAACAGTAATGACACAACCACCTCATTCATCTCTCTGCAGATTCTCTAAACACAATACAAAGTCTACAAAAATACGCAAGGGCTACTATTGACAAGAATGATCTGTCAGTCAATGGGCTGGGGGACGTTTACAGATAAAACTTTGAGATGAGGAAGGGGGGTTTTGGTTGTGCTTAGAGACAGTAAATGTATTGTTGTGTATGAAAACGATTGAAAGGTGCCGTTTCTCCTCAATCTCCCATAAACAACAATACGTACTATGTAAGAACTGACCTCCTCAGACGTGTCAATCTTCTATAGACCCCCAGGCCATTCACTTTGTTGACTGATCTCTCCTTTCAAAATGCAGCTCCCAATGTCCCCCATTGTCCCTAAACAATAGTCTAGTCTGTCTCTAAACACTTTGGTCCCAATCGGTTGAGACCTTTACCAAAAAGGTGTGTCGCCCTACATCCCTTCTACAAAAAAAGTGTAAAATGGAAACACCACAACCATGTTTTTCCAGGCGACGTGCAGTACCAGCAAATCTTCTGCAAGAGGTCCAAACAGCTGGTGGTTAATAAGGTCTACGAGCCCTAAACCACTTCCACCAGTCTTATCCAGCTGGCTGTACACTGCAGACAGGACAAGACCGTTCACCACAACCACTCTGCTTCCACAGCCCAACATGCCAAACACCATTGCCAGTGTGCCGAAGCCTTTATGGATTCACAGGAAATATTCATATAAGATGGAAAGGTCTCTGTAGTATCAAACAGATGTTAGACATTCAGATATATCCAAATAATGTTTATTTGTCAAAATCTAAAATTAAAGGGAGTGTAAAATATGTAATGCTAACTCAAAAAGAGAACTGGGTATTTAACAAGAATGTTATGTGATAAAAGTAACACAAAAAGATACAGTATGAACAGTGTAGTACAGTTCAGTGTGTCTTCAGTGTGTCTCAGTGTAGTAAAGTGCAGAGAACTGTAGCTACAGATTGTTACAACAGATATTGTGATTTAAGCAAATATTGTTGGTATCCATTACTGGTACCTATCCATGTAGAACAGAGAATTTCAACCAACCTTAGTTTGGCGATGCTGTCTTTGTCCTAGATTGGTGGAAACAGAAGTCTCATAATGTCTGTGTCCAGTTGCAGGCGGTTCGTTCGAATTCATAAAATGCTCCTATATTCAAATAAAAAATGTTTGCTCCATGAAGTAATCCAAGAGTGTATGCCGTTATCTTATTGTTTTATAAATTCTCTCATTGATCAAGACAGGTGAGTGTCCACCCCAACGTGATGTATGTCATGATGACAGAGAAGACTTGAAAAATACAAGATGGCAGCGTACACATTGTTGGATTACGTCATGGAGCATTCTCTCATTGATCGAGACAGGTATCTGTCATCATGACGTGTCACTTTGGGCACTTTGGGCACAACTGAGCATCTTCTGAATTCAAACTGACCCCATGCAACTGGACACAGACTTTTTATGAGACTCCTGTTTCCACAAATCGAGGACAAAGACATCATCGCAAAGCTATGGTTGGTTGAAAATTCTGTGCTGGATTTGCCAGTAGATTGTCAACTTGAATCATGATGATGACTGCTAGCTAAGACTTTGAAAGTATGATGTTGACATCAGTCCAATCAAACCAAGTTTCTATGCGGCTTTATTAACTCAATGATATATATATATATTTTAGGGGTTTGCAAACTGATATGTGACACGTATTAATGCCAAAATAACATGCAAAACAGGCCAGCCCAACATTTTTCTATTTATTTATTTATATATATTTTTTGCTAAAAATGCGGGGCTCCAAACATGTGGGGCTCGGACCCACCTGCTCTGAATGGCGGGTCGCCACCGCTGATGTTACATATGTTTGCTAAAAAGGCCTGGTGCACAGTAACAAGTTAGCAGGTGCCAGGCTAACTAGCGAGCCATCTCCAGTCACGTGTTAATGTTGGCTGGTAAACCTAGCTTTAGGTGGCTGCTAATGACCTTATAGTTTGCTGTTTAGAAAAAATGTGTCAGCTTGTATATTTAGCAATGACTCTGTTGACAGGAAAAACGCTGAAAGATGTCCAACGGCTCCATTGAAGGGCAACCATATCTACACACACAAAAACGTATAGTCCAATCACTATTACATACAGCCTTATAGTGTGCTCAGTTAACATTGAGCCTTATAGTGTGATCAGAATAATACAGAGCCTTGTAGTATGATCAGAATAATACAGAGCCTTATAGTGTGATCGGTATAACATAGAGACATATAGTGTGATCAGTATAACATAGAGACATATAGTATGATCAGAATAACATAGAGCCTTATAGTGTGATCAGAATAATACAGAGCCTTATAGTGTGATCAGAATAATACAGAGCCTTATAGTATGATCAATATAACATGGAGACATACAGTGTGATCAATATAAAATAGAGCCTTATAGTGTGATCAGAATAACATAGAGTCTTATAGTGTGATCAGAATAATACAGAGCCTTATAGTGTGATCAGTATAACATAGAGCCTTATAGTGTGATCAGAATAACATAGAGCCTTATAGCGTGATCAATATAACATAGAGACATATAGTGTGATCAATATAAAATAAAGCCTTATAGTGTGATCAATATAACATAGAGCCTTATAGTGTGATCAGAATAATACAGAGCCTTATAGTGTGATCAATATAACATAGAGACATATAGTGTGATCAGTATAACATAGAGACATATAGTATGATCAGAATAACATAGAGCCTTATAGCGTGATCAGAATAATACAGAGCCTTATAGTGTGATCAGAATAATACAGAGCCTTATAGTGTGATCAGTATAACATTGAGCCTTATAGTGTGATCAGTATAACATAGAGCCTTGTAGTGTGATCAATATAACATAGAGCCTTATAGTGTGATCAGAATAATACAGAGCCTTATAGTGTGATCAGAATAATACAGAGCCTTATAGTGTGATGAGTATAACATTGAGCCTCATAGCGTGATCAATATAACATAGAGACATATAGTGTGATGAGTATAACATTGAGCCTTATAGTGTGATCAGTATAACATAGAGCCTTATAGTGTGATCAATATAAAATAGAGCCTTATAGTGTGATCAATATAACAGAGCCTTATAGTGTGATCAGTATAACATAGAGCCTTATAGTGTGATCAGTATAACATAGAGCCTTATAGTGTGATCAGAATAACATAGAGCCTTGTAGCATGATCAATATAGCATAGAGACATAGTGTGATCAATATAACATAGAGACATATAGTGTGATCAGTATAACATAGAGACATAAAGTATGATCAGAATAACATAGAGCCTTATAGTGTGATCAGAATAATACAGAGCCTTATAGTGTGATCAGAATAATACAGAGCCTTATAGTGTGATCAGTATAACATTGAGCCTTATAGTGTGATCAGTATAACATAGAGCCTTGTAGTGTGATCAATATAACATAGAGCCTTATAGTGTGATCAATATAACATAGAGCCTTATAGTGTGATCAATATAACATTGAGCCTTATAGTATGATCAGAATAATACAGAGCCTTATAGTGTGATCAGAATAATACAGAGCCTTATAGTGTGATCAGAATAATACAGAGCCTTATAGTGTGATGAGTATAACATTGAGCCTTATAGCGTGATCAATATAACATAGAGACATATAGTGTGATGAGTATAACATTGAGCCTTATAGTGTGATCAGTATAACATAGAGCCTTGTAGTGTGATCAATATAAAATAGAGCCTTATAGTGTGATCAGAATAACATAGAGCCTTATAGCGTGATCAATATAACAGAGCCTTATAGTGTGATCAGTATAACATAGAGCCTTATAGTGTGATCAGTATAACATAGAGCCTTATAGTGTGATCAGTATAACATAGAGCCTTGTAGTGTGATCAATATAACATAGAGCCTTATAGTATGATCAGAATAATACAGAGCCTTATAGTGTGATCAATATAACATTGAGCCTTATAGTGTGATCAATATAACATTGAGCCTTATAGTGTGATCAATATAACAAAGAGACATATAGTGTGATCAGAATAATACAGAGCCTTATAGTGTGATCAGAATAATTGTCACGGTCGTCGTGAAGAACGGACCAAGGCGCAGCGTGCCGGGTGCAGTTAAACATATTTATTGGGTTAACTCACTCAATACAAAAATAAAGAACAAACTGACCGTAACGAAGGTGTAGCGCATACAGGTACTCACACCTAAACAATTACCCACACCGCAAGTGGGGGGAAAAGAACAAACATATATATGTTCCCCAATTAGAGGTAGCGACACTCAGCTGCCTCTAATTGGGAACCATCCACAAACCAAACATAGAAATAAAAACATAGAACAAAAAACCACCCCTGCTCACGTCCTGACCAAAACCACCATAGAGCAGCCAAAAGGGCTATCTATGGCCAGGACGTGACAATAATACAGAGCCTTATAGTTTGATCAATATAACATAGAACCTTATAGTGTGATCAATATAACATTGAGCCTTATAGTATGATCAATATAACATAGAGCAGTATAGTGTGATCAATATAACATAGAGCCTTATAGTGTGATCAATATAACATTGAGCCTTATAGTATGATCAGAATACTACAGAGCCTTATAGTGTGATCAATATAACATAGAGCCGTATAGTGTGATCAATGTAACATAGAGCCTTGTAGTGTGATCAACATAACATAGAGCCTTATAGTGTGATCAGCATAACATAGAGCATTATAGTGTGATCAATATAACATAGAGCCTTATAGTGTGATCAGTATAACATAGAGCCTTATAGTATGATCAATATAACATATAGCCTTATAGTGTGATCAATATAACATTGAGCCTTATAGTATGATCAGAATACTACAGAGCCTTATAGTGTGATCAATATAACATAGAGCCTTATAGTGTGATCAATATAATATAGAGCCTTGTAGTGTGATCAACATAACATAGAGCCTTATAGTATGATCAGAATAACATAGAGCCTTGTAGTGTGATCAACATAACATAGAGCCTTATAGTGTGATCAGTATAACATAGAGCCTTATAGTGTGATCAATATAACATAGAGCCTTATAGTGTGATCAGAATAACATAGAGCCTTATAGTGTGATCAGTATAACATAGAGCCTTATAGTGTGATCAGTGTAACATAGAGCCTTATAGTGTGATCAGTATAACATAGAGCCTTATAGTGTGATCAATATAACATAGAGCCTTATAGTATGATCAGAATTTTTATTTATTTTAACTTTATTTAACCAGGTAGGCTAGTTGAGAACAAGTTCTCATTTGCAAATGCGACCTGGCCAAGATAAAGCATAGCAATTAGACACATACAACAACACAGAGTTACACATGGAATAAACCAACATACAGTCAATAATACAGTATGAAAAATAAAACAAAAAGTATATATACAGTGAGTGCAAATGAGGTAAGATAAGGGAGTTAAGGCAATAAATAGGCCATGGCGGCGAAGTAATTACAATATAGCAATTAGACACTGGAATGGTAGATATGCAGTAGATGAATGTGCAAGTAGAGATACTGGGGTGCAAACGGGCAAGATAAATAAATAAATAAAATACAGTATGGGGATGAGGTAGCTAGATGGGCTGTTTACATATGGGCTATGTACAGGTGCAGTGAATAACAAAGATGATCAGTATGGAATAGAGCCTTATAGTGTGATCAGTTTAACATAGAGTCTTATAGTGTGATCAGTATAACATTGAGACTTATAATGTGATCAATATAACATAGAGCCTTATAGTACAATGAGTATAACATAGATCCTTCGCGAAATGCCACAAAGCAGGACTACATTTATTTTCAGATCTCTCCTCCCCCATCAATACACCAGAAGCCATCATAGGGTGTATTGTTCAGCGTGCGAAGCCCAGATCTACCTTCCTCCTAGGCAATTATGTGTGAAACACATCTCACTGACCTAGTAAAACAAAAGGAAAAGAGAGTTTGTTGTCCAGGAAATTGCTGAATCATGCTTACACTGCAAGGACATACAGTCAGGAAACTACTCTTCTCTTTCTACCTCATTATCACCACTTATAGTTGAAATGACATGACAACACAACTACGCCATAAGAGGTTGGGCTAAGGAGTTAGATGGAGAATGAAACAGAGAGAGGAATCCTATCAAGACATGGAGGAAAGAACAAGGGTGTGGGAGTGTAGAGGTTTTCTGGTGCTATGATGATTCAACCTGGAAGATATTGTTAATGGAGTCTGGCTGTGGCCGTCTTGTACTCATTGTCAAAGCCAGACCCTCTCTACCACCTCTATTACTGGCAGATTGTTTTAACGGTGTTCACACCACCAACCCACACCACCAACCCGCCAGTCTACCCGCCAGCCAGCCAACACCACCAACCCGCCAGTCAACCCGCCAGCCATCCCACACCACCAACCCACCAGTCAACCCGCCAGCCAGCCCACACCACCAACCCACACAACCAACCCACACCACCAACCCGCCAGTCAACCCGCCTAGCCAGCCCACACCACCAACCCGCCAGTCTACCCGCCAGCCAGCCCACACCACCAACCCGCCAGTCTACCCGCCAGCCAGCCCACACCACCAACCCGCCAGTCAACCCGCCAGCCAGCCAGCCCACACCACCAACCCGCCAGTCTACCTGCCAGCCAGCCAACACCACCAAACCGCCAGCCAGCCAGCCCACACCACCAACCCACCAGTCTACCCGCCAGCCAGCCAACACCACCAACCCGCCAGCCAGCCCACACCACCAACCCGCCAGTCTACCCGCCAGCCAGCCAACACCACCAACCCGCCAGCCAGCCAACACCACCAACCCGCCAGCCAACACCACCAACCAGCCAACACCACCAACCCGCCAGCCAACACCACCAACAAACCAAACCGCCAGCTAACACTACCAACAAACCAACCCATCAGCCAACACCACCAACCCGCCAGCCAACACCACCAACAAACCAACCCGCCAGCCAACACCACCAACAAACCAACCCATCAGCCAACACCACCAACCCGCCAGCCAGCCCACACCACCAACCCGCCAGTCTACCCGCCAGCCAGCCAACACCACCAACCCGCCAGCCAGCCCACACCACCAACCCGCCAGTCTACCCGCCAGCCAGCCCACACCACCAACCCGCCAGTCTACCCGCCAGCCAGCCAACACCACCAACCCGCCAGCCAACACCACCAACCAGCCAACACCACCAACCCGCCAGCCAACACCACCAACAAACCAAACCGCCAGCTAACACTACCAACAAACCAACCCGCCAGCCAACACCACCAACAAACCAACCCATCAACCAACACCACCAACCCGCCAGCCAACACCACCAACAAACCAACCCGCCAGCCAACACCACCAACAAACCAACCCATCAGCCAACACCACCAACCCGCCAGCCAACACCACCAACAAACCAACCCGCCAGCCAACACCACCAACAAACCAACCCATCAGCCAACACCACCAACCCGCCAGCCAACACCACCAACAAACCAACCCGCCAGCCAACACCACCAACAAACCAAACCGCCAGCCAACACCACCAACAAACCAACCCATCAGCCAACACCACCAACCCGCCAGCCAACACCACCAACAAACCAAACCGCCAGCCAACACCACCAACCAGCCAACACCACCAACCCGCCAGCCAACGCCACCAACAAACCAAACCGCCAGCCAACACCACCAACAAACCAACCCATCAGCCAACACCACCAACCCGCCAGCCAACACCACCAACAAACCAAACCGCCAGCTAACACCACCAACTCGCCAGGAAGCCTTCACTCCTTGCCTTTATAATTATTTGAGATGGGCACATTTGATTTAACACGCTATTCAATTTGAATGGGATAAACATTGGGAGTCACAATTACAAACACACAGGCTGCACTAGCGTTACGAATCGTGGTTCGTTAAATTATCTTTTGCTGAGAGGACAAAAGGAATTTTGACAGTTGACACAGTTTTTCCATCCTCTGATTAAACTCTGTTACTGCCTCTGCCCTGGGGGAAATAGCTAGCCAGTCTGGATATTACTATATAAAAGGCTACACACACACACACATCTGAGTAAATTTGTATGTGTTCAGAAGGATTATAACCACTTCATACAATACTTATCTGTCCTCTCCCCTGCAACTATTCCCCTGGTTGTTGCTGTGAATGAGAATGTGTTCTCAGTCAACTTACCTGGTAAAATAAAAGTTTATAGTAATAATGATGATATAATAACACACATGTACTGTACATGCAAGAACACATGCACACACATATCAAATCAAAATAAAGTTTGATTGGTCACATATTTAGCAGTTGTTGTGGGTGTAACAAAATGCTTTTGTGTTCCTAGCTCCAAAAGTGCAGTAGTATGTAACAATTCAAAAAACAATACACACACATCTCAAAGTAAAATTATGGAATTAAGAAATATATAAATATTCGGACGAGCGATGTCGGAATGTCATAGACTAGAATACAGCAGAATACAGTACATACATATTAACTTGTTAGGGAGTGGCAGCTGAGGGGTCGGTTTTGGAGAGCCTGGCGTGCCCAAAGTAAAATGCCTCCCATTCAGGCCCAGAAAATAGGATATGCACATATTTAGTACCATTGGATAGGAAACACTCTGAATTTTCCAAAAGTGTTAACCATTTGTCTGTGAGTGAAACAGAACGCATATGGCAGGCGAAGCCCCGAGGAATTTCTGTCCTGGAAAAAGTGGTTTTGACAGAGTGCCTCATTGGGAACCCCTCCCTCATGAAAATGACCATATAAGGGCATATGAATGCAGTACCCATCGCTTCCTTTAGATGTCAACAGTCTCGAGACAGTGTAAAATTTCATTTTGGATGAATTAGACCAGAGAAGAAGAGCAAACCAGGAAGTTACCTTTTTATGTAAACAGTACCCAGTGCTGCTCCCGATAAAGGCGCGCAGTGTCTTTTTTACCGTCTTTATCGATCAGTTTATATTCCGGTTGATTTATAATAGTAAATATACGTAAAAGTGTTCCTAAGGATACATTTAAAACTATGTTTGATTGTTCTTGGACAAGTTTATAGGTATAAGATGAACGAGTTCTCGTCACGTTTCAATGGAGTAGTGGAGGCTGTCATTTCTGATTATAACGCGCGAACCAAATGGAGGATTTATGGATAAAATACATTACTTTTTCTAACAAAAGAACCATGGATTGTCTTCGTTGGACACTTAGGATGACCTCAGCAGAAGTTCTTCAACAGGTAATTGATTTGTTTTCGCTGTGAAATGTGTTATGTGTGTCCCTGAGAGGTTAAATGAGTATAGCAGTATGTAAACATTATTAAAGTGACCAGTGTTCCATTATTAAAGTGACCAGTGATTCCATGTCTATGTACATAGAGCAGCAGCCTCTAAGGTGTAGGGATAAGTAGTCGAGTGGTAGCCTGCTAGTGACAGTGACTAAGTTCAGGGCAGTTTACTGGGTGGAGGCCGGCTAGTGATGGCTATTTAACAGTCTGATGGCCTTAAGATAGAAGCTGTTTTTCAGTCTCTTTTCAGCCAGCTTTGAAGCACCTGTATTGACCTCGTCTTCTGCATGATAGCGGGGTGAACAGGCTGTGGCTCGGATGGTTGATGTCTTTCATGATATTTTTGGCTTTCTTCTGACATCAGGTGCTGTAGGTGTCCTGGAGGGCAGGTAGTATGCCCCCGGTGATGCATTGGGCAGACCACACACCCCTCTGGAAAGCCCTGTGGATGCTGGCAGTGCAGTTGTTGTACCAGGCGGTGATACAGCCCGACAGGATGCTCTCAATGATGCATCTGTAAAGGTTTTTGAGGGTCTTAGGGGCCAAGCTGAATTTCTTGAGCATTCTGAAGTTGGAGAGGCGCTGTTAAGCCTTCTTCACCACACTGTCAGTGTGGGTGGACCATTTCAGATTGTCATTGATGTGTACACCGAGTAACTTTACATTTTCCACCTTCTCCACTGTGGTCCCGTCGATGTGGATGGGGGCGTGCTCTCTCTGTTGTTTCCTGAAGTCCACGATCAGCTCCTTAATTTTGTTGACGTTGAGAGAGAACTTATTTTCCTGGCACCACTCTGTCAGGACCCTCACCTCCTCCCTGTAGGCTGTCTCGTCATTGTTGGTAATCAGGCCTACTACTGTTGTGTCGTCTGCAAACTTAATGATTGAGTTGGAGGCGTGCTTGGCCATACATTCACGGATGAACAGGGAGTACAGGAGGGGGCTGAGCATGCTGTCAAGTATGCTGTCTCTCCGGTGCTCTAGGTCGCCATGCTCTAGGTCGCCATCTCTGCCGGCGACAGGTTCCCGCGCATCAGCGGGGGTGACCGGTCCACTCCTTATCCCCGGGATCATCCCTTTGGTTGGCGTCCTGCGGCTGGAGCCGAACACGCCGGGGAGGAGGTACTGTCACATATGCTGTCTCTCCGGTGCTCTAGGTCGCCATGCTCACGCTTCTCAGCCGGACTGACAGGTTTCCTGACTGACAGGTTTCCCGCACCTAAGCAGAGGTGACCGGTCCGCTCCTGATCCCCGGGATCGTCATTTTGGTTGGCGTTCTGCGGCTGGAGCTCCGCGTCGGGGAGGGGGTACTGTCACGTGTGCTCCCTTTCCGGCCTCTAGGTCACCAGGCTGCTCGTTATGGCGCACACTGGTCACCATCGTTACGCGCACCTGCGAGTCATCAGACTCGCCTGGACTCCATCACCTCCATGAATACCTTCCCTATATATGTCACTCCCTTTGGTTCCTTCCCCAGGCGTTATTGTTTCTGTTCTAGTTCATGTCTGTGCGTTGTTTGTATTACGTTTATTTATTCATACTTAGGGAGTGGTGGGGCGCTAGCACCCCACTCCTGACACTACCTGGTGAAATGCAAGGCGCCAAATTCAAAATCCAAAAGTTGAATTATTAAACATTCATCAATATACAAGTGTTGCATAGTCATCAAAAGCTCTGCTTCTTGGCAATATCACAGAGTTGTCAGATTTCAAAAAGGCTTTACGGCGAAAGCACTACATTTGATTATTTGAGGGTAGGACCTCCAATAGCATAAATTCATAAACCATCGTGGTTCACACAAAACACATTTCACAGCAAAAACAATCCCTTACCTTTTGAAGAACCTGCTGAGGGCTTCCCGAGTGTCCAACGAAGACAATCCATGGTTCTTTTGTTAGAAAAAGTAATTTATTATATCCATAAATCTCCATTTGGTTGGTGTGTTATGATCAGAAAATACACCGTCTCGCCCATTGAACCGTGAAGAGAACTCGTTCAACCTATACCTATACACTTGTCCAAGAACAATCAAACATCATTGATAATGTATCCTTAGGAACACTTTTATGTATATTTAATATAAAATTTCAACCGGATTATAAACTGGACGATAGGAAAGGAAAAAACCACAGTGTGCGTGAGCCCGTGAACGCGCATCCTCTTCTGTTTACATCTGGTGACCACTTCGAAATTCTTCTTCTATTACCATCCAGAGCAACTAAATATCATCAAACACTGTCTAGAGACTGTTGACATCCAGTGGAAGCAATAGGTAATGCAATCTTACTCCCATATAAGGTCATTTTCAATAGGGAGGGGTTCACAATGAGGCAATGTGTCAAAATCACTTTTTCCAGGACAGAATTTCCTTGGGTTTTCGCCTGCTATATCCGTTCTGTTATACTCACAGACAATATTTTAACACTCTTAGAAACTTCAGAGTGTTTCCTATCCAATAGTACTAATTATGTGCATATCCTATTGTCTGGGCCTGAGTGGGAGGCATTTTACTTTGGGCACACCAGACTCTCCAAAACCGTCACCTCGGGAGCCACTCCCTAAGAAGTTAAAACACTCACTCCCTGAACTTGCTTCCCAACTCTCAGGGCACATCGTTACACATGCACCCTTGCGGGGCCCCTGTGTTGAAGATCAGCATAGTGGAGGAGTTGTTTCCTACCTTCACCACCTGGGGGGCGGCCCGTCAGGAAGTCCAGGACCCAGTTGCACAGGGCGGGGTTCAGACCCAGGGCCCTGATCTTAATGATGAGCTTGGAAGGTGCTATGGTGTTGAAGGCTGAGCTGTAGTCAATGAACAACATTTTTAAACACAACATAGGTATTCCTCTTGTCCAGATGGGAGAAGTCAGTGTGGAGTGCGATGGCGAGTGCATTGCCTGTGGATCTATTGGGCGGTATGCTAATTGTAGTGGGTCTAGGGTGTCAGGTAAATTGGAGGTGATATGATCCTTAACTAGCCGCTCAAAGGACTTCATGATGACAGAAGTGAGTGCTACAGGGTGACAGTCATTTGGTTCAGTTACCTTTTCTTTCTTGGGTACAGGAACAACGGTGGACGTCTTGAAGCAAGCGGGGACAGCAGACTGGGATAGGAAGAGATTGGTCTGCACATGCTCTGATGATGTGGCTAAGGATGCCGTATGGGCCAGCAGCCTTGCGAGGATTAACATGCTTAAATGTCACACACACAATCATCTGACACAGTTTATCAGAATATTGATATCTACTAGCGCTTTACGCAATGTTTAGCCTAAAGTGATCCTCTTTACTAAGCATGGATCATGTAATAACCTCCATCAAGTGGCTTTCCCAGAAACACAGGGGAAAACAGTGGCCCTTTGAATCCTGCATCCTAGACATTGATTGGATGGAAAATAATCAAAATGGACTGCAGACCAATCAATATGAATCCCACCCTACCTAAAGGGTTGGTCCTTTCCGTTGTAGAATAATAGTGATGACATCAAAACTATGAAATAACAAATATGGAATCCTGTACTAACCAAAAAAGTTAAACAAATCAAAATATATTTTAGATTTTAGATTCTTCAAAGTAGCCACCCTTTGTCTTGATGACAGCTTTGCACACTCTTGGCATTCTCTCCACCAGCTTCAGCTGGAATGCTTTTCCAACAGTCTTGAAGGAGTTCCAACATATGCTGAGCACTTGTTGGATGCTTTTCCTTCACTCTGCGGTCCAACTCATCCCAAAACATCTCAATTGAGTTGAGGTCTGGTGATTGTGGAGGCCCATTTTGCCCTCAGAACAGACTCAATTCATCAGGGCTTGCTCTACAGGGTGTAGAAAGCAATCCACAGGAATGCTAGCCCATGTTGACTCAAATGCTTCCCCCAGTTGTGTCCAGTTGGCTGGATGCGTGAAAAACTCTTGTGCTGTATCACCGAAAAACTCTTGTGTGAAAAAGTTCTTGACAAACTCAAACCAGTGCGTCTGGTACCTACTACCATACCCCGTTCAAAGGCACTTAAGTATTTTGTCTTGCCCGTTCACCCTCTGAACGGCACACATACACAATCCATTTCTCAACTGTCTCAAGGATTAAAAATCCTTCTCTAACCTGTCTCTTCCCACTCATATATACACTGAATTAAGTGGATTTAACAACTGACAATAATAAGGGACCATAGTATTCGCCCGGATTCACCTGGTCAGTCTATGTCATTGAAATACCATGTTTTGTACAGAGTGAGTGTATATGCGTAATTATGTGTATGTATTTGCTTGCGGTGTGTGTGTTTGGTGTGCATGTGTGTACAACAGCAGCAGCAGCGGCATTATGTAAGAACCATCTCAGCAAGCCCAGCACTAGCCTCAGTGGAGTAAGTGTGTAGCCCAGCGCTAGCCTCAGTGGAGTAAGAGTGTAGCCCAGCGCTAGCCTCAGTGGAGTGGGAGTGTAGCCCAGCGCTAGTCTCAGTGGAGTAAGAGTGTAGCCCAGCGCTAGCCTCAGTGGAGTAAGAGTGTAGCCCAGCGCTAGCCTCAGTGGAGTAAGAGTGTAGCCCAGCGCTAGCCTCAGTGGAGTAAGAGTGTAGCCCAGCGCTAGCCTCAGTGGAGTGGGAGTGTAGCCCAGCGCTAGCCTCAGTGGAGTGGGAGTGTAGCCCAGCGCTAGCCTCAGTGGAGTGGGAGTGTAGCCCAGCACTAGTCTCGGTGGGGTGGGAGTGTAGCTCAGCTCTAGTGTCAGTGGAGTGGGAGTGTAGCCCAGCGCTAGTCTCAGTGGAGTGGGAGTGTAGCCCAGCTCTAGTGTCAGTGGAGTGGGAGTGTAGCCCAGCGCTATCCTCAGTGGAGTGGGAGTGTAGCCCAGCGCTAGCCTCAGTGGAGTGGGAGTGTAGTCTCAGTAGGGTGGGAGTGTAGCCCAGTGCTAGCCTCGGTGGGGTGGGAGTGTAGCTAAGCACTAGTCTCAGTGTAGTGGGAGTGTAGCCCAGCGCTAGTCTCAGTGGAGTGGGAGTGTAGCCAAGCTCTAGCCTCAGTGGAGTGGGAGTGTATCCCAGCGCTAGCCTCAGTGGAGTGGAAGTGTAGTCTCAGTGGGGTGGGAGTGTAGCCCAGCGCTAGCCTCAGTGGAGTGGGAGTGTAGCCCAGCTCCAGCCTCAGTGGGGTGGAATTGTAGCCCAGCTCTAGTGTCAGTGGAGTGGGAGTGTAGCCCAGCACTAGTCTCAGTGGAGTGGGAGTGTAGCCCAGCGCTAGCCTCAGTGGAGTGGGAGTGTAGTCTCAGTGGGGTGGGAGTGTAGCCCAGCACTAGTCTCAGTGGAGTGGGAGTGGAGTGGAGAGGGAGTGTAGCCCAGCGCTAGCTTCAGTGTAGTGGGAGTGTAGTCCAGCCCTAGTCTCAGTGGGGTGGAAGTGTAGCCCAGCTCTAGTCTCAGTGGAGTGGAAGTGTAGCCCGGCGCTAGCCTCAGTGGAGTGGGAGTGTAGCCCAGCGCTAGTCTCAGTGGGGTGGGAGTGTAGCCCAGCATCGCAGGACACATCGCAGGAAAAAAACTGCTGCTCCAAAATTTGGCTCATTGATTAAAATCACCCTTAACCAACACCCATCTATTTTTGTGAGTACCTGGATCTACCATTTAGTTTTGAAATATTGAAACCAAACCACACGCAAAAAACATGGGGAAAACAGAGGGTTAAATAATGAACATGTAATTTGGGGAATTGAAACCAGGTGTGTAAAACAAAGACAAAACAAATGGAACATGAAAAATTGATCGGCGATGGCTAGAAGGCCGGCGACGTCGACCGCCGAAAACTGCCCCGAACAAGGAGAGGGACCGACTTCAGCGGAAGTCGTGACAATAGCATACAAATAAATTAATTGTGAAGCATTTGCGAGTGTGACACACCAGGCCAGCAGGAACATTAAGCGCTCAGCATTTATTAAACAACATTTTGTTGCATTAAATCATTATAGTCTATAAATTGTGCATATAGGCTGTGACTTACTTAGAATAAAATAAAGATTTGACGAAAAATGCCTTATTAGGCTCAGTCTACAGTGCCTTTGAATTCACTTGTAGAAACACAAGTTTGGCCAGAGTCCGTGGCTTCAGGCTCATGTGATGGTGCCTGGAGAGCTGGACAGCAGCAGAGAATACCCTCCCCGCGCATGCAGAGCCACTGGGGATGCTAAACACCCTTTGGGTCACTCTTGCCAGGCTGGGCAGGGATGCAAAGTTTATTTCTTATTTTTCTATTGGTAGACCTAAAGTTTTTAAACTGAAAGCTCCTTGAAAGAGGCAATATGTCAGGCCTAAATCAATGATAGCCTGTTGTAAAGAACGAGAATAAATAGATTTAAAAAAAACCTGCTGTTCCTTTCTGTTAGTACATAGTACACCATCATGCTTTCGTCAAATAGTTGTGGACACTACATCACCGTACACACTCTCTTGCTCTTGGTTCTCCTCATCTTTGTAAGTCACCTTGATTTTGCACCTGTGGGTTTTACCAGTTTCTTCATGAAAATATTTAGCGAACTCTGTGACAGCAGCCAAAGCAAGGGGGCAGTACACAAGTAGCCTACAAATTAGTAGTTAGCACTACTGGAGCGGTACTGAAGCGAAATTGGAGTGGGTGAGAAAGTCAACGCTCCAGCCTTTGGGAAACTCGCTCTGTATATAACCCTCCTCCCATTTCAGACTTGCTCTCACTATGGATGTTTCCAGGAAGCTGAATTAACAGTAACACCCATTTGTTGCATCACTGTGGGTTGTGGGTTCCATTAGATAGTAAGCTAATTTGTGGTTATTAAGGTTATGCCACTGTGAGTAGCGTAATGGTTAGAGTGAGCCAATGGTGACCGGTAGTGGTCCAAGATGACTGCAATAAGAGCAGACTTTTTGTTCCAGCCCAGCCTTAAAAAACTGATTTAACTCATGAGGATCTAGATTGAAGAAGTGACTTGATTATCAGAAATACAGATGGTGCTGAGCTGGAACAAAAGCCTGCATTCCCAGCAACCCCCCAGCCTGGGACCAGGGTTGACCACCTCAGTATTCAGAGGGGTTTGGCTGATTCCCCTCTACTAGGGTTTGCTCCCTATCGGGTGATCAGTGGTCGTCATAGTGGGAGGCCCCTGTACTTAACCAAGGGGCTTATTTAATTGACCCAAATAGTAGATGAGGAAAATATCAGTCATGGATCATCTGGTATAAGCTAGCCATGACTATCCACTAGCAAGACCAAACCATCTGCACCACTAAGCATTAGGCTACTACTACCCCCAGCTAACTGCCCAGTGACTCAACCATAGGCTACGCACGTACCGCAACAAAAACAGATTTTCACTTAGTCATTTCCCTACTGCGTGACTTGGTGTCATGAAAATGCAGTGCTAGCCGTATGTGCATTACTGTAAAGCAAGGGACAGGGGGTTGGTTAATGTGTGTTTGTGTGTTTGTTTGGTTGGTCTACTTAACATCTGGGGTCCCCTCTAGGGTAGCCAATGCCCTGTCTGCCTGTAAGCTCCTTTACTGGGAGATATCCCAGTGAGTAGATTTAGTGGGGGGTTTGGGTGGGTTACATCCTCTGTGCTGTCAGGATCACACACACATACACCCTCTGTCCTGTCTCTGTGCCCACTGGACTCTCACACTCGGGATCAAACCACTAAATCCCTCCTGGAAACAGGCCTCACTATGGGGTAAGACACACGCAAACAAACACACACACACCAGTGGAGGCTGCTGAGAGGGGGACGGCTCATAATAATGTCTGGAACAGAGCGAATGGAATGGCATCAAACATCTGGAAACCATGGAAACCACGTGTTTGATGTTGTTGATACCTTTCCACATATTCCACTCCAGCCATTACCACGTGCCCGTCCTCCCCAATTAAGGTGCCACCAGCCTCCTGTGACACACACACACAAGCCCACCCCCTTTCCCTCGCTTTCCAGTAATGGTTTCGCTAAGTCTGGCCCTGAGGAAGAAGAGATAAATATATCTGTCAGGAAAGGACAGCTATCAGATACCTTTAATCTCTCTCTCTCTCTCTCTCTCTCTCTCTCTCTCTCTCTCTCTCTCTCTCTCTCTCTCTCTCTCTGTGTCTGTGTCTGTCTCTCTGTCTCTCTGTCTGTCGCTGTCATTAAGTCAGGAGTATACAAGCAGTAAAACCAGCTTTTAAAATGAGAAATCCCATCTGCACATCTCTGTCTCACTCACTCAGGATGCTACACATACTGAAACACACTTCTGGATGATGAAGCAAGAAGCACATTAGTAGCATAGCAACAGCTGGATGCACCCAAAATGATTTTTGTATGATGCCACGTCTCTATCTCTGAGGAGGGACCTGAAAAGACAGAACGCAAAACAGTGCAGGTTATCACATGTAAAACACTGAAAGTTGTCACAGCAGGTTATCACATGCAAAACACAGCAGGTTATCACATGCAAAACACAGCAGGTTATCACATGCAAAACAGAGCAGGCTATCACATGTAAAACACTGCAGGTTATCACAGCAGATTATCACATGCGAAACACAGCAGGTTATCACAACAGGTTATCACATGAAAAACTAAGCAGGTTATCACAGGTGTCATTTTTTTTAAAACCTGAGGCGCCGACAGAGATGGCAGCCTCGCTTCATGTTCTCAGGAAGCTTTGCAGTATTTTGTTTTTTTATGGATTACTTCTTACATTGTTTCCCCGGGAAATCTTAAGTTTTATTACATACAGCCGGGAGAAAAAAATGGATATAAGAGCAATGTCAACTTACCAACATTACGACAAGGAATACAACTTTCCCGAAGCGGATCCTCTGTTTGGTCCACCAACCAGGACAATAGACTGGATCCCAGCCGGCGACCCAAAACAACGGTGGCGCAAGAGAAGGGGTAGACGGGGCAGTGTTCTGGTCAGGCTCCGTAGACGGGGACATCGCGCACTGTCCCGAGTATACTACTTGCCAATGTCCAGTCTCTGGACAACAAGGTAGACGTAATCCGAGCAAGGATTGCCTTCCAGAGAGACATCAGTGACTGCAACAGTCTTTGCTTCACGGAAACATGGCTCACTCAGGACACGTTATCAGAGTCGGTACAGCCACATGGTTTCTTCACGCATCGCACCGACAGAAACAAACATCTATCTGGTAAGAAGAAGGGCGGGGGTGTGTGCCTTACAAGAGGAATACCTATGTAAGAATGATGTTCATTGACTACAGCTCAGCATTTAACACCATAGTACCCTCCAAACTCGTCATTAAGCTCGAGACCCTAGGTCTCAACCCAGCCCTGTGCATCTGGGTCCTGGACTTCCTGACGGGTCGGCCCCAGGTGGTGATGGTAGGAAACAATATCTACACCCCGCTGATCCTCAACACTGGGGCGCCACAAGGGTGCGTTCTCAGCCCTCTCCTGTACTCCCTGTTCACCCATGACTGCGTGGCCATGCACGCCTCCAACTCAATCATCAAGTTTGCTGACGACACTACAGTGGTAGGCTTGATTACCGACAACGACGAGACGGCCTACATGGAGGAGGTGAAGGCCCTCGAAGTGTGGTGTCAGGAAAATAACCTCTCACTCAACGTCAACAAAACTAAGGAGATGATCGTGGACTTCAGGAAACAGCAGAGGGAGCACCCCCCTATCCACATCGAGGGGACAGTAGTGGAGAAGGTGGAAAGTTTTAAGTTCCTTGGCGTACACATCACGGACAAACTGAAATGGTCCACCCACACAGACAGTGTGGTGAAGAAGGCGCAACAGCGCCTCTTCAACCTCAGGAGGCTGAAGAAATTTGGCTTGTCACCAAAAACACTCACAAACTTCTACAGATGCACAATCGAGAGCATCCTGTCGGGCTGTATCACCGCCTGGTACGGCAACTGCTCCGCCCACAACCGTAAAGCTCTCCAGAGGGTAGTGAGGACTGTACAACGCATCACCGGGGGTAAACTACCTGGCCTCCAGGACACCTACAAAAAGATCATCAAGGACTACAATCACCCGAGCCACTGCCTGTTCACCCCGCTATCATCCAGAAGGCGAGGTCAGTACAGGTGCATCAAAGCTGGGACCGAGAGACTGAAAAACAGCTTCTATCTCAAGGCCATCAGACTGTTAAACAGCCATCACTAACATTGAGTGGCTGCTGCCAACATACAGACTCAATCTCTAGCCACTTTAAATAATAGAAAATTGGATGTAACAAATGTAACACTAGTCACTTTAAACAATTTTGTATATAATGTTTACATATCCGACATTACTCATATAAAATGTATACATTGTACTCTATACCATCTACTGAATCTTGCCTATGCCGTTCGGCCATCGACTCAAATCTCTAGCCACTTTAATAATCAAAAATGTGGTGTAATAAATGTATCACTAGCCACTTGCAACGATGCCATTTATATAATGTTTACATATCCTACATTACTCATCTCATATGTATATACTGTACTCTATACCATCTACTGCATCTTGCCTATGCCGGTCAGCCATCGCTCATCCATATATTTATATGTACACACTCGTATTCATTCCTTTATACTTGTGGGTATAAGGTGGTTGTTGTGAAATTGTTAGATTACTTGTTAGATATTACTGCACGGTCGGAACTAGAAGCACAAGCATTTCGCTACACTCACATTAACATCTGCTAACCATGTGTATGTGACAAATATAATTTGATTTGATGATTTGATTTGACATGTAAAACACTGCAGGTTATCACAGCAGGTTATCACACAAAGAAACACAGCAGGTTATCACATGTAAAACACTGCAGGTTATCACAACAGGTTATCACACAAAGAAACACAGCAGGTTATCACATGCAAAACACAGCACGTTATCACATGCAAAACACAGCAGGCTTTATTGGCATGGGAAGCATATGTTAACATTGCCAAAGCAAGTGAAGTAGATAATAAACAAAGGTGAAAACAACATTACAAATTAACATTACACTCACAAAAGTTCCAAAAGGTTATCACATGCAAAACAAAGCAGGTTATATAACACGTAAAATACCGCAGGTTATCACATGCAAAACACCACAGGTAATCACAGCAGGTTATCACATGTAAAACACCACAGGTTATCACAGCAGGTTATCACATGTAAAACACTGCAGGTTATCACAGCAGGTTTCCTCATGTAAAACACTGCAGGTAATCACAGCAGGTTTCACATGTAAAACACTGCAGGTAATCACAGCAGGTTTCACATGTAAAACACTGCAGATAATCACAGCAGGTTATCACATGTAAAACACTGCAGGTTATCACATGTAAAACACTGCAGGTAATCACAGCAGGTTTCACATGAAAAACACTGCAGGTAATCACAGCAGGTTTTCACATGTAAAACACTGCAGGTAATCACAGCAGGTTTTCACATGTAAAACACTGCAGGTAATCACAGCAGGTTTTCACATGTAAAACACTGCAGGTAATCACAGCAGGTTTTCACATGTAAAACACTGCAAGTAATCACAGCAGGTTTCACATGTAAAACACTGCAGGTAATCACAGCAGGTTTCACATGAAAAACACTGCAGGTAATCACAGCAGGTTTTCACATGTAAAACACTGCAGGTAATCACAGCAGGTTTCCTCATGTAAAACACTGCAGGTAATCACAGCAGGTTTTCACATGTAAAACACTGCAAGTAATCACAGCAGGTTTCACATGTAAAACACTGCAGGTAATCACAGCAGGTTTCACATGTAAAACACTGCAGGTAATCACAGCAGGTTATCACATGTAAAACACTGCAGGTAATCACAGCAGGTTATCACATGTAAAACACTGCAGGTAATCACAGCAGGTTTTCACATGCAAAAAAAAGTTACAAAACAATAGGAAAATAGTTAGTACAACAGGGAAAATAAATAAACAAAAATATTTGTTGTATTTACAATAATGTTTGTTCTTCACTTGTGGTATTTCACCCAATAGATATGTGAGTTTATCAATATTGGGTTTGTTTTTTCAAATTCTTTGTGGATCTGTGTAATCTGAGGGAAATATGTGTCTCTAATATGGTAATTCATTTTGCATGAGGTTAGGAAGTGCACCTCAGTTTCCACCTAATTTTGTGGGCAGTGTGCACATAGCACATCTCTCTCCGTCTCTCTCCGCCTCTCTCCCTCTCTCTCTGTCTCTCTCCCTCTCTCTCTCCCTCTCTCTGTCTCTCTATCACGCAGCCCAGTGTTTGAGTGCCTGTATCAGTCTTTCATTGGACCTAGTGTGTGTGTGAGTGTGTGTGTCAGTGTGCATGTGTGTATATATCATGCATTATTCACACAGACCCGAAAAAGGGATGAGCCTGGTCGAGTCGATATAATGGACTTCAAGTGTTGTGCAGAAAACACACAGTACAGAAGTATACCTATTTTATATTCATCAACACAGCCATGCTATCTTTACACTACCTATGAAACGCTCTCTCACAAATACAAACCCTCTCTCACCATTACAAACCCTCTCTCACCATTACAAACCCTCTCTCACCATTACAAACCCTCTCTCACCATTACAAACCCTCTCTCACCAATACAAACCCTCTCTCACCATTACAAACCCTCTCTCACCAATACAAACCCTCTCTCACCATTACAAACCCTCTCTCACCATTACAAACCCTCTCTCACCATTACAAACCCTCTCTCACCAATACAAAACCCTCTCTTACCAACACAAACCATCTCTTACCAATACAACCCTCTCTTACCAATACAACCCTCTCTTACCAATACAACCCTCTCTTACCAATACAACCCTCTCTTACCAATACAACCCTCTCTTACCAATACAATCCTCTCTTACCAATACAACCCTCTCTTACCAATACAATCCTCTCTTACCATTACAACCCTCTCTTACCAATACAACCCTCTCTTACCAATACAATCCTCTCTTACCAATAGAAAACCCTCTTTTAAAAATACAAAACAACCCTCTCTTACCAATACAAAACCCTCTCTTACCAAAACAAACCATCTCTTACCATTACAATCCTCTCTTACCAATTCAACCCTCTCTTACCAATACAAAACCCTATTTTATCAATACAGAACAACCCTCTCTTACCAATACAAAACCCTCTCTCACCAATACAAATCCTCTCTTACCAGAACAAAACCCTCTCTCACCAATACAAACCCTCTCTTACCAGAACAAAACCCTCTCTCACCAATACAAACCCTCTCTTACCAATACAAACCCTCTCTCACCAATACAAACCCTCTCTTACCAGAACAAAACCCTCTCTCACCAATACAAACCCTCTCTTACCAGAACAAAACCCTCTCTCACAAATACGAAATAACCCTCTCTTAGCAATACAACCCTCTCTTACCAATACAAAACCCTCTTTTAACAATACAAAACCCTCTTTTAACAATACAAAACAACCCTCTCTTACCAATACAAATCCTCTTTTAACAATACAAAACAACACTCTCTTACCAATACAACCCTCTCTTACCTATTCAAAACCCTTTTTTAACAATACAAAACAACCCTCTCTTACCAATACAACCCTCTCTTACCAAAACAACCCTCTCTTACCAAAACAACCCTCTCTTACCAAAACAACCCTCTCTTACCAATACAAAACCCTCTTTTAACAATACAAAACCCTCTTTTAACAATACAAAACAACCCTCTCTTACCAATACAAAATCCTCTTTTAACAATACAAAACAACCCTCTCTTACCAATACAAAATCCTCTTTTAACAATACAAAACAACCCTCTCTTACCAATACAAATCCTCTTTTAACAATACAAAACAACACTCTCTTACCAATACAACCCTCTCTTACCAATACAAAATCATCTTTAAACAATACAAAACAATCCTCTCTTACCAATACAAAACCCTCTTTTAACAATACAAAACAATCGTATCTTACCAATACAAAATCCTCTTTTAACAATACAAAACAACCCTCTCTTACCTATTCAAAACCCTTTTTTAACAATACAAAACAACCCTCTCTTACCAAAACAACCCTCTCTTACCAAAACAACCCTCTCTTACCAAAACAACCCTCTCTTACCAATACAAACCCTCTTTTAACAATACAAAACAACACTCTCTTACCAATACAACCCTCTCTTACCAATACAAAATCATCTTTAAACAATACAAAACAATCCTCTCTTACCAATACAAAAACTATCTTTTAACAATACAAAACAACCCTCTCTTACCAATACAACCCTCTCTTACCAATACAAAATCATCTTTTAACAATACAAAACAACCCTCTCTTACCAATACAACCCTCTCTTACCAATACAAAATCATCTTTTAACAATACAAAACAACCCTCTCTTACCAATACAACCCTCTCTTTTATAGTATCAAACCCCTGCAGCACACCATGGCAGACAGCTATCATAGCACTAGAAGCACAATCAAAATTAATGCTGGCTCCCTCTTCTAACACAGCCAGGCAGTAAAACCAAAAGTGTGTCCCAAATGGTACCTTATTCCCTACATAGCAATAGGATTCTTTTCAAAAGTAGTGGACTATATAGGGAATATGATTCCATTTTGGGATGCAGCCTGGAGCTTCTCCTCAGTGGTAATGTTAATGGGAATACCTTCACTGTAGAGCCTTTACACCTGGGGCAATCCATATCCTGTTGCTGCTTTATGGTGGGTGTGATCTTCTGGACATGCCTGTGTGTGTGTGCCTGCTCGCGTGTTTTTTCACGTGTGCAGAGCATGAGAAGCAGTGGTGATAGAAGCATGTATATCTTGGTGGGTCAAACAAACCAAAGAAAATGTGGGATGCATGCCAGCAAAGCCACTACAGAACACAACACTGAACAATACATTACAGTTTTTCCCAATTGTTTACACACAACAATTTGAACTTGAAACGCAATCACCTACACCTGAAACTCATGTACCAAATCCCTAAACCAAGTCTACAAAATTTCATGCACAATTCCTGTTTTAAACTCAGTTTTCAATTCTATATCACACATTTTCCAAAACACTACACACAGTTCTCTACATTAGGAACAACATTCAAAATTAAAATCTCTTTAGTCCCTTTGGAAAGCAAGCCAATGACAATGCCAAGCTCTATACACCAATTGGCAACACCCACTCCTCATATGTGTAAACACTAGTTGCTGAATTGTTCACTTAGAAATCAGAGCTTTAGCACTATAAAGGCCACAGATGAGCTCTCCTGTTTTAGAGGGAAATGGAAGTCAAAGGTGAAGCAAGAGC
Organism: Brachymystax lenok tsinlingensis; assembly: GCA_030435695.1. Classification (NCBI taxonomy): domain Eukaryota; kingdom Metazoa; phylum Chordata; class Actinopteri; order Salmoniformes; family Salmonidae; genus Brachymystax; species Brachymystax lenok. The sequence continues at coordinate 8,685,528 of CM059817.1, read as the reverse complement.
TAGAGGTGAAGGAGTGAGAGGAAGAGGAGGACGAGGAAGGGCAGGTGTCTCAGAGATGAGATCAGGGCCACATTGGTTGACCATGTGCTCAACCATGGATTTAGTATGAGGGAGGCTGGGCAGAGAGTTCAGCCCAACCTGAGCCGCTACATGATTGCATCTGTCATCCGTACATTCAGATATGACAACCGGTAAGTTACCTACCATCTTCACTATGCTCTTTATGTATACTGCAGTCCGACATATCAGTAGGCATATGTTACTCAGTGATTGTTGGACAATGTTACAGTAATGTCATTTCATATTGAAAGAAAATAGATTATTTTAGCTTACTAAAATCAATCATATGATATTTGTAGATCTTCTGCAGAACTGAGAGAAATTCACTAGGTGGGCTGGTCTACCCTGTAGACCTGTTTCATTCGTTATTGGTTGCGCTGTAATACACGGTCCAATGTAGACAAGCCCACCTGGTGAATGTTATTGAATATTGTGTTGTCAGCAATTATGTGGTTCTGGATTTCTCATAGTCTAATGGTATTGTTTGCCACCACCATGTTCACAATAGCAGTCTCCTGTTCTGGTGTGAACAGCCGGTGTCTTCCGGCTGTAGCACTGTCAACGCTCTTTCTTAGCTACAGTATACATTTCTCCCCTGCATCATTTATGCAGCAGCATTCAAGACATTTTTGGACTCACATTGTGAAGGCGGCGAGGCGGTCCTTCATGGGCAAACTTTTGTCATCAAACTTTATCATCAAAGTCTGGCATTCTCTGGATTTATGGTGGGAACTCGGGGGGGACACAGCCACTCCATTAAATAGCAGGCTAACGTTAGTGGTATCTTGGCATGCAGTTAGCCGCTGATTCCTTCCAAATGACTCATTTCTGAATTTACGATTTCCAACACAGTTGTGTAATCTTAATGTCCAATGGCCGATAATGTAACTCTATGACAGCACCCAAAGGGCTCACGTTCTTGATGTCTACCCTTACTAAAGGCGGGTGATGTAGTGTCCCCATGAGTGACAGAACACTGAGCCAATCACGGTGCAATGCAATCAATTTTCCTATTTTCTGCTGGCCTGCCCCATAATCACAGAAAGCACTGTGCTAGGCTGAAACACCTGCATTTTGGAACTGCCTTACTCAAAAAAATAAAAAAGAGACCATGTTTGTATGCGGCTTTATTTACTCAATTATATATTTTTTACATTGTTTGCAAACTGATATGTGACACGTATTAATGCCAAAATAACAGGTAAAACAGACAACCCCCCCCCAAAAAAAATATATAATATTTTTTTAATTATTTATTTATTTTTGCAAAAGAATGTGGGGCTGAATGACGGGGCGTCACTGATGAGAAGGGAGGTAGACCACAGAAGTAATGACTTAGGAAATCGATTGCGGAGGTGTCCAACGGTAAGGTCCTAGAAACAGCAGAGTAGTGATCCTTATAATAGGAGTAGTGCTCCTTATAATAAGAGTAGTGCTCCTCATAAGAGGAGTAATGCTCGTTATAATAGGAGTAGTGCTCCTTATAATTGGAGTAGAAGTCATTATAATATGAGTTGTGCTCCTTATAATAGGAGTAGCAATCCTTATAATATGAGTAGTGCTCCTTATAATTGGAGTAGTGGTCCTTAAAATAGGAGTAGTGCTCCATATAATAGGAGTAGAAGTCATTATAATATGAGTTGTGCTCCTTATAATAGGAGTAGCAATCCTTATAATATGAGTAGTGCTCCTTATAATTGGAGTAGTGGTCCTTAAAATAGGAGTAGTGCTCCATATAATAGGAGTAGCGGTCCTTATAATAGGAGTAGTGCTCCTTATAATAGGATCAGTGGTCCTTATAATAGGAGCTGTGATCCTCATAATAGGAGTAGCAGTACTTATAATAGGAGTAGTGCTCCTTATAATAGGAGTTGTGCTCCTTATAATAGGAGTAGTGTTCCTTACAATAGGAGTAGTGCTCCTTATAATAGGAGTAGCAGTACTTAAAATAGGAGTAATGCTCCTTATAATAGGAGTAGTGCTCCTTGTAATAGGAGTAGTGCTCCTTATAATAGGAGTAGCAGTACTTAAAAAATGAGTAATACTCCTTATAATAGGAATAGTGGTCCTTATAACAGGAGGAGTGGTCCTTATAATAGTAGTAATGTTCCTTATAATATGAGTAACAGTACTTGAAATAGGAGTAGTGCTCCTTATAATAGGAGCAGTGGTTCTTAAAATAGGAGGTGCAGTCCTTAGAATAGGAGTTGTGCTCCTTATAATAGGAGTAGTGCTCCTTATAATATGAGTTGTGCTCCTTATAATAGGAGTAGTGCTCCTTATAATATGAGTTGTGCTCCTTATAATAGGAGTAGTGCTCCTTATAATAGGAGTAGTGCTCCTTGTAATAGGAGTAGCAGTCCTTATAATTGGAGTAGTGCTCCTTATAATAGGAGTAGCTGTCCTTATAATAGGAGTAGTGGTCCTTGTATATCTAATGGTAATGGAACACTGATGAGGAATACTGTTTACTCCTCTCCACTTCCCTATAGTTCACCTTCCTGAGCAAACCATTGGATTATGCAAATTATGTTTTCATACCCTTCACAGAGAGAGGGAAAAATACAGGTCTCAGACATGAAAATAAGTATGTCAGTGTGTATGGAGGTGTATAACACGTGACAGTGTCTCTCTGTCTCTGTCTCTGTCTCTGTCTCTGCCTCTGCCTCTGCCTCTGCCTCTGTCTCTGTCTCTGTCTCTGTCTCTGCCTCTGCCTCTGCCTCTGCCTCTGCCTCTGTCTCTGCCTCTGCCTCTGCCTCTGCCTCTGCCTCTGCCTCTGTCTCCCTCCCTTCGCCCCAACGTCTCACCTTTACCTCTTCTGGAACATCATACTGAGTTCTAGAAGCTTTTGGAAGCATGCGTCATGACACAGTTCTGAGAAAGTTGACAGGAGAGGGTCATTGTAGCAGAACAGTAGAGAAGTGGAGTGTAAACACAAATCATCAAGTCAGAGAAGAGAGGGTTAATGTGTCCCAAATGAACCCCTAATCGTTACATAGTCCATTACTTTTGACCAGAACCCTATGGTAGTGCATTATGTAAGGGATTTTGGACTCAGTCGAGGTCTGGAGAGAGAGCAGTGATGTACTCCTCTGTTCTAACCAACCCCAGGGATAGCCCTATTTCCTCCCATTACCACTAACCGCAGCTGGGAGACCAGGGGAAAAACATCCACATCTAGGTTGTGTCCCAAATAGCACAATATTACTTATATACTGTGCTACATTTGATCAGGGTCTATGGGCTCTGGTCAAAATAAGTGCACTATATAGGGAATATAATGCCATTTGGCAAGCACACCTAATGCTTAATGTTGTGTTTTTTTTCCTGGTAAAGTGTCTATGCAGAGTTTGTATGCAGAAAGTAACCAATTAGGCTGAATAATGTTGTGAGTGCTTGTATTGACAGTTCAACAGGAAGGCCTGGGATTGTTCTTCCATTCACAGGATAGTCCGGAAACATGATTTAGTTCTTTAAATGTGTGTTTGTGATTTAGAGGGATGTGGTGAGGTTTTAGCTATTTGGACAATAATGACATATGTTTCTTACTTGCTAATGGCGGTGCAATATGCCATCTGATTGGACGTATAGCTCTCTGTTGTTCATGACAGCTGCTAGGTCCTCTGTTCTGAAACCAGTGTCTCGGCAGATGTTGTCAAAAGAAAGTCACCAGAAAGTGCCAAGGATCACTGTGAAAGTGAAAAGTGAAAATCTATAAATTATATAAACTAATCAACCAATTAAGAGAGATTGATTCACAAGGTAGAGGATGGCCCATGTGAGGCAACTTGAAACTCTTTCTGATAGAGTGCATGGTCGACAGTGGAAGGATTGTTACAGCCAGCAATTACTGTCCATAGTGCCAACAATATTCCCTCACATACCTCTCATCCCTCGCATCCCTAGTTCAACTAGCCTGACTGGAGAATTCAGACAGTCAGACAGCCAGACAGCCAGACAGACAGACAGACAGCCAGACAGCCTGCCAGACAGTCAGTCAGTCAGTCAGACAGAGGAAGTGGCTGTTTGCTAATCTAGTTGCAGCCTCTGCCTCAGTCAAGATCATCAGTCATTGTGTCCTGGGCAGAGTGGCAGCCTCAAGGACCAGAGATGCTACTAAAACCCGCCTCAGAAAATACTACCAGATGGAACCACTCAGTAAACCCTACGAGATGGAACCCCTCAGTAAACACTACGAGATTGAACCCCTCAGTAAACACCACGAGATGGAACCCCTCAGTAAACACTACGAGATGGAACCCCTCAGTAAACACTACGAGATGGAACCCCTCAGTAAACACTACGAGATGGAACCCCTCAGTAAACACTACGAGATGGAACCCCTCAGTAAACACTACGAGATGGAACCCCTCAGTAAACACTACGGGATGGAACCCCTCAGTAAACACTACGAGATGGAACCCCTCAGTAAACACTACGAGATGGAACCCCTCAGTAAACACTATGAGATGGAACCCCTCAGTAAACCCACACCTGGGAGCTTGCATAGTTTTTACAAAAAATGTTCTTCTGTAATTGGGGTATCCACAGGATTCTGATAGTCTTTGACTGCTGATTCAAGGATTTGTAATTTTTATTGTACATCTTTTTGTTCTGGGCTCTTTGTTATATTGCTGTAAAGGTTTGCAATGGGATTTCTCCACATATCCCCATTTTGGATAGCCAATTCCTCCTGATGAGATTTGTTTAATTTATTCCAATTCTCCCAGAAGTGGTTTGATTCAATGGATTCCTCAATTCCATCCAGCTGATTTCTAATGTGCTGTTCCTTTTTGTTCTTAGGGTGTGTTTGTATTGCTTCAGTGTTTCCCCATATTGAAGGCGTATATTTTTGTTGCCTGGTTCTCTTTGTTTTTGATTAGATATATTTCTCAAAGACTTTCTTACATTTTTGCAATCATTATCAAGCCATTTTTCATTATCTATTATTTTCTCTTGTGTTTTTTTAGATTAGCCAAGGAGGCAAATTTGTCAAATATAAAGTATATGTTCCAAACGGCCAAATTTACACCTTCATTGCTGTAGGAGAATGTGAACTTTCTTCGGGATCGGTGTCCCTTACACGGGATGGTTGAGCTAACGTAGGCTAATGCGATTAGCATGAGGTTGTAAGTAACAAGAAAATGGCCCAGGACATAGACATATCTGATATTGGCAGAAAGCTAATCTAACTGCACTGTCCAATTTACAGTAGCTATTAGAGTGAAAGAATACCATGCTATTGTTTGAGGAGAGTGCACAATTTTAAACATGAAAAGTTATTAATAAACAAATTAGGCACATTTGGGCAGTCTTGATGCATAATTTTGAACAGAAATGCAATGTTTCATTGGATCAATCTAAACCTTTGCACATACACTGCTGCCATCTAGGGGCCAAAATCTAAATTACACATGGGCTGGAATAATACATTATGGACTTTCTCTTGCATTTCATAGGTGATGGTACAAAAAAAGTGAAAAAGTGAAGTGGCCACCCTCTCCTGCTGAGCATGCAGGTCGTTGCTTCCGGTGTGTATGATTATGTGTCTTGGCGACCCAAGCTGGGCCTCAGGCAGCTCCATGGCACCCTGTGTTGTTGGGCACCACACCTTTCTCCTTTTGAGTCTAGGGAAAACTCCTGAACAAACTTCCCATTTGAGTCCATCAACAGGAAGATGTCAGCCAGTGTTTCTTCTGGACTGGAGGGGGTAGAGTGGTGAACTCATCCCTCATGGCAGCCATGATGGTGAGGAGGACCTGAGACTGCTCTGCACTGAGGGGATCGCTCTCCTCCTGGGGCGTGTCCTCCACTATGGTGGGAAGAGAGGTGCTGGATGTGCCTTTTTGGGTGGGGATAGCAGGGGTGAGGGTGGTGCTGGTGGAGTTGGTCTTGTGGGAGGGCATGTCACTGGTGGTGTCCTTCTCTCTCTCTGCTCTCTCCTTAATGGTCTGAAAGTCTGTTTCAAACAGCCTAACGTTACCTTGCACCTTGACAGTCGAACACTAAATCTCTCTCTCTCTCTCTCTCTCTCTCTCTCTCTCTCTCTCTCTCTCTCTCTCTCTCTCTCTCTCTCTCTCTCCACATGGAGATGGCCATGTGGTAAATTGCAGTAAGGTGGATTTATATAATTCTGAAGGTCTGCATTGATCTACTTTAAATGTATCTCTATAGATGAGACAGATGATAGCACCTTCAGCCATGTGGGAAATTAAATAGATTACTTCCTTAGCTCCGCACTAACAGATGGTATCGGGACTTCACTTTGTGTTTACGTTGTTTTTCTAATCTGTGCTGCGGCCTAGGAAGATAGAACTAAGACTATAAAACTGTTTAAAACATACTCCCCATCCCACATGTTATAGGGGATAATGCACCCAAATTATAACACTGGTAAAGATAGTAAACAAATTCAAAAAGCAATCCAAACATAAACAAAGTCGACAGATCCGATCTGGATGACAGTATTTTCTAGTCCATAGACTACATTAACATTTACATTTGAGTAATTTAGCAGACACTCTTATCTAGAGCAACTTAGAGTTAGTGCATTCATGTTAAGACAGCTAGGTGGGTCAACCACATATCACAGTCATAGAAAGTACATTTTTCCACAGTAATGTAGCAATCAATAGAGTCAGAGCTAGAAGGGGAGGTCTCAAGGTAACGAACCATCAAACTCCCTTTAAAGACTCCTCTGCTTCAGTGTACTCCCCCAGTTCAGGTGCTGCAGTGTATGTCAGTGAACAGAGAGAGAGAGCAGACGATACCGTTATCTCACTGTAACGCTCTATTAGTGGCTGTTGTTCAATCCAGCCTGCACATCATCAGGTAGATGTTGAATGAAAACTTCCCCAACGTCTCTTTAACGCGATAACTTAGTGACCATTTAGAGTGTGGTTAACAACAGGCACATGGTATGACTGATGACTGATACTGACAGCAATATAACCGTGGTGACAGAGACAAACTGTTGAGTCTGGTATGACTGATGACTGCTACTGACAGCAATATTAGACTCAAGGGTAAGGCGTAGTGAAATCACACTCACAAACACAAAGCCATTTACTGGAACAATAGAGATTCAGAGAGGGATAAACCATTACAGAAACATAAAGAGAGGGATAAACCATTACAGAAACATAAAGAGAGGAATAAACCATTACAGAAACATAAAGAGAGGAATAAACCATTACAGAAACATAAAGAGAGGAATAAACCATTACAGAAAATAAAGAGAGGGATAAACCATTACAGAAACATAAAGAGAGGAATAAACCATTACAGAAACATAAAGAGAGGAATAAACCATTACAGAAACATAAAGAGAGGAATAAACCATTACAGAAACATAAAGAGAGGAATAAACCATTACAGAAAATAAAGAGAGGGATAAACCATTACAGAAAATAAAGAGAGGGATAAACCATTACAGAAACATAAAGAGAGGGATAAACCATTACAGAAAATAAAGAGAGGGATAAACCATTACAGAAACATAAAGAGAGGAATAAACCATTACAGAAAATAAAGAGAGGGATAAACCATTACAGAAACATAAAGAGAGGGATAAACCATTACAGAAAATAAAGAGAGGGATAAACCATTACAGAAACATAAAGAGAGGAATAAACCATTACAGAAAATAAAGAGAGGGATAAACCATTACAGAAAATAAAGAGAGGGATAAACCATTATTGAAAAATAAAGAGAGGAATAAACCATTACAGAAACATGAAGAGAGGGATAAACCATTACAAAAACATAAAGAGGAATAAACCATTACAGAAACATGAAGAGAGGAATAAACCATTACAGAAACATGAAGAGAGGAATAAACCATTACAGAAATATAAAGAGAGGAATATCTGATGGAAACAAGGAGAAATGTATGCTTTCCATCCTTCTCTAATAGTTTATAGCCCGGCTACTAAAGTGCATTGATACCATTAGGGCAAACTGGCCAGTGTATATGTGCATTGATTTCTCCAGACAGAGAGAGAGAGAACAGGACTTAAAATGCCCCTCATCAGCAGAGAGGAAATTATAGTTCCTATGTGAATTTCATAAAAATAACAAAAGTGAAACATTAAAAAAGTTTTCCTTCTTAGGTAAAACTATACTAATTATATTCTCATCACCAAACGATTGATTAAAACACTGTTTTGCAATGAAGGCCTACAGTAGCCTCAGCAGCACGTGATTGTAGCGGGTTTACGAACACGTTTGTTCTAGTAGCTATGTTGACTATGACGTGACAACGACGTAGGCTGTGTGTAGCAGTTAGTGGTTATGATATGAAGGATTGGCATGGAAAGTTTTTTTCACCTGGTCACAGACAGCTGATGTGTTGTGCACGGAAGTCCACAAGCAAAGGGAAAAGATGAGAGGAGGAGAGCACGTAGATAGTTGCAAGAAGGAATTACAGTAATGTACTGTATTTACAACAAGCAAAGTGATCATGCTGTTTTTTAGAGTGTGCAAGGAGGTTTTGAATGTGTCACTATCTGTCACCTTGATTACTAAAAAATCTCTCAACCTGTGCACTTCCATTGTGCATTCACATTCATGGGCTAGGTTGTAGCAACCTTATGATGGGTACAGGGAACATTTGAGTATCATCGAGTAGCCTAAACCAATCCAATATGATGTAATAGAAATAAGGCCATGCTCATAAATTTTTTTAAATATCCTCCCTCATCCGACCGCCACTGGAGAGAAGAGAGAAAGAGAGAGAGAAGAAAAAGGAGGGAGAGAGAGAGAGAGAGAGAGAGAGAGAGAGAGAGAGAGAGAGAGAGAGAGAGAGAGAGAGAATAAAGCCCCTTGAATTGAATTGAATGTAGAGAGAGAGAGATAAATAGAGAGAGAGAGAGAGAGAGAGAGAGAGAGAGAGAGAGAGAGAGAGAGAGAGAGAGAGAAGATAATAAAAAGGAGAGAGAGAGAGGCGATAGCCATAAAACAATGACAGGGTACTAAACATTCCCTGTAACATTTAAATCCACTTAACATGAATATATTTCAACTTTCCAACAGAAATATTGAACTTATGGAAACCTATGGAAAATTGATTTCTGGGGTTATCGCATACACGTGTGCGTGTGTGTGCGTGTGTTTTTAGATTGTGTGCGTGCGTGCTGGTGGACAACGTGCACATTGCTAATCAGTAAGGTGATTGTCTGGTGGTAGTGTTCCGACTCTCTACCATCATCTACCTCCCCCTTCTTTCTTTTGATGTTTAAACTTCAAAGTTTCCTCCTCTACAAGGGAGAATGGTGCTCTTTATGTGAGGAAAATATCAATAAGTTTCCTCCTCTACAAGGGAGAATTATGCTCTTTATGTGAGGAAAATATCAATATGTTTCCTCCTCTACAAAGGAGCATGAAGCTCTTTATGTGAGGAAAATATCAATAAGTTTCCTCCTCTACAAGGGAGCATGAAGCTCTTTATGTGAGGAAATTACAATATGTTTCCTCCTCTACAAGGGAGCATGAAGCTCTTTATGCGAGGAAAATATAAATATGTTTCCTCCTCTACAAGGGAGAATGATGCTCTTTATGCAAGGAAAATATAAATATGTTTCCTCCTCTACAAGGGAGCATGATGCTCTTTATGCAAGGAAAATATAAATATGTTTCCTCCTCTACAAGGGAGCATGAAGCTCTTTATGTGAGGAAAATATCAATAAGTTTCCTCCTCTACAAGGGAGCATGAAGCTCTTTATATGAGGAAAATATAAATATGTTTCCTCCTCTACAAGGGAGAATGATGCTCTTTATGCGAGGAACATATAAATATGTTTCCTCCTCTACAAGGGAGCATGAAGCTCTTTATGTGAGGAAAATATCAATAAGTTTCCTCCTCTACAAGGGAGCATGAAGCTCTTTATGTGAGGAAAATATCAATAAGTTTCCTCCTCTACAAGGGAGCATGAAGCTCTTTATGTGAGGAAAATATCAATAAGTTTCCTCCTCTACAAGGGAGCATGAAGCTCTTTATGTGAGGAAAATATCAATAAGTTTCCTCCTCTACAAGGGAGCATGAAGCTCTTTATGTGAGGAAAATATCAATAAGTTTCCTCCTCTACAAGGGAGCATGAAGCTCTTTATGTGAGGAAAATATCAATAAGTTTCCTCCTCTACAAGGGAGCATGAAGCTCTTTATGTGAGGAAATTACAATATGTTTCCTCCTCTACAAGGGAGCATGAAGCTCTTTATGCGAGGAAAATATAAATATGTTTCCTCCTCTACAAGGGAGAATGATGCTCTTTATGCGAGGAAAATATAAATATGTTTCCTCCTCTACAAGGGAGCATGAAGCTCTTTATGTGAGGAAAATATCAATAAGTTTCCTCCTCTACAAGGGAGCATGAAGCTCTTTATGTGAGGAAAATATCAATAAGTTTCCTCCTCTACAAGGGAGCATGAAGCTCTTTATGTGAGGAAAATATCAATAAGTTTCCTCCTCTACAAGGGAGCATGAAGCTCTTTATGTGAGGAAAATATCAATAAGTTTCCTCCTCTACAAGGGAGCATGAAGCTCTTTATGTGAGGAAAATATCAATAAGTTTCCTCCTCTACAAGGGAGCATGAAGCTCTTTATGTGAGGAAAATATCAATATGTTTCCTCCTCTACAAGGGAGCATGAAGCTCTTTATGTGAGGAAAATATCAATATGTTTCCTCCTCCACTGTTATGATTTAAAGTGTTATTGAATTACTGTACTGGTGGAATTTTTTATTTGTGTGCTGGGAGAAAATCATTACCGTTTGATTACCTAAACCCAGGTGTTTTACCAATGCAATCCAAGTAGAAATGCTCTAGGAATATTTATTTGGCAAGGCAATTATTCGTGTATCATGTGTGATTAAACTTGAATGAGTATGAATGTGTGTGTGTGCGTGCGTGCGTTCATGCTGATATTGATTAGCTGTCTCTCTCTTTCTCTCCCACAAATGCACGTAAATACACACACACACATTCATACTCATTCAAGGTATCTATCTGTAGATTGGGCCTGGCTGCTGTATGTTCCATGCTGCTACCTACAGTCATTTACTGCCAGGTGACTTTTTACTGGGGAGAGGCCACTCAACACTCAGCGATGGAACAAGACTGTAACTACCAACTGGATATCACGAAAAAGAGGTAAAGCATTTTATATAATAATAAGAAAGATACACATCCACAAGATAGCCTAATAAGGTAAACAAAGGAATACTTTCAGCAAAGATAAAATACCATGTCTGCTTCCTTCAGCGATCTAAATGTCTAACTTTTAGAAATCTGATAGCCAGTCCAGAAAACACAGTGTACTTAACATTCTCCTACAGTAGCTCCCTGGTGGATTGGAAGGAAGTTTTAGCTACAATACATCAAGCCAAACAGAATCCCTAATACTCTCTTTCAGATCTTCAAGTGTAGTACTGGAGTTGTGGGAACTACAAACCAGAAAAAAGACTTCACTAACAGAATACAGGCTGAAGCACATCAAAATCTTTATACTGTACAGTGTGTGTGCATGTCTACTCCAGCGTGTCTGTGTGTGATTGTGTACGTGTGTCTTTGATTGTGTGCGTGTGTGTGTGTGTTTGCCTGGGTGTGTGTAAACTGAACATGGTCCCAGCCCTGATGGAACACACAGACAGTCATTACTCCCATTCAGAGAGAGGAAGCTCAACACACCTGTCTCAGGTAATCTGTCACGACTGTTGCTCTGCAGCTTGATGGGAGACACACAGTTGACAGAAGTTCAGATTGATTGATTGAGTGTGTGTGTGTGTGTGTGTTTCAGATTGATTGCAAATCAGGCTAGAGTGCATCAGGGATTAACAGCAGCACTGTGAGGCCTGTCACTTGCTGTCACTTGCTGTCACCACCGTAACCCATGGAGGCCAAATTGGGCTAAGCGCCAGACCCATATCGCTATGCGCCAGACTGACAGTTGTGTCTATCTGAATCACAAATCACAAAAATCTAGAAGTAATATTAACCCCAACATTTCTATAAAAAGCCTATGAATAACAGGTTGATATATAGTGCCTTCGGAAGGTATTCAGACCCCTTTTCCACAATTTGTTACGTTACAGGCTTATTAAAAAAAGGATAAAAAAATATATACACAAAAAGCTTGGGGTCACTTAGAAATGTTTTTGAAAGAGAAGCACATTTTTTGTCCATTAAAATGACATCAAATTGATCAGAAATACAGAGTAGACATTGTTAATGACTAATGTAGCTGAAAACGGCTGATTTGTAATGGAATATCTACATAGGCGTACAGAGGCCCATTATCAGCAACCATCACTCCTGTGTTCCAATGGCACGTTGTGTTAGCTAATCCAAGTGTATCATTTTAAAGGGCTAATTGATCATTAGAAAACCCTTCTGCAATCATGATATCACAGCTGAAAAATGTTGTTCTGATTAAAGAAGCAATAAAAATGGCCTTCTTTAGACTAGTTGAGTATCTGGAGCATCAGCATTTGTGGGTCAAATTACAGGCTCAAAATGGCCAGAAGCAAAGCACTTTCTTCTGAAACTCTGCAGTCTATTCTTGTTCTGAGAAATGAAGGCTATTCCATGTGGGAAATTACCAAGAAACTGAAGATCTCGTACAACGCTGTGTACTACTCCCTTCACAGAACAGTGCAAAATGTCTCTAACCAGAAAAGAAAGATGAGTGGGAGGCCCTGGTGCACAACTGAGCAAGAGGACAAGTACATTAGAGTGTCTAGTTTGAGAAACAGACGCCTCACAAGTCCTCAACTGCCAGCTTCATTAAATAGTACCCGCAAAACCATTCTCCCTTGCAAAACACCAGTCTCAACAGTGAAGAGGCAACTCCGGGATGCTGGCCTTCTAGGCAGAGTTGCAAAGAAAAAGCCATATCTCAGACTGTCTAATAAAAAGAAAAGATTAAGATGGGCAAAAGAACACAGACACTGGACAGAGGAACTCTGCATAGAAGGCCAGCATCACGGAGTGGAGGAAACCTGGCACCATCCCTATGGTGAAGCACGGTGGTGGCAGCATCATGCTGTGGGGATGTTTTACAGCGGCAGGGACTGGAAGATCTGCCATTATTATTATTATTAGGGAAATCTGAAATACAGAGAGATCCTTGATGAAAACCTGCTCCAGAGCTCTCAGCACCTCAGACTTGGGCGAAGGTTCACCTTCCAACAGGACAACGACCCTAAGCACACAGCCAAGACAATGCAGAAGTGGTTTCGGGACAAGTCTCTGAATGTCCTTGAGTGGGCCAACCAGAGCTGGGAGACCTGTCAGAGACCTGATAATAGGGCGCAACTCATGCTGACTTTAACGGGTTCTCATTAGTACCCTTGACAAGTCTATGTCTTTATCAGGCCTCTGTTGCCATGTGTGGTTAGGGATGGTTAGGGTTCTGGGTCTATTGGGACTATTTGACTGATGGCTCCCATCAAATACCAGTATTCAGACCCCTGGATTTATCAGACCTCTGGAATGATCAGACCCCTGAATTGACCAGACCCCTGAAATGATCAGACCCCTGGAATGATCCGACACTTGGAATGATCAGACCCCTGGAATGATCAGACCCCTGAAATGATCAGACCACTGGAATGATCTAACCCCTGGAATGATCAGACCCCTGGAATGATCAGACCCCTATAATGATCAGACCCCTGGAATGATCAGACCCTCAGCTTCTTTCTTGTCAAACGCTGAGGAATAAGAGGTGAAAGTCTTCTTGTGCAACACTAAATAGTTCCAGAGCGTCTGCTGCTTTCCTGTGAGTGAGAGTGGTAAGCTATAGATTGTGTGTGTGCATCAAATGCCTACCCAGACTCTCCCACTCCTTAAACCGCTGCTACTCTCTGTTGTCATCATCTATGCATTGTCACTTCAATAATTCCACCTACATGTACAGTGAGGGAAAAAGTATTTGGTTCCCTGATGATTTTGTACGTTTGCCCACTGACAAAGAAATTATCAGTCTATAATTTTAATGGTAGGTTTATTTGAACAGTGAGAGACAGAATAACAACAAAAAAATCCAGATAAACGCATGTGAAACATTTTATAAATTGATTTGCATTTTAATGAGGGAAATACGTATTTGACCCCCTCTCAATCAGAAAGATTTCTGGCTAACAGGTGTCTTTTATACAGGTAACGAGCTGAGATTAGGAGCACACTCTTAAAGGGAGTGCTCCTAATCTCAGTTTGTTACCTGTATAAAAGACACCTGTCCACAAGCAATCAATCAATCAGATTCCAAACTCTCCACCATGGCCAAGACCAAAGAGCTCTCCAAGGATGTCAAGGACAAGATTGTAGACCTACACAAGGCTGGAATGGGCTACAAGACCATCGCCAAGCAGCTTGGTGAGAAGGTGACAACAGTTGGTGCGATTATTCGCAAATGGAAGAAACACAAAAGAACTGTCAATCTCCCTCGGCCTGGGGCTCCATGCAAGATCTCACCTCAAGGAGTTGCAATGATCATGAGAACGGTGAGGAATCAGCCCAGAACTACACGGGAGGATCTTGTCAATGATCTCAAGGCAGCTGGGACCATAGTCACCAAGAAAACAATTGGTAACACACTACGCCGTGAAGGACTGAAATCCTGCAGCGCCCGCAAAGGTCCCCTGCTCAAGAAAGCACATATACATGCCCGTCTGAAGTTTGCTAATGAACATCTGAATGATTCAGAGGACAACTGGGTGAAAGTGTTGTGGTCAGATGAGACCAAAATGGAGCTCTTTGGCATCAACTCAACTCGCCGTGTTTGGAGGAGGAGGAATGCTGCCTATGACCCCAAGAACACCATGCCCACCGTCAAACATGGAGATGGAAACATTATGCTTTGGGGGTGTTTTTCTGCTAAGGGGACAGGACAACTTCACCGCATCAAATGGACGATGGACGGGGCCATGTACAGTCAAATCTTGGGTGAGAACCTCCTTCCCTCAGCCAGGGCATTGAAAATGGGTCGTGGATGGGTATTCCAGCATGACAATGACCCAAAACACACGGCCAAGGCAACAAAGGAGTGGCTCAAGAAGAAGCACATTAAGGTCCTGGAGTGGCCTTGCCAGTCTCCAGACCTTAATCCCATAGAAAATCTGTGGAGGGAGCTGAAGGTTCGAGTTGCCAAACGTCAGCCTCAAAACCTTTAATGACTTGGAGAAGATCTGCAAAGAGGAGTGGGACAAAATCCCTCCTGAGATGTGTGCAAACCTGGTGGCCAACTACAAGAAACGTCTGACCTCTGTGATTGCCAACAAGGGTTTTGCCACCAAGTACTAAGTCATGTTTTGCAGAGGGGTCAAATACTTATTTCCCTCATTAAAATGCAAATCAATTTATAAAATTTTTCACATGCATTTTTCTGGATTTTTTTGTTGTTATTCTGTTTCTCACTGTTCAAATAAACCTAACATTAAAATTATAGACTGATCATTTCTTTGTCAGTGGGCAAACGTACAAAATCAGCAGGGGATAAAATACTTTTTTCCCTCACTGTACATACTACCTCAACTAACCGGTGCCCCCGGATATTGACTCTGTATCAGTAACCCCCTGTATATAGTCTCGCTATTGTTGTTTTCCTGCTGCTCTTTAATTACTTGTTACTTTTATCTCTTATTCTTGTCCGTATTTTTTGGAACTGCATTGTTGGTTGGGGGCTCGTAAGTAAGCATTTCACTGTAAGGTTCTATTCGGCGCATGTGACTAATAAAATGTGATTTTATATCTGTGTGTGTGTGTGTGTGTAAACACAGTGAAGCTTGATCCAGGTGTATAGCCAATGTTAATCACATCTGAGTGGTATACTACGATGCTAGCTAGATCTATTCAGGCGTTTATAAAGCTAGTCAGCTTCAGACAATGCTGAGTCATCAATCCATGGGTGAGTCAGAACTCTTCATTGAGACAATGCTGAATCATCAATCCATGGGCAAGTCAGAACTCTTCATTGAGACAATGCTGAGCCATCAATCCATGGGTGAGTCAGAACTCTTCATTGAGACAATGCTGAAACATCAATCTGTGGGCGAGTCAGAACTCTTCATTGAGACAATGAATGAATGATCAATCTGTGGGAGAGTCAGAACTCTTCATTGAGAAAATGCTGAAACATCAATCCATGGGTGAGTCAGAACTCTTCATTGAGACAATGCTGAAACATCAATCTGTGGGCGAGTCAGAACTCTTCATTGAGACAATGCTGAGTCATCAATCTGTGGGCGAGTCAGAACTCTTCATTGAGACAATGCTGAAACATCAATCTGTGGGCGAGTCAGAACTCTTCATTGAGACAATGCTGAAATATCAATCTGTGGGTGAGTCAGAACTCTTCATTGAGACAATGCTGAATCATCAATCTATGGGAGAGTCAGAACTCTTCATTGAGGCAATGCTGAAACATCAATCTGTGGGTGAGTCAGAACTCTTCATTGAGACAATGAATGAATGATCAATCCATGGGAGAGTCAGAACTCTTCATTGAGGCAATGCTGAAACATCAATCTGTGGGTGAGTCAGAACTCTTCATTGAGACAATGAATGAATGATCAATCCATGGGAGAGTCAGAAATCTTCATTGAGGCAATGCTGAAACATCAATCTGTGGGCGAGTCAGAACTCTTCATTGAGACAATGCTGAAACATCAATCTGTGGGCGAGTCTGTGCCACATTTTCATTTGTGCTGAATTCCAAATGAAATAAAAGTTATCTCGTAAATTCAGCAGGCGATGTTTTGCAGCAGGCGTTTAGAAGTGCAAAATCGTTAAAGCCGTCTTTGGTGTGACTATCAATCACCTTTCTCCCACTCATATCGCTCCTTCTTCTATCTGTGGAGCAGCTTGTTGCATTGTGGCCACAGACAATAATCTATAGAAAAGTTGTGGAGCCGCTAACCCTGGCAATTTGACTCATGGGTACCCTAGCAATGGCTGCCATTCTTGACTTGATTGCGATCTACCATATATGGATTAAATGTCAATGGTTGGTTGCGGCTGTCAGTTTGCATTTTGCACATTTCAAAATACAATTGCACGGGAAATGTTCGGTTTGGAAAGCAAATGCTGTCATTACTAAATGTGTAATGTGATAGGTATTTTAACATATTTTTTTACACACATTGTTTTTAATTTATAAAATATTTTAAAGTCGTCTTCCTCAAATGAAGAGGATGATCACATCTTTGCGCAATTAGCTCTCACGGTATCACGTCATAATTAGACGTTCATCCAATTGTTCTCAAAAGTCAAACTTCAAAGTTATTGCAAATGTCCAATTTTTAAGTGTTTAAGGTTAAGTTTAGCCATTAACTCCAAATGGTTAAGGTCAGGGTTAACTTTTGAGATAGTCTTAAAACTACACAAATGTTTTTGAGAATCAGAGACAGATGCTTACGGCCATCCGCCATCCCCGTCCACAACGCTCTAGCAAAACCGAAACCTACATGAAGGTAACAGCACTCGCTGTTGCCCCTAATGGCCGGTTTCCATGTCATCTCCCAACATCCTCAGACATGGATGGTGGTTGAATAATGACTTAATAATAATGGCTGTCGTTGTGAGAGGGAGGGCATCTGATTTCATTGAGTTATCCCCGAGTTAACCTTCCCCGGAGCAGGTTAGTTCTAAACGATTTGTTGACATACAAATTGACCTAGCTAAAAGGTAAGGCACATTCGTTTGACCGGTTATCTCGAGTTGAACTCAGAGTTGACCAAAGTTACCTCGCTAACTCCTCAAACCTAATTCGTAGTCAGGAGTCCCAAAGCAGTACATGCAGTTGAAAATGAACCATGTTTTATTCCCTGTTGTTTTACGAATCTACGCTTTGGGAAAAGGGGAGGTCATGTTATCCATGACCTCACTTTACCAGCTATCCTTTTGACTGCCTACAGACTCTCCAGTCCACAGCACACACATCTATATCTATACTTTCTATTACCCTTTCCGCACAACTGAGACAAGCAGAGCTGAGCCAAACTGAGCTGAGACAAGCCGAGCTGAGCCAAGCTGAGCTGAGCCAAGCCGAGCTGAGCCAAGCTGAGCCAAGCCAAGCTGAGCCAAGCCGAGCTGAGCCAAGCTGAGTCGAGCTGAGCTGAACCAAGCCGAGCTGAGCCAAGCTGAGTCAAGCTGAGCTGAGCTAAACTGAGCTGAGCTGAGCCAAGCCAAGCCGAGCTGAGCCAAGCTGAGCTGTATACTGGGCTGACCTGTTCACTTCCATCATAGTACTGTAGCTTGAACTATGCTGAGATGGACCATAAGGGAGAAAAAAGATTCACAGCATGGATCGGGTCAGCATGCATGTACAACTACCATGCCTATATTTGTAACAATGACACTATCACTACCATTGGCATAATGTTGACATTAGTAGTATGTTGATTGGACGTCGATTAAGGCAGACCCCAACACCTCTCTGATTCAGTGGGGTTGGGTTAAATGAGGAAGACACATTTCAGTTGAAGGCATTCAGTTGTACAACTGACTAGGTATCCCCCTTTCCCCTAATTACAAGGCATTATTAGCACTAGTAGTAACAAGGTGTTATTAGCAACAGTAGTTACAAGGCATTATTAGCAACAGTAGTTACAAGGCATTATTAGCAGTAGTAGTTAGTTACAAGGCCTTATTAGCACTAGTAGTTACAAGGCAATATTAGCACTAGTAGTTACAAGGCCTTAAACGCAGTAGTTGTTAGTTACAAGGCATGATTAGCACTAGTAGTTAGTTACAAGGCATTAGTAGCACTTGTAGTTAGTTACACGGCATTATTAGCAGTAGTTGTTAGTTACAAGGCATTATTAGCACTAGTGGTTAGTTACAAGGCATTATTAGCACTAGTAGTTAGTTACAAGGCATTATTAGCAGTATTTGTTAGTTACAAGGCATTATAAGCACTAGCAGTTACAAGGCATTATTAGCACTAGTAGTTACAAAGGCATTATAAGCACTGGTAGTTAGTTACAAGGCATTATTAGCACTAGTAGTTAGTTACAAGGCATTATTAGCACTAGTAGTTAGTTACAAGGCATTATTAGCACTAGTAGTTAGTTACAAGGCATTATTAGCAGTAGTAGTTAGTTACAAGGCATTAACAGCACTGGTAGTTAGTTACAAGGCATCATTTGCACTAGTAGTTACAAGGCATTATAGGCACTAGCAGTTACAAGGCATTATTAGCACTAGTAGTTAAAATGTAATTATTAGCACTGGTAGTTAAAATGTAATTATTAGCACTAGTAGTCACACAGCCTTATTAGCTCCGGTAGTTACAAGGCATTAATAGCACTAGTAGTTAGTTACAAGGCGTTATTAGCACTGGTAGTTACAAAGCATTTTAGCACTAATAGTTTCAAGGCCTTATTAGTATTGGTAGTTACAAGGCATTATTAGCACTGGTAGTTACAAGGCATTATTGTTACTGGTTGTTAGTTACAAGGCATTATTAGCAGTGGTAGTTAGTTACAAGGCATTATTAGAACTAGTAGTTAGTTACAAGGCATTATTAGCACTAGTAGTTAGTTACAAGGCATTATTAGCAGTGGTAGTTAGTTACAAGGCATTATTAGCACTGGTAGTTACAAGGCGTTATTCGCACTAGTAGTTACAAGGCATTTTTAGCAGTAATTCCAGTATTTACTGCTTTATCCTTGTCATTGAATCTTTAAAGACCACCTGCTAACCACAGTAGGTAAGCCCTCCCCTGGTTCAAGCTCTAAGTAATTGCCACTGAGGGACAAGTAACTGACAGCATGCTATTCCACCAGCCAGTTCAGCCACTATAATAACAAAGTGTTGTTTGCCAGAGCTAACAACTAATTGGTGTTATTTTGGGGAACGGGAACAGGAGAGTGGACTGGGGGAGTGGTGAAGGGAATTTGACAGGGGGGCTATAGGTTTTCAGAAAGGGGGTGGATAGGATGGGTCTGTGCTGTCACTGATAAGACACACGTGGCAGCGAGCACACAAAGACACACACACACGCACACACACACAGACACACACACTTACGCACACACACACAGACACACACATACCCACACACAGACACACACAGACACTCCCACAAACACACACATAGACAGACAGACACACACACGCAAACAAGCACACGCAAACACACCCACACACAGACCACCCCCCACGCACAAACACACACACAGGCCTACGCACACACACATATATACACACACACACAGACACGCACACACACACCTACACGCACATACTGACCCACACACAGAACCCCACACAAACCAACACACACACATCCACACACACACACAGGCCTACGCACACACATATACACACACACAGATACACACACACACAGACACGCACACACTCACATACGCACGCACACTGACCCACACACAGAACCACACACAGAACCACACACAGAAAAAGCCTCTGCCACAATGTAATGGTAGGCATTAGGCCTGTCGCTGCACTCCTCCCTTGGTGGCAAGAGCCACCCATTGAGAGGAAGAGGTGTGTGTGTGTGTTTGTATGTATGTGTGTGTGTATGTGTGTGTGTTTGTTTCAACGAGCTAATAATATTTATATTGATTCATAAAGTTAATCTATTCAATGTCGTAATGACATCAGCGTTGTCAGAGAACCAAAGAGCCAATTAAAAAGTGTCCCTCGGGTAAATAAGGAAGCAAAGTTCAGCGAGAATGTAATGAAACTATAATAACATGATAATCCTTCACATTACATGGATCATCTGAGCTGTGACCCACTGTTTAGTTTCAGACAGGATGTATCTGTCTAACTTCCTGGGAATCAAACCCACGACCCCTAGCATTACAAGCGCCATTCTCTACCAACTGAGCGAAACAGGACCAAGTATACAGTGAAATTGTGTAGTCAATCTTATTTTCCTGCAAACTCTTCTCTTGGGGTCAGAAGTTTCAGACAGAAAGACTGGTAAACTTAGATTTTTTTCGTCATGTCAGGAACATGTACAGGATACTACCCTCTACAACATAACCTTCCCTCCAAATCAAGGCTGCCAAGCTTGATACAACTTCAATTAGCACTGCCGTGTCAAGTGAGAGGTGTCCAATCCCTTTAGCACAACAATGGCAGGAGAGTCGAACAGTCTACTCCAACCAAATGGAGAGGCCTTAGAAGCTGCCTCCCGCTGTTCAGAGGTAATTAAAATACAGTACCCTGTGTATGTAAAGAATGATAAGGCAAGAAAAGATCACAAAATGAAGCTCCTTGTGGAAAATCAAGAGACACTTTTTGCTGACTATTATGAAAATGGGAACATCAGCAACCTCATCTTCCACACAGACCATCCCCTGGCATGGCACAATGTTATATTAGCACATTACCCCTCTGTTAACTTCTTTGGCAGCAGCGCACGAGGTGACCGTTTTGGAGAGCCTGGCGTGCCCAAAGTAAAATGCCTCCCATTCAGGCCCAGAAAATAGGATATGCACATATTTATTTAGTACCATTGGATAGGAAACACTCAGAATTTTCTAAAAGTGTTAACATTTTGTCTGTGAGTATAACAGAACGGATATGGCAGGCAAAAACCAGAGGAATTTCTGTCCTGGAAAAAGTGATTTTGACAGATTGCCTCATTTAGAACCCCTCCCTTATGAAAATGCCCATATAAGGGCATATGAATGCAGTACCTATCGCTTCCTCTGGATGTCAACAGTCTCGAGAAAGTGTTCAGATTCTTTTTAGATGCTTTAGAGCAGAGAAGAAGACGAATAAGGAAGTGTCCACGTAGATGTCAATAGAGTAAAACGCCTGTCCACGGCTGGCACGCTCTGTGTTTTTTTCCTTTCTTATCGCCCAGTTTATATTCCGGTTGAAATATTATACTATTTATACATAAAGGTGTTCCTAAGGATACATTTAAAATTATGTTAGATTTTTCTTGGACAAGTTTATAGGTATAAGTTGAACGAGTTCTCTTCACGTTTCAATGAAGGAGTTGACACACTATTTTCTCATTATAACGCGCCTGTAACGCCCAGGCCTGAGATGACAGGCTGGAGCGTTTTGGTTTCGTTTTGGGTGCAGGATTTGTCTGTTCTATGGTGTCTATTTCTATGTTGGGATAATGGTTCCCAATTAGAGGCAGCTGAGTCTCGTTACCTCTAATTGGGAACCATATATATGTTTGGGGGTTACACTTTAGTTTCGTGGGTTATTGTTTATGTTATGCTTATCGTATTCAGTCAGGTTCTTGTCATTCGTGTTTAGTTATGTTCTGCCCTTCGTGTTTAGTTAGGTTCTGCCCTTCGTGTTTAGTTAGGTTTCGCTAGTCTTGTTTAGGTTTAGATCTCTGTGTTCAGTTTAGGATTTAGCGTTAGGGTTCACGTCTTGTTCTCTATTTATTGTTTTGTTCCGTCACGTCCCGTTTTGTCAATAAACATGTATTCCAGTTACGTCGCTGCGCTTTGGTCTGTCCCGAGAGGAGATAATCATGACAGCGCCAACCAAACAGAGATTCTTCGTGGGATCTTGGGAAGCCCTCAGCAGAAGTTCTTCAAAAGGTAATTGATTTGTTTTCGCTGTGAAATGTGTTATGTGTGAACCGTGATGGCTTATGAATTCATGCTAATGGAAAAAAATATGTGGGGTGCTATCCTCAAACAATCAAATGTGGTGCGTTCGCCGTAAAGCCTTTTTGAAATCTGACAACACTGTGATATTGCCAAGAAGCAGAGCTTTTGATGACTATGCAACACTTGTACATTGATGAATGTTTAATAATTCAACTTTTGGATTTTGAATTTGGCGCCTTACATTTCACCGCTAGCGCGCCACTACTCGCTAAGTAGTTAAGGAATGCTATAGATGAAAGGAATGTAGTTTGGAAACCTACCAAAAAACAACTTCCTGGACAAAACGTTCCACTGTAATAGTGAAGGTGCAAATTTGGCAGTAGAAAATCTTAACAGTATGTTCGACCTCTCAGCTTCCCTATCTAATCTAAAAATGTAAAATAGAAAACCGAAGAAAATCAACAACAATGACAAATGGTTTGATGAAGAATGCGAAAATCTAAGAAAGATATTGAAAAATCTGTCCAACCAAAAACATAGAGACCCGGAGTCAACGCCTTCACTATGGTGAATCACTAAAACAATACAGAAATACACTACGGAAAAAGAAAGAACAGCACATCAGAAGTCAGCTCAATGTAATTGAAGAATCCATAGACTCTAACCACTTCTGGGAAAATCTTAGAATAAACTATTAAGGACTACCAGAACCCACTGGATTCTCCAATTACCTTGAATGAACTACAGGACAAAATAAAAACCCTCCAACCCAAAAAGGCCTGGGGTGTTGATGGTATCCTCAAAGAAATGATCAAATATACAGACAACAAATTCCAATTGGCTATACTAAAACTCTTTAACATCATCCTTAGCTCTGGCATCTTCCCCAATATTTGGAACCAAGGACTGATCACCCCAATCCACAAAAGTGGAGACAAATTTGACCCCAATAACTACCGTGGGATATGTGTAAACAGCAACCTTGGGAAAATCCTCTTCATTATCATTAACAGCAGACTCGTACATTTCCTCAGTGAAATCAATGTACTGAGCAAATGTCAAATTGGCTTTTTACCAAATTGTTGAATGACAGACCACGTATTTACCCTGCACACCCTAATTGACAAACAAACAAACCAAAACAAAGACAAAGTCTTCTCATGCTTTGTTGATTTCAAAAAAAGCCTTAGACTCAATTTGGCATGAGGGCCTGCCATACAAATTGATGGAAAGTGGTGTTGGAGGAAAACCATAGGACATTATAAAATCCATGTACACAAACAACAAGTCTGCGGTTAAAATAAGTAAAATACACATACAAATTTCTTCCCACAGGGCCGTGGGGTGAGACAGGGATGCAGCTTAAGCCCCACCCTCTTCAACATACAGTGGGGCAAAAAAAGTATTTAGTCAGCCACCAATTGTGCAAGTTCTCTCACTTAAAAAGATGAGAGAGGCCTGTAATTTTCATCATAGGTACACTTCAACTATGACAGACAAAATGAGGAAAAAAAATCCAGAAAATCACATTGTAGGATTTTTTATGAATTTATTTGCAAATTATGGTGGAAAATAATTATTTGGTCACATACAAACAAGCAAGATTTCTGGCTCTCACAGACCTGTAACTTCTTCTTTAAGAGGCTCCTCTGTCCTCCACTCGTTACCTGTATTAATGGCACCTGTTTGAACTTGTTATCAGTATAAAAGACACCTGTCCACAACCTCAAACAGTCACACTCCAAACTCCACTATGGCCAAGACCAAAGAGCTGTCAAAGGACACCAGAAACCAAATTGTAGACCTGCACCAGGTTGGGAAGACTGAATCTGCAATAGGTAAGCAGCTTGGTTTGAAGAAATCAACTGTGGGAGCAATTATTAGGAAATGGAAGACATACAAGACCACTGATAATCTTCCTCGATCTGGGGCTCCACGCAAGATCTCACCCCGTGGGGTCAAAATGATCACAAGAACGGTGAGCAAAACTCCCAGAACCACACGGGGGGACCTAGTGAATGACCTGCAGAGAGCTGGGACCAAAGTAACAAAGCCTACCATCAGTAACACACTACGCCGCCAGGGACTCAAATCCTGCAGTGCCAGACGTGTCCCCCTGCTTAAGCCAGTACATGTTCAGGCCCGTCTGAAGTTTGCTAGAGAGCATTTGGATGATCCAGATGAGGATTGGGAGAATGTCATATGGTCAGATGAAACCGAAATAGAACTTTTTGGTAAAAACTCAATTCGTCGTGTTTGGAGGACAAAGAATGCTGAGTTGCATCCAAAGAACACCATACAAGGGCATTGAAGATGAAACGTGGCTGGGTCTTTCAGCATGACAATGATCCCAAACACACCGCCCGGGCAACGAAGGAGTGGCTTCGTAAGAAGCATTTCAAGGTCCTGGAGTGGCCTAGCCAGTCTCCAGATCTCAACCCCATAGAAAATCTTTGGAGGGAGTTGAAAGTCCGTGTTGCCCAGCGACAGCCCCAAAACATCACTGCTCTAGAGGAGATCTGCATGGAGGAATGGGCCAAAATACCAGCAACAGTGTGTGAAAACCTTGTGAAGACTTACAGAAAACGTTTGACCTCTGTCATTGCCAACAAAGGGTATATAACAAAGTATTGAGATAAACTTTTGTTATTGACCAAATACTTATTTTCCACCATAATTTGCAAATAAATAAATTAAAATCCTACAATGTGATTTTCTGGATTTCTTTTTCTCATTTCGTCTGTCATAGTTGAAGTGTACCTATGATGAAAATTACAGGCCTCTCTCATCTTTTTAAGTTGGAGAACTTGCACAATTGGTGGCTGACTAAATACTTTTTTGCCCCACTGTATATACCAACGAATTGGCGAGGGCACTAGAAAAGTCTGCAACACCCGGCCTCACCCTACTAGAATCTGAAGTCAAATGTCTACTGTTTGGTGATGATCTGGTGCTTCTGTCACCAACCAAGGAGGGCCTACAGCAGCACCTAGATCTTCTGCACAAATTCTGCCAGACCTGGGCCCTGACAGTAAATCTCAGTAAGACCAAAATAGTTTTGTTCCAAAAAAGGTCCAGCCGCCACAAATACAAATTCCATCTAGACACCGTTGCCCTAGAGCAAACAACAAACTATACATACCTTGGCCAAAACATCAGCGCCACAAGTAACTTCCACAAAGCTGTGAACGATCTGAGAGACAAGGCAAGAAGGGCATTCTATGCCATCAAAAGGAACATAAAATTCGACATGCCAATTAAGATCTGGCTAAAAATACTTGAATCAATTATAGAACCTATTGCCCTTTATGGTTGTGAGGTCTGGAGTCCACTCACTATACTCCAGATGCAGAATTCTGCAAAATATCCTCAGTGTACAACGTATAACACCAAATAATGCATGCAGAGCAGAATTAGGCCAATACCCACTAATTATCAAAATCCAGAAAAGAGCCGGTAAATTCTACAACCACCTAAAAGGAAGTGATTCCCAAACCTTCCATAACAAAGCCATCACCTACAGAGAGATTTACCTGGAGAAGAGGCCACTAAGCAAGCTGGTCCTGGGGCTCTGCTCACAAACACAAACACACCCCACAGAGCCCCAGGACAGCAACACAATTAAACCCAACCAAAAGATAATTACTTGACACATTGGAAAGAATTCACAAAAAAACAGAGCAAGCTAGAATGCTATTTGGCCCTAAACAGAGAGTACACAGTGGCAGAATACCTGACCACTGTGACTGACCCAAATTTAAGGAAAGCTTTGACTATGTACAGACTCATTAAGCATAGTCTTGCTATTGAGAAAGGCCACCGAAGGCAGACCTGGCTCTCAAGAGAAGACAGGCTATGTGCGCACTGCCCACAAAATGAGGTGGAAACTGAGCTGCGCTTCCTAACTACTTTAACCATGTGTACATCGTTACACTGTCTATATACATAATATACATAATATGACATTTGAAATGTCTTTATTCTTTTGGATCTTCTGTGAGTGTAATGTTTACTGTGAATTTGTATTGTTTATTTCACTTTTGTATATTATCTACTTCACTTGCTTTGGCAATGTTAACATATGTTTCCCATGCCAATAAAGCCCTGGAATAGAGAGAGAGAGAGAGAGAGAGAGAGAGAGAGAGAGAGAGAGAGAGAGAGAGAGAGAGAGAGAGAGAGAGAGAGACTGGTGTGACAGTATCTACACCTCTACCACACTCAAACACCTCTGCCCTGCTTACATGTGTAGAGCGTAGCGTGTGTGCGTCTACTCTATGTGTGTGTGTAGTGTGTAGTTTTGTGTAGTGTGAAGTGTGTGTATCGCCCAATTAAAATCTCCTCCTTGTTGACTAGCTGATCAAACGGAATCTCTGTCACTCGACTGTGAAATGCAGAAGTGACATGGCGCTCGCTCGCTCGGGTAATGAAGACATTACACAAGCATCCGGGAACGCATCGAACCACATATAATGTCTTTTTAAGCGACCGTTTAACATAAAACACGAGATGAAGCTACAACAAAGTACTCATCAAGACGGAAGAGAAGAGTGTGTGTGTGTGTGTCTGTGTGTGTGTACGTGCACGCGCATGTTTGTGCCTAAAGCCAGAAGAGAAGAGTATCTACATGGCATCAAGTGAGACACTCAGCTAACATCTCCTCCGATGATATTTAAAAGAGATTCATGAAATTATAATCATCACAGCTGTAATCAAAAGCATATTGTACTCAAGACGCTTTCGCTTAGACTTCTATCAACACCAGCAGGTTTTATTAGGCCACTTATCCTCACTAGAGGTGAATTTGAGTGTATAGAACTACCATGACTAGCTTCTTGATTATTTATCCCTTTCACTATAGGAATCCATAAAGAAAATCTACCAAAATATATCTACGTTATATGGCTGGGCACAGCTGACAATGCACCATTTTAAGGATTTTTCCCCAAAATTTGTGGAGATTGCATTGACAAACACTGCGGATGTCGGTTCAAGAGTTATTTACATTTAAAAGAAAATAGCAATCCACTTCTCGACACAGCACCTTTGGCTGAAACAGGGCCTCACTGTGAGAGTAATCAGAGCCTGTTGTTTAATTTATTCACTTCCAGAATATGCTTCCCAGTTCTTGTGAATGTTACATATACTGATGTTTGCCACGAGAGCTCAGCATTAGCATTTAACTACACACAGTATGCATGTCTGTAAACCTGCGTGTGTGTTTGTGTGTGCGGGTGTGAAGACCACACACGCACCCAGCGTATCCACACGATTTATCACTGTCTACATAGAACTCTGTCATTAAAGCACGGGACAAGAAAAGACGGAGAGAGACAAAGCAATTACTAGGAAATGGGCTTCGTCATGGGTAGAATTTGAGGGTGAAAGACAAAGAGAAGGAGAGAGAGAGAGACATAATGGTTCCATTTTAGAGATTATAGATGGTGTGGATTTGAGAGAAAGGCAACAGCTCCATGTTAGAGATTATAGATGGTGTGGATTTGAGAGAGACGCAACAGATCCATTTTAGAGATTATAGATGGTGTGGATTTGAGAGAGACATAACGGTTCCATTTTAGAGATTATAGATGGTGTGGATTTGAGAGAGACATAACGGTTCCATTTTAGAGATTATAGATGGTGTGGATTTGAGAGAGACATAATGGTTCCATTTTAGAGATTATAGATGGTGTGGATTTGAGAGAGACGCAACAGATCCATTTTAGAGATTATAGATGGTGTGGATTTGAGAGAGACATAACGGTTCCATTTTAGAGATTATAGATGGTGTGGATTTGAGAGAGACATAACTTGGTTCCATTTTAGAGATTATAGATGGTGTGGATTTGAGAGAGACGCAACAGATCCATTTTAGAGATTATAGATGGTGTGGATTTGAGAGAGACATAACGGTTCCATTTTAGAGATTATAGATGGTGTGGATTTGAGAGAGACATAACAGTTCCATTTTTAGAGATTATAGATGGTGTGGATTTGAGAGAGACGCAACAGATCCATTTTAGAGATTATAGATGGTGTGGATTTGAGAGAGACATAACGGTTCCATTTTAGAGATTATAGATGGTGTGGATTTGAGAGAGACATAACGGTTCCATTTTAGAGATTATAGATGGTGTGGATTTGAGAGAGACGCAACAGATCCATTTTAGAGATTATAGATGGTGTGGATTTGAGAGAGACATAACGGTTCCATTTTAGAGATTATAGATGGTGTGGATTTGAGAGAGACATAACGGTTCCATTTTAGAGATTATAGATGGTGTGGATTTGAGAGAGACATAACGGTTCCATTTTAGAGATTATATATGGTGTGGATTTGAGAGAGATGCAACGGATCCATTTTAGAGTATATAGATGGTGTGGATTTGAGAGAGACATAACGGTTCCATTTTAGAGAATATAGATGGTGTGGATTTGAGAGAGACATAACGGTTCCATTTTAGAGATTATAGATGGTGTGGATTTGAGAGAGACATAACGGTTCCATTTTAGAGATTATAGATGGTGTGGATTTGAGAGAGACATAACGGTTCCATTTGAGAGAATATAGATGGTGTGGATTTGGTCAGTAAAGTATAATAGAGTATGGTGTCATTACATGGTCAGTAAAGTAAATTAGAGTATGGTGTCATTACATGGTCAGTAAAGTAAATTAGAGTATGGTGTCATTACATGGTCAGTAAAGTAGAATTGAGTATGGTGTCATTACATGGTCAGTAAAGTAAATTAGAGTATGGTGTCATTACATGGTCAGTAAAGTAGAATTGAGTATGGTGTCATTACATGGTCAATAAAGTTGAATAGAGAATGGTGTTATTACATGGTCAGTAAAGTAGAATAGAGTATAGTGTCATTGCATGATCAGTAAAGTAGAATAGAGTATGGTGTCATTACATGGTCATTGAAGTTGAATAGAGAATTGTGTCATTACATGGTCAGTAAAGTAGAATAGAGTATGGTGTAATTACACGGTCAGTAAAGTAGAATAGGGTATGGTGTCATTACATGGTCAGTAAAGTAGAATAGAGTATGGTGTCATTACATGGTCAGTAAAATAGAAGAGAGTATGGTGTCATTATATGGTCAGTATAGTAGAATAGATTATGGTAAATTAGAGTATGGTGTCATTACACGGTCAGTAATGTAGAATAGAGTATCGTGTCATTACATGGTCAGTAAAGTAGAATAGGGTATGGTGTCATTACATGGTCAGTAAAGTAGAATAGAGTATGGCGTCATTACATTGTCAGTAAAGTAGAATAGGGTATGGTGTCATTACATGGTCAGTAAAGTAGAATAGAGTATGGTGTCATTACATGGTCAGTAAAGTAGAATAGATTATGGTGGCATTACATGGTCAGTAAAGTAGAATAGATTATGGTGGCATTACATGGTCAGTAAAGTAGAATAGAGTATGGTGTCATTACATGGTCAGTAAAGTAGAATAGATTATGGTGTCATTACATGGTCAGTAAAGTAAAATAGGGTATGGTGTCATTACATGGTCAGTAAAGTAGAATAGAGTATGGTGTCATTACATGGTCAGTAAAGTAGAATAGAGTATGGTGTCATTACATGGTCAGTAAAGTAGGATAGAGTATGGTGTCATTACATGGTCATTAAAGTAGAATAGAGTATTGTGTCATTACATGGTCATTAAAGTAGAATAGAGTATTGTGTCATTACACGGTCAGTAAAGTAGAATAGGGTATGGTGTCATTACATGGTCAGTAAAGTAGAATAGAGTATGGTGTCATTACATGGTCAGTGAAGTATATTAGAGTATGGTGTCATTACATGGTCAGTAAAGTAGAATAGAGAATGGTGTTATTACATGGTCAGTAAAGTAGAATAGAGTATAGTGTCATTGCATGATCAGTAAAGTAGAATAGAGTATGGTGTCATTACATGGTCAGTGAAGTTGAATAGAGAATGGTGTCATTACATGGTCAGTAAAGTAAAATAGAGTATGGAGTCATTACATAGTCAGTAAAGTGGAATAGAGTATGGTGTCATTACACGGTCAGTAAAGTAGAATAGAGTAAGGTGTCATTACACGATCAGTAAAGTAGGATAGACTATGGTGTAATTGCACGGTCAGTAAAGTAGAATAGAGTATGGTGTCATTACACGATCAGTAAAGTAGGATATATTATGGTGTCATTACACTGTCAGTAAAGTAGAATAGAGTATGGTGTCATTACATGGTCAGTAAAGTAGAATAGATTATGGTGGCATTACATGGTCAGTAAAGTAGAATAGATTATGGTGGCATTACATGGTCAGTAAAGTAGAATAGAGTACGGTGTCATTACATGGTCAGTAAAGTAGAATAGATTATGGTGTCATTACATGGTCAGTAAAGAAAAATAGGGTATGGTGTCAATACATGGTCAGTAAAGTAGGATAGAGTATGGTGTCATTACATGGTCAGTAAAGTAGGATAGAGTATGGTGTCATTACATGGTCATTAAAGTAGAATAGAGTATTGTGTCATTACATGGTCATTAAAGTAGAATAGAGTATGGTGTAATTACACGGTCAGTAAAGTAGAATACGGTATGGTGTCATTACATGGTCAGTAAAGTAGAATAGAGTATGGTGTCATTACATGGTCAGTAAAATAGAAGAGTGTATGGTGTCATTATATGGTCAGTATAGTAGAATAGATTATGGTAAATTAGAGTATGGTGTCATTACATGGTCAGTAATGTAGAATAGAGTATCGTGTCATTACATGGTCAGTAAAGTAGAATAGGGTATGGTGTCATTACATGGTCAGTAAAGTAGAATAGAGTATGGCGTCATTACATTGTCAGTAAAGTAGAATAGGGTATGGTGTCATTACATGGTCAGTAAAGTAGAATAGAGTATGGTGTCATTACACTGTCAGTAAAGTAGAATAGAGTATGGTGTCATTACATGGTCAGTAAAGTAGAATAGATTATGGTGGCATTACATGGTCAGTAAAGTAGAATAGATTATGGTGGCATTACATGGTCAGTAAAGTAGAATAGAGTATGGTGTCATTACATGGTCAGTAAAGTAGAATAGATTATGGTGTCATTACATGGTCAGTAAAGAAAAATAGGGTATGGTGTCAATACATGGTCAGTAAAGTAGAATAGAGTATGGTGTCATTACATGGTCAGTAAAGTAGGATAGAGTATGGTGTCATTACATGGTCAGTAAAGTAGGATAGAGTATGGTGTCATTACATGGTCATTAAAGTAGAATAGAGTATTGTGTCATTACATGGTCATTAAAGTAGAATAGAGTATGGTGTAATTACACGGTCAGTAAAGTAGAATACGGTATGGTGTCATTACATGGTCAGTAAAGTAGAATAGAGTATGGTGTCATTACATGGTCAGTAAAATAGAAGAGTGTATGGTGTCATTATATGGTCAGTATAGTAGAATAGATTATGGTAAATTAGAGTATGGTGTCATTACATGGTCAGTAATGTAGAATAGAGTATCGTGTCATTACATGGTCAGTAAAGTAGAATAGGGTATGGTGTCATTACATGGTCAGTAAAGTAGAATAGAGTATGGCGTCATTACATTGTCAGTAAAGTAGAATAGGGTATGGTGTCATTACATGGTCAGTAAAGTAGAATAGAGTATGGTGTCATTACATGGTCAGTAAAGTAGAATAGATTATGGTGGCATTACATGGTCAGTAAAGTAGAATAGATTATGGTGGCATTACATGGTCAGTAAAGTAGAATAGAGTATGGTGTCATTACATGGTCAGTAAAGTAGAATAGATTATGGTGTCATTACATGGTCTGTAAAGTAAAATAGGGTATGGTGTCATTACATGGTCAGTAAAGTAGAATAGAGTATGGTGTCATTACATGGTCAGTAAAGTAGGATAGAGTATGGTGTCATTACATGGTCAGTAAAGTAGGATAGAGTATGGTGTCATTACATGGTCATTAAAGTAGAATAGAGTATTGTGTCATTACATGGTCATTAAAGTAGAATAGAGTATTGTGTCATTACACGGTCAGTAAAGTAGAATAGAGAATGGTGTTATTACATGGTCAGTAAAGTAGAATTGAGTATAGTGTCATTGCATGATCAGTAAAGTAGAATAGAGTATGGTGTCATTACATGGTCAGTGAAGTTGAATAGAGAATGGTGTCATTACATGGTCAGTAAAGTAAAATAGAGTATGGAGTCATTACATAGTCAGTAAAGTGGAATAGAGTATGGTGTCATTACACGGTCAGTAAAGTAGAATAGAGTAAGGTGTCATTACACGATCAGTAAAGTAGGATAGACTATGGTGTAATTGCACGGTCAGTAAAGTAGAATAGAGTATGGTGTCATTACACGATCAGTAAAGTAGGATATATTATGGTGTCATTACACTGTCAGTAAAGTAGAATAGAGTATGGTGTCATTACATGGTCAGTAAAGTAGAATAGATTATGGTGGCATTACATGGTCAGTAAAGAAAAATAGGGTATGGTGTCAATACATGGTCAGTAAAGTAGAATAGAGTATGGTGTCATTACATGGTCAGTAAAGTAGGATAGAGTATGGTGTCATTACATGGTCAGTAAAGTAGGATAGAGTATGGTGTCATTACATGGTCATTAAAGTAGAATAGAGTATTGTGTCATTACATGGTCATTAAAGTAGAATAGAGTATGGTGTAATTACACGGTCAGTAAAGTAGAATAGGGTATGGTGTCATTACATGGTCAGTAAAGTATAATAGAGTATGGTGTCATTACATGGTCAGTAAAATAGAAGAGAGTATGGTGTCATTATATGGTCAGTATAGTAGAATAGATTATGGTAAATTAGAGTATGGTGTCATTACATGGTCAGTAATGTAGAATAGAGTATCGTGTCATTACATGGTCAGTAAAGTAGAATAGGGTATGGTGTCATTACATGGTCAGTAAAGTAGAATAGAGTATGGCGTCATTACATGGTCAGTAAAGTAGAATAGGGTATGGTGTCATTACATGGTCAGTAAAGTAGAATAGAGTATGGTGTCATTACATGGTCAGTAAAGTAAAATAGAGTATGGTGTCATTACATGGTCAGTAAAGTATGATATATTATGGTGTCATTACATGGTCAGTAAAGTAGGATAGATTATGGTGTCATTACATGGTCAGTAAAGTAGAATAGAGTATGGTGTCATTACACGGTCAGTAAAGTAGGATAGAGTATGGTGTCATTACATGGTCAGTAAAGTATGATAGATTATGGTGACATTACATGGTCAGTAAAGTAGAATAGAGTATAGTGTCATTACATGGTCAGTAAAATAGAAGAGAGTATGGTGTCATTATATGGTCAGTATAGTAGAATAGATTATGGTGTAATTACACGGTCAGTAAAGTAGAATACGGTATGGTGTCATTACATGGTCAGTAAAGTAGAATAGAGTATGGTGTCATTACATGGTCAGTAAAATAGAAGAGTGTATGGTGTCATTATATGGTCAGTATAGTATAATAGATTATGGTAAATTAGAGTATGGTGTCATTACATGGTCAGTAATGTAGAATATAGTATCGTGTCATTACATGGTCAGTAAAGTAGAATAGGGTATGGTGTCATTACATGGTCAGTAAAGTAGAATAGAGTATGGCGTCATTACATTGTCAGTAAAGTAGAATAGGGTATGGTGTCATTACATGGTCAGTAAAGTAGAATAGAGTATGGTGTCATTACACTGTCAGTAAAGTAGAATAGAGTATGGTGTCATTACATGGTCAGTAAAGTAGAATAGATTATGGTGGCATTACATGGTCAGTAAAGTAGAATAGATTATGGTGGCATTACATGGTCAGTAAAGTAGAATAGAGTATGGTGTCATTACATGGTCAGTAAAGTAGAATAGATTATGGTGTCATTACATGGTCAGTAAAGAAAAATAGGGTATGGTGTCAATACATGGTCAGTAAAGTAGAATAGAGTATGGTGTCATTACATGGTCAGTAAAGTAGGATAGAGTATGGTGTCATTACATGGTCAGTAAAGTAGGATAGAGTATGGTGTCATTACATGGTCATTAAAGTAGAATAGAGTATTGTGTCATTACATGGTCATTAAAGTAGAATAGAGTATGGTGTAATTACACGGTCAGTAAAGTAGAATACGGTATGGTGTCATTACATGGTCAGTAAAGTAGAATAGAGTATGGTGTCATTACATGGTCAGTAAAATAGAAGAGTGTATGGTGTCATTATATGGTCAGTATAGTAGAATAGATTATGGTAAATTAGAGTATGGTGTCATTACATGGTCAGTAATGTAGAATAGAGTATCGTGTCATTACATGGTCAGTAAAGTAGAATAGGGTATGGTGTCATTACATGGTCAGTAAAGTAGAATAGAGTATGGCGTCATTACATTGTCAGTAAAGTAGAATAGGGTATGGTGTCATTACATGGTCAGTAAAGTAGAATAGAGTATGGTGTCATTACATGGTCAGTAAAGTAGAATAGATTATGGTGGCATTACATGGTCAGTAAAGTAGAATAGATTATGGTGGCATTACATGGTCAGTAAAGTAGAATAGAGTATGGTGTCATTACATGGTCAGTAAAGTAGAATAGATTATGGTGTCATTACATGGTCAGTAAAGTAAAATAGGGTATGGTGTCATTACATGGTCAGTAAAGTAGAATAGAGTATGGTGTCATTACATGGTCAGTAAAGTAGGATAGAGTATGGTGTCATTACATGGTCAGTAAAGTAGGATAGAGTATGGTGTCATTACATGGTCATTAAAGTAGAATAGAGTATTGTGTCATTACATGGTCATTAAAGTAGAATAGAGTATTGTGTCATTACACGGTCAGTAAAGTAGAATAGGGTATGGTGTCATTACATGGTCAGTAAAGTAGAATAGAGTATGGTGTCATTACATGGTCAGTGAAGTATATTAGAGTATGGTGTCATTACATGGTCAGTAAAGTAGAATAGAGAATGGTGTTATTACATGGTCAGTAAAGTAGAATTGAGTATAGTGTCATTGCATGATCAGTAAAGTAGAATAGAGTATGGTGTCATTACATGGTCAGTGAAGTTGAATAGAGAATGGTGTCATTACATGGTCAGTAAAGTAAAATAGAGTATGGAGTCATTACATAGTCAGTAAAGTGGAATAGAGTATGGTGTCATTACACGGTCAGTAAAGTAGAATAGAGTAAGGTGTCATTACACGATCAGTAAAGTAGGATAGACTATGGTGTAATTGCACGGTCAGTAAAGTAGAATAGAGTATGGTGTCATTACACGATCAGTAAAGTAGGATATATTATGGTGTCATTACACTGTCAGTAAAGTAGAATAGAGTATGGTGTCATTACATGGTCAGTAAAGTAGAATAGATTATGGTGGCATTACATGGTCAGTAAAGAAAATAGGGTATGGTGTCAATACATGGTCAGTAAAGTAGAATAGAGTATGGTGTCATTACATGGTCAGTAAAGTAGGATAGAGTATGGTGTCATTACATGGTCAGTAAAGTAGGATAGAGTATGGTGTCATTACATGGTCATTAAAGTAGAATAGAGTATTGTGTCATTACATGGTCATTAAAGTAGAATAGAGTATGGTGTAATTACACGGTCAGTAAAGTAGAATAGGGTATGGTGTCATTACATGGTCAGTAAAGTATAATAGAGTATGGTGTCATTACATGGTCAGTAAAATAGAAGAGAGTATGGTGTCATTATATGGTCAGTATAGTAGAATAGATTATGGTAAATTAGAGTATGGTGTCATTACATGGTCAGTAATGTAGAATAGAGTATCGTGTCATTACATGGTCAGTAAAGTAGAATAGGGTATGGTGTCATTACATGGTCAGTAAAGTAGAATAGAGTATGGCGTCATTACATGGTCAGTAAAGTAGAATAGGGTATGGTGTCATTACATGGTCAGTAAAGTAGAATAGAGTATGGTGTCATTACATGGTCAGTAAAGTAAAATAGAGTATGGTGTCATTACATGGTCAGTAAAAGTATGATATATTATGGTGTCATTACATGGTCAGTAAAGTAGGATAGATTATGGTGTCATTACATGGTCAGTAAAGTAGAATAGAGTATGGTGTCATTACACGGTCAGTAAAGTAGGATAGAGTATGGTGTCATTACATGGTCAGTAAAGTATGATAGATTATGGTGACATTACATGGTCAGTAAAGTAGAATAGAGTATGGTGTCATTACATGGTCAGTAAAATAGAAGAGAGTATGGTGTCATTATATGGTCAGTATAGTAGAATAGGATATGGTGTAATTACACGGTCAGTAAAGTAGAATAGAGTATGGTGTCATTACATGGTCAGTAAAATAGAAGAGTGTATGGTGTCATTATATGGTCAGTATAGTATAATAGATTATGGTAAATTAGAGTATGGTGTCATTACATGGTCAGTAATGTAGAATAGAGTATCGTGTCATTACATGGTCAGTAAAGTAGAATAGGGTATGGTGTCATTACATGGTCAGTAAAGTAGAATAGAGTATGGCGTCATTACATTGTCAGTAAAGTAGAATAGGGTATGGTGTCATTACATGGTCAGTAAAGTAGAATAGAGTATGGTGTCATTACACTGTCAGTAAAGTAGAATAGAGTATGGTGTCATTACATGGTCAGTAAAGTAGAATAGATTATGGTGGCATTACATGGTCAGTAAAGTAGAATAGATTATGGTGGCATTACATGGTCAGTAAAGTAGAATAGAGTATGGTGTCATTACATGGTCAGTAAAGTAGAATAGATTATGGTGTCATTACATGGTCAGTAAAGAAAAATAGGGTATGGTGTCAATACATGGTCAGTAAAGTAGAATAGAGTATGGTGTCATTACATGGTCAGTAAAGTAGGATAGAGTATGGTGTCATTACATGGTCATTAAAGTAGAATAGAGTATTGTGTCATTACATGGTCATTAAAGTAGAATAGAGTATGGTGTAATTACACGGTCAGTAAAGTAGAATACGGTATGGTGTCATTACATGGTCAGTAAAGTAGAATAGAGTATGGTGTCATTACATGGTCAGTAAAATAGAAGAGTGTATGGTGTCATTATATGGTCAGTATAGTAGAATAGATTATGGTAAATTAGAGTATGGTGTCATTACATGGTCAGTAATGTAGAATAGAGTATCGTGTCATTACATGGTCAGTAAAGTAGAATAGGGTATGGTGTCATTACATGGTCAGTAAAGTAGAATAGAGTATGGCGTCATTACATTGTCAGTAAAGTAGAATAGGGTATGGTGTCATTACATGGTCAGTAAAGTAGAATAGAGTATGGTGTCATTACATGGTCAGTAAAGTAGAATAGATTATGGTGGCATTACATGGTCAGTAAAGTAGAATAGATTATGGTGGCATTACATGGTCAGTAAAGTAGAATAGAGTATGGTGTCATTACATGGTCAGTAAAGTAGAATAGATTATGGTGTCATTACATGGTCAGTAAAGTAAAATAGGGTATGGTGTCATTACATGGTCAGTAAAGTAGAATAGAGTATGGTGTCATTACATGGTCAGTAAAGTAGGATAGAGTATGGTGTCATTACATGGTCAGTAAAGTAGGATAGAGTATGGTGTCATTACATGGTCATTAAAGTAGAATAGAGTATTGTGTCATTACATGGTCAGTAAAGTAGGATAGAGTATGGTGTCATTACATGGTCATTAAAGTAGAATAGAGTATTGTGTCATTACATGGTCATTAAAGTAGAATAGAGTATTGTGTCATTACACGGTCAGTAAAGTAGAATAGGGTATGGTGTCATTACATGGTCAGTAAAGTAGAATAGAGTATGGTGTCATTACATGGTCAGTGAAGTATATTAGAGTATGGTGTCATTACATGGTCAGTAAAGTAGAATAGAGAATGGTGTTATTACATGGTCAGTAAAGTAGAATTGAGAATAGTGTCATTGCATGATCAGTAAAGTAGAATAGAGTATGGTGTCATTACATGGTCAGTGAAGTTGAATAGAGAATGGTGTCATTACATGGTCAGTAAAGTAAAATAGAGTATGGAGTCATTACATAGTCAGTAAAGTGGAATAGAGTATGGTGTCATTACACGGTCAGTAAAGTAGAATAGAGTAAGGTGTCATTACACGATCAGTAAAGTAGGATAGACTATGGTGTAATTGCACGGTCAGTAAAGTAGAATAGAGTATGGTGTCATTACACGATCAGTAAAGTAGGATATATTATGGTGTCATTACACTGTCAGTAAAGTAGAATAGAGTATGGTGTCATTACATGGTCAGTAAAGTAGAATAGATTATGGTGGCATTACATGGTCAGTAAAGAAAAATAGGGTATGGTGTCAATACATGGTCAGTAAAGTAGAATAGAGTATGGTGTCATTACATGGTCAGTAAAGTAGGATAGAGTATGGTGTCATTACATGGTCAGTAAAGTAGGATAGAGTATGGTGTCATTACATGGTCATTAAAGTAGAATAGAGTATTGTGTCATTACATGGTCATTAAAGTAGAATAGAGTATGGTGTAATTACACGGTCAGTAAAGTAGAATAGGGTATGGTGTCATTACATGGTCAGTAAAGTATAATAGAGTATGGTGTCATTACATGGTCAGTAAAATAGAAGAGAGTATGGTGTCATTATATGGTCAGTATAGTAGAATAGATTATGGTAAATTAGAGTATGGTGTCATTACATGGTCAGTAATGTAGAATAGAGTATCGTGTCATTACATGGTCAGTAAAGTAGAATAGGGTATGGTGTCATTACATGGTCAGTAAAGTAGAATAGAGTATGGCGTCATTACATGGTCAGTAAAGTAGAATAG
This sequence comes from Brachymystax lenok tsinlingensis, assembly GCA_030435695.1. NCBI lineage: Eukaryota > Metazoa > Chordata > Actinopteri > Salmoniformes > Salmonidae > Brachymystax > Brachymystax lenok. The sequence goes on along the minus strand of CM059817.1, from coordinate 8,646,063 downwards.
GGTATGGTGTCATTACATGGTCAGTAAAGTAGAATAGAGTATGGTGTCATTACATGGTCAGTAAAGTAAAATAGAGTATGGTGTCATTACATGGTCAGTAAAGTATGATATATTATGGTGTCATTACATGGTCAGTAAAGTAGGATAGATTATGGTGTCATTACATGGTCAGTAAAGTAGAATAGAGTATGGTGACATTACATGGTCAGTAAAGTAGAATAGAGTATGGTGTCATTACATGGTCAGTAAAATAGAAGAGAGTATGGTGTCATTATATGGTCAGTATAGTAGAATAGATTATGGTAAATTAGAGTATGGTGTCATTACATGGTCAGTAATGTAGAATAGAGTATCGTGTCATTACATGGTCAGTAAAGTAGAATAGGGTATGGTGTCATTACATGGTCAGTAAAGTAGAATAGAGTATGGCGTCATTACATGGTCAGTAAAGTAGAATAGGGTATGGTGTCATTACATGGTCAGTAAAGTAGAATAGAGTATGGTGTCAAAACATGGTCAGTAAAGTAAAATAGAGTATGGTGTCATTACATGGTCAGTAAAGTATGATATATTATGGTGTCATTACATGGTCAGTAAAGTAGGATAGATTATGGTGTCATTACATGGTCTGTAAAGTAGAATAGAGTACAGTTTAAAGGTAGCCTGCTAAGCATGTGAACAGCCTATAAAATCATCGAGGCACGTGTATTATTAGTCTAAGACTGTATCCCAAATGGCAATCTTTTCCCCATAGGCCTCTGGTCAAAAGGAATGTACTCCATAGCTAGGGTGCCATTTGGCATGCAGGATAAGACTGTAAAAGCTTTGCAGCAGGTTGGAGAGCAAAATCAATTTGAGCATGAAAATGAACCTATAAACCTCCCAACGTGACTCCCATATCTTTCTCTTCCCTGAAGAAACTAAAGAAAATGCAGAAGAGAAAAAAGAAGAGACCGCAAAGAATGTAATAAAGTTCCTTATCTTTACCGCCCCGGGAACAGAGAGAGAGAGAGAGAGAGAGAGAGAGAGAGAGAGAGAGAGAGAGAGAGAGAGAGAGAGAGAGAGAGAGAGAGAGAGAGAGAGAGAGAGAGAGAGAGAGAGAGAGAGAGAGAGAGAGAGAGAGAGAGAGAGAGAGAGAGAGAGAGAGAATAGATTAAAGGAAACACCTGTTATGAAGTAACTTTCTGCTGAAGTGTCATCCAGCCATCTTGGTAATTTGCTAATTTTAAAGGCTTTTGGAAAACAAGCCTCAATGCACAAGAGCTCCTCCTTAACGTTGAATAACTCTGGAATAATTACACACATATATTATTTTAGCTGGCAGGACCAGCAGAGAACTCTCCTCTGTGTATAGTTGTCGCTGTGAGAAAACGTTCCTTGCATATTCCCTGAAACTGTTGTTGTAGGCCTATGTGATTGAAGATAGATACTGTATCTTGTATCATTACGGCTACATGTGGCTTGTGTAGGTGCAATGGCATTGACTTCTACCACTGAGGACTAGAGGTTCAGACTCACGTTCCCAACAACACAGCCTACTCTGAAGACACTACCATCATCAACGCTAGCTATGGCATTAGATGGCAGGGGCTTTACTACTTTTCAGTGTATAGATATAGTCAATATGTTTGATGGATGCTTGTAGACCCAATGTTGACCACACTCTCACTCACTTCCTCACCCACAGTATTGACATCACAATACTTTTTGATGAAGTGTATCATCTCAGACAGAGTATTTCCAGCCTCTGTCAGAGCTGTGAGGACCCCCTGTCAGTGGTGAGGGCCCCCTGGAGCTGTAGCTCTCTGGAATAAAGACACACTCCACAGGACTCTCTCTCTGAGACGCAAGCCAGCCTTTCATATCCCTGCTTCAAAAGCCCCCCTGCACCGTTCTTGCGGAACCTTCTCTACCTCCATCCATCACTTACCTTCTCTCCATCCATCCCTGTATCTCTGCCTCTCTCGCTAGCTCTCTCCCTAGCTCTCTCCCTTGCTCTCTCCCTAGTTCTCCCTGTGTGCTGTTTTTCTCTCTCCATCCATCTGTCAATGTCAATTAGTCCAAGGACTATGTGCTTTATAGCAGTTCATTTGAATGACTGACGTCATCTGTACAGAATGATTTTAATTAATTATATGTTGTATTCTAAGATATTTACTTGTAGCTTTAATATGTGATGTAATGAAAGCAGTGTTGGTGCTGTGACTGTGTAATATAGCCTACTAAATGATTTTATGCACTGTATGCCTACCTGGTGGCAGTTAACCTAGTTAGTAACCGTATGGTCGCTGGTTCGAATCCCAGAGCCGAAACTTTGCACTGGATAAGAGTGTCTGCTAATTGACTCAAATGTAGATGTAGAGAGTGAGAGAAGCCCATTTCCTCCTGACATGAGGGATTCTGCTGGTAAACAATGTGGGAAGAGCTTTGAAACAGAGCCACCGCTTCTAATAATACTGGAGCAGAGCCAGGTATAGGACTACAGCTCCCAAGACACTTGTGGCCCCAATTATTAGCCAGATCATCATAATTTTGCAAAAACAATTTTAAAAAATGACAGGCTCACTAGGCTAAAAATGGACCAGCCCATCTGGCATTTGCCCAAAATGCCAGATGGCCAGTCTGACCGTGCCACAATTGTCACGATCTTCAGTATGGACAGACCAAGACGCAGCGATGCTTCCAGTATACATTTTATTCATGACGAACGTAACTGGGAAAATAACAAAATGAACGTAACGAAGATCGTGATGTTGGACATAACTAAACAAACAACAAGCTATACACAAACAATAACCCACAAACCCCTAGTGCAAACTACAAACATATATATGGTTCCCAATTAGAGGTAACGACACTCAGCTGCCTCTAATTGGGAACCATTACCCCAACATAGAAATAGAACACCTAGAACTCAAAAACCCCTTCACCAAAAACGAAACCTAAACACGCCAGCCTAAAACTCTGGCCTGGACGTGACAACAATAGTATCCAACTTACATGAAAGCTGGAAGTAGAAGAATGATGGTAAAATAATGGTACTGTGTGCGTTATCATTTGTATTTGTATTTATTATGGATCCCCATTAGTTCCTGCCAAGGCAGCAGCTACTCTTCCTGGGGTCCGGCAAAATGAAGGCAGTTAAACAATCATCCCGTCCTGTCTGATAGATATTCAATCAGGCTAAAATCCAGAGACAAACACACTGGGCGGCAGGTAGCCTAGTGGTTAGAGCTTTGGACTTGTAGCTGGAGTGTTGCAAGTTCGAATCCCCAAGCTGACAAGGAAAAAAATCTGTTGTTCTGCCCCTGAACAAGGCAGTTAACCCACTGTTCCCTGGGTGCTGAAGATGTGGATGTCAATTAAGGCAGCCCCTTGCACCTCTCTGATTCAGAGGGGTTGGGTTAAATGTGGAAGACACATTTCGGTTGAAGGCATTTGGTTGTACAACTGACTAATAATGGTGACTTTGACTTTTGACCTTGTAGTGGTGGTGCAGAGGCTAGGACCCATAGGGCTCTAGTTAAAAGTAGTGCACTTCATAGACAACAGCAGATAATAGAGTGCTATTTGAGACTCTGTGAGGAGGACGCCAGATGCAGCCGAACAGCCTAAATCTCTGTGAGGAGGACGCCAGATGCTGCCAAACAGCCTAAATCTCTGTGAGGAGGAAGCCAGATGCTGCCAAACAGCCTAAATCTCTGTGAGGAGGAAGCCAGATGCTGCCAAACAGCCTAAATCTCTGTGAGGAGGAAGCCAGATGCTGCCAAACAGCCTAAATCTCTGTGAGGAGGAAGCCAGATGCTGCCAAACAGCCTGACGTTTTGGCCTGAAACAGCAGATCTGAGGAGATATGGGCTGTGTCTGAAATGGCACCCTATTCCCTACATAGTGCACTACTACCCTATGGGCCCTGGTAAAAAGAAGTAGACTGTATGGGGAATAGGGTGCCATTTTGGATCCAGACCATGCAAAACAGACCAGGGCAGAGCAGAGCCCCTGTACTAATGGGCTGTATAATATGTTCCATCTCAGCTCCTTAAATGTCCTTGCAGAGCAGTGATACCAACATTTTGCAGGATCAGTCAATGATCCTTTCCCAGGCATTATCATCAAACAGCATTTCTGCTGTATGGGCAAATCTCATATTACAACCCATTCCCAGCCTACTATGTGACCAACCTGGTTTCGAACTCAAGCCTCCAGCAAAAAAAAACTGCACCAGCACACCACCAGAATACCTGTCTGGTAATACATGTTCGCTTTTTTCCCACGCAATTAACTACTGGAAGACTCTTCTGTAGGGGGTTGCACAGTGTATACACTGAGTGTACAAAACATTAAGAACACCTTCCTAATATTGAGTTGTTATGTACATTGTACATATGGTGTACAGATAGACAAGTGATGTGATTGTTTCATAATCTGATAACTTTAGGTTGAGACAGCCAAGCGGTAGTATTGCATTTCCTCTACTCTTGAGAATACTGAATAACATCATGTACTGTTGCAAGTCTCTCTCTCTCTCTCTCTCTCTCTCTCTCTCTCTCTCTCTCTCTCTCTCTCTCTCTCTCTCTCTCTCCATAATCCTTCATGTCATATTTTCCCTCCGTCACTCCCTTGCTAATCTTCTCTTTTTTTCTCTCCAGTCCTTAGTTCCAGTCCCCTACATCTCAGTCTCAGCATCTAACCCCTGTCTCCCGGTCCCCAGTCTCAGCATCTAACCCCTGTCTTCCGGTCCCCAGTCTCAGCATCTAACCCCTGTCTCCCGGTCCCCAGTCTCAGCATCTAACCCCTGTCTCCCGGTCCCCAGTCTCAGCCTCTAACCGCTGTCTCCCAGTCCCCAGTCCCACACCCAGCCGCTAACTGATCTCCCAGTATCCAGCTCCAGCTGGAACACTGCCCCAGCCTGGAGCTTATATTTGAGAAAGCTGTTGTCCAGACATGAGAGTCAGTGAAGACAAAGCACTGTGTGTGTAAAACATGCTCACTGAGCCTCCTCCAGAACCTCTGGACATTAATCATTACAATCACACTACACACACAAACACACACACAACCCAACATAGAGGTCCACACACGCACACACGCACTCACACACACACACACACACACACACACACACACACACACACACACACACACACACACACACACACACACACACACACACACACACACACACCTCCACACATTACTAATCATGTTCCCTTTAGTCTCTGAAGAAACAAAAAGGAATTGTAACGTAGAATTCAGCTAATGAGTCATATGGTAGGGTTGTCATCTACGTAAGGCAGTACGGAGGATGTCAGGGTTGTGATCAGGGTTGTGTTCAGGGTTATGTTTGCGTAGGGTTGTGTTCAGGGTTGTGTTTGCGTAGGGTTGTGTTCAGGCTTGTGTTCAGGCTTGTGTTCAGAGTTGTGTTTGCGTAGGGTTGTGTTTGCGTAGGGTTGTGTTCAGGGTTGTGTTCAGGGTTGTGTTCAGGGTTGTGTTTGCGTAGGGTTGTGTTCGAGGTTGTGTTTGCGTAGTCTAGAGAAGGTTAAAGGCTCACCTGATTTGGTTAGGACGTTGATGGTTATTAATAGACATTACATTTGAGATACAGATTGTGCTGCTATCTTCTTGTCCTTTCAAGGTGGGGACCTTAAGGCTAACAGGAGGTGGTGGCGTTTGAATAATGGGTAGATGCAGGAGGGGATTCTTGAAGCTAACGGTAGGTGGTGGCGTTTGAATGATGGGTAGATGCAGGAGGGGATCCTTGAAGCTAACGGTAGGTGGTGGCGTTTGAATGATGGGTAGATGCAGGAGGGGATCCTTGAAGCTAACGGTAGGTGGTGGCGTTTTAATAATGGGTAGATGCAGGAGGGGATCCTTGAAGCTAACGGTAGGTGGTGGCGTTTGAGTAATGGGTAGAGGCAGGAGGGGCATCTTAAAGCTAACTGGAGGTGGTGGCGTTTTTAGTAATGGGTAGATGCAGGAGGGAAATCTTAAAGCTAACGGGAAGGGGTGGCGTTTGAGTAATGGGTAGATGCAGGAGGGCATTCTTAAAGCTAACGGGAGGTGGTGGCGTTTGAATAATGGGTAGATGCAGGAGGACTTTCTTGAAGCTAACGTTAGGTGGTGAAGTTTGAGTAATGGGTAGATGCAGGAGGGGAATCTTAAAGCAAACGGGAGGTGGTGAAGTTTGAGTATTGGGTAGACGCAGGAGGGGGATCTTGAAACTAACGTTAGGTGGTGAAGTTTGAGTATTGGGTAGACGCAGGAGGGGGATCTTAAAGCAAACGGGACGTGGTGGCGTTTGAGTAATGGGTATATGCAGGAGGGGGATCTTAAAGCTAACGGTATGGGATGGCCAGCTGTTCCAGTATGTTAATGTGAAGCTGTGGACATCTGTTTTGTCTTGCCAGGTTAAGTGTTTTCACTTTATCAGAGACAAGGTTTTATGAATAATCTATGTTGATTATGAACTTGTCTTAGTGTCAGGTCATATACAGCCGTCTGAGGCTGAGTGGAGACTGAGGGACTGTGAGGTTACGTAATTTTGGTGACCCCCTCGTGGTTTTGGATAGTATTTTGTGATGGATTTTCTGATGGCCAGCTGATCCTAGATCTTCCATATTGGCTGTTGAGGATGGCACTCTTGGGGACTGTGAGGTAGTGAAGGGGTCAATTATGTGGAGTAGGATAACATTAAACACTGATCCAAGGTCAGTTTTGTGTTTCCCCCCTAGTGAATTTGTGATAGATGTTATAATTTATGTTGTGATGGCAAGCTGATCCTAGATCTTTCATGTTGTATATAGGCGTCTGAAGATGGTACTCTTGCAGTAGTGTGAAGTACTTTAGTAAAAAAGACTTTAAAGTACTACTTAAGTAGTTTTGGGGGGTATCTGTACTTTACTTTACAATTAATATTTTTGACAACTTTTACTTTTACTTCACTACATTCCGAAAGAAAATAATGTACTTTTTTACTCCATACATTTTCCCTGACACCCAAAAGTACTTGTTTTATTTTGAATGCTTAGCAGGACAGAAAAACATTAAAATTCACACACTTATCAAGAGAACATCCCTACTGCATCTGATCTGGCGGACTCACTAAACACATGCTTAGTTTGTAAATGATGTCTGAGTGTTGGAGTGTACCACTGGCTATCCGTATATTTAATAAAAACAAGACAATCATGCCATCTGCTTTGCTTAATTTAAGGAATTTGAAATGATTCATACACTTACATTTACTTAGGACACTAAAGTATATTTAAAACCAAATATTTTTTGAGTTTTACACAAGTAGTATTTTACTGGGTGACTTTCATTTTTACTTGAGTCATTTTCTGTTAAGATATCTTTTACTTTTAAAAGTATGACAATCGTGTACTTTTTCCACCATTGTACTCTTGGGAGCCGTGAGGTTACGGAAAGGTCAAACAGCCTCAGGACTCTGACTGGTGAATTTATTTAACTAGGCAAGTCAGTTAAGAACAAATTCTTATTTTCAATGACGGCCTAGGAACAGTGGGTTAACTGCCTTGTTCAAATCAAATCAAATCAAATTGTATTTGTCACACATACACATGGTTAGCAGATGTTAATGCAAGTGTAGCGAAATGCTTGTGTTCAGGGGCAGAACAACAGATTTCTACCTTGTCAGCTAGGGGATTCAATCCAGCCACCTTTCGGTTACTAGTCCAACGCCCTAATGCTTATGGCTTGGACTTTATGGTCGGAGATCAGATCCTAGATACATTATGTGCCTAAGGCCTACTTTCACCCCTAGCAATGTAGAGATCTAGTACTGGAGTATTTTGTTTTACATTAAAAAGACAAAGACTCAATGACATAACTGTTTCCTACTTACAGATACCTATTTGTCTAACTTTGTTGTTTATTGCACTTTTAAACTTTACTAAATGTATGAGATGTAAGATATTTCAGTCATTGCCCTGCAGAGGCTCTATAAGTACATGATGAATTCATTAACTTCTCCTCTGTGACTCTCTCTTCAGTTCCTCCAGCCTCCTCTGTTCTCTCCGTTCCTCCAGCCTCCTCTGTAACTCTCTCTTCAGTTCCTCCAGCCTCTTCTGTTCTCTCCGTTCCTCCAGCCTCCTCTGTGAGTCTCTCTTCAGTTCCTCCAGCCTCCTCTGTTCTCTCCGTTCTTCCAGCCTCCTCTGTGACTCTCTCTTCAGTTCCTCCAGCCTCCTCTGTTCTCTCCGTTCCTCCAGCCTCCTCTGTGACTCTCTCTTCAGTTCCTCCAGCCTCTTCTGTTCTCTCCGTTCCTCCAGCCTCCTCTGTGACTCTCTCTTCAGTTCTTCCAGCCTCCTCTGTTCTCTCCGTTCTTCCAGTCTCCACTCTGTGGGCTACTGACCTACCACACGATCCACTTGGGATCCCCGTATGTGGGCGAGACGTCCTCCTTCCTCAGTCTGTGGCAGAATACCATATAATAAGAAGTACAATGGATATTCCCATTCAAAGCAATGTTCCGTTGTGTGTACCCGAACTGGGTTAAATACATATGTCAAAAACGTTCAACTTGACCTGCGTTTGTTTTAGTTTATCCAGTACAATGTAGCCAATGGAATAGGTTAGCACCTCAAACACTTTCAACTGTTTTGACTCAGTCAAATGGGTACAGCTGCTGTCATATTTGATGGCGTACTGTCCTCATGGGGACATACAGTCCATTGATCATGTGTGCTGTCAGTTGTTAAAGTACGTCATGGAACTAAATCTTCTCATATAAAACATGACCACGATTTGACCCTCATAAGTGCTAGTTTCACACCACTGTGACTTTGCAATTGCAGGACATTCACTATTCACTGGATCTCATCTCATCTCATAAGAGCCTGCAAAGCGCCTCAGTCTGTGGGCTCCCTTTAGCTACCCATTGAACATAACTTATCTCATAAAAAATATAATTTGCGGAGGGTAATATGTGATTAGTCCTCTCTCAGTGGGGGATCTTGCTGGTACTGTAGTAACTGAACTACTGAAGGGAGTCTGACTGCTAACGCAACGCTACGCTGCAGATCTCATTATCAGCTGTCACACTCTCTTTGTCTCTCTCCCTCTTCCTCTCCCTCTGTCTTCTGTCTCTTACATACTATATCTCTCTTTTTCTCTCCTAATCGTGACTCTCCATCTCTCTCACTCTCAATGAAATTGAAATTCAACCTGATTTATTGGCATGAAAAGACATTGTGTCAATATTGCCAATTCAACAATGTATATTGTAATAAAATTATGAATAATAATAATAATACAATAAGGTAGTGAAAAATAATAATAATAATAATAATAATCATATAATAATAATATAGTAATACAATATAGTAATGATAATTAAACAATAACAATAATAATAAAATAATATAATAATAATATAATAATAATAATAATAGTAAAAATAATATAAAATAATATAATAATAATAACATTATTAGTGGTATTATTAGTATTATAATATAATAATAATTAAAGAATAATAATTATAGTAATTATTACATTTCAGGTGAATGCGTTCAGTTGCATAACTGACTACTGTAGGTATCCCCCTTTCCCTTACTACCATTACCACTAGTAGCATTTCTACCACTAATGTCATCATCATTACTACTACTACCACCACCATCATTAAATTGCTATCATTACCAGCACACCTACTGTACTACCCGTACCACTACTATTTGGAATAATAATCACAACAACAATAATAATAATAACAATAATGCTATTTATAAGTAAGTTACTGCTTACTATGCAGATGTTATTATTCAGTGTCCCTCAGGCAAATACATATTTGGCTGCAAGAGGAACCATTGCTCCTTTGCCCATGAGTATTTCTGTTTTATTATCAGGTTTTAAAAAGATACAATTTGGAATTAATGTAGCAATTTCTGCGAATAATTAATCTCTTGGTGAAGAATCTCTCTCACAGTAGAGGATAAAGCTAATCTCTCCCTCACTCTCACTCTCAGTCTCAGTCTCAGTCTCAGTCTCTGTCTCTGTCTCTGTCTATGTCTCTGTCTCTGTCTCTTTCTCTTTCTCTTTCTCTCTCCCTCTCCCTCTCCCTCCCTCTGTCACTCTCTATCTCGCTCAATTCAATTTGCTTTATTAGCATGACGTAACAACGTACATATTGCCAAAGTTTACTTCGGATATTTACAATAGGAAAATAATTACGAATCCAAATTGTCAACGGGACAACAGTAACAACAATAACCAAGGGTCAAAATAACCATACATTGAACAATAACAATAAGCATACAGTAGAGGACATATGCAGGTTGATTGGTCTGTCAGACACTGTCTGTCATCTTATGTCAGGCAGCAATGTAATGCGCTGCCAACCCACAGCTCTCTGCGTCCTCCCCCAACAGGACGGGTAGCCTATTCTCATCAGAGAGGTCTTTAAAACTTTGAAAAATAGTTTCAAATTTGGGGAAATGACACTCTCTAATTGTTTTATATTTTTGACATTTTGTCAGGACATGCAGCTCTGTTCTGCTGTGGTGCAGTGGTTGCACAGCCTTTCCTCTACAGGGAGCCAGGTTTTCCTGTGTCTACCCTTCTCAATGGCAAGGCTGTGCTCACTGAGCCTGTACTTTGTCAAGGTTTTTCTCAGGATTTGATCAGTAACCATGGTCAAATAGTTAGCCACGGTGTACTGTCGATTTAGGGCCAGATAGCACTGCATTTTGCTTTGTGCTTGTGTTTCCCAATAAGCAATGTAGTTTTGTTTTGACTGTGTTGTCATTTGGTTTATTCTGATTGATTGGATGTTCTGGTCCTGAGGCTTCAGTGTGTTAGTAGAACAGGTTTGTGAACTCAGCCTCAGGACCAGCTGGATGAGGGGACTATTTTCTTTGCTCAGCTCTTGGCATTGCAGGGCTTGGTAATGATATGAGAGGGGGTCACTGTATTTTAGATGTTTCCAAAACTTAATTGCTCTTTTTTGAGTTTTTATTATTAGTGGATATTGGCCTAATTCTGCCCTGCATGCATTGTTTGTAGTTTTCCTCTGGACATGTAGGATCATCTTACAGAACTCTGCATGCAGGGTTTCAATGGGGTGTTTGTCCTGTTTGATGAAATCTTGTTTTGCAAGTGGACCCCACACCTCGCTTCCATAAAGTGCAGTTGGTTCAATGACAAATTAAATTAGTTTTAGCCCAATTTTAATAGGTATTTCAATTTGAATTTGTTTTTTAATGGCGTAGAATGCCCTGCATGCTTTCTCTCTCAGTTCATTCACTGCCTCATTAAGGTGTCCAGTTGAGCTTATTTTTAAACCTAAGTAATTTAAAACTTAAGTGCGCAGTACTCTATATATTTTGTACCAATTGAGAACTTTGGTATAATTCCCTGAGATCTGGATCTTCTCTGGAAAATCCTTATTTTAGTCTTTTTGGGGTTTACTGCCAGGGCCCAGGTTTGGCAGTACTGCTCGAGCAGGTCCAGGCTCTGCTGTAGGCCATGTGCTGTGGATGACAGCAGGCATAGGTCATCTGCGAAGAGTAGGCATTTAACCTCTGAATTGTGGAGACTAACACCAGGGTCTGAGGATTTTTCTAGAATAGTGGCCAATTCGTTGATGTAAATATTGAAGAGTGCAGGGCTCAGATTGCAACCCTGGCGAAGACTCCGCCCCTGTTAAAGAATTCTGTTATTTTCTTGCCAATTTTAATGCTGCACATATTGCCAGTATACATTGATTTAATTATGTCATATGTTTTACCCCCTACACCACTTTCAATAACTTTGTAGAACAGTCCTGTATGCCAGATAGAATCAAATGCTTTTTGGAAGTCGATAAAGCAAGCGTATATTTTGTAATTATTTGTTTATCTATCAGGTGTGTAGGGTGTAAATATGATCAGTCGTGCGATGTTTTGGTATAAATCTAATTTGGCTTTTACTCAAGACATTGTACTTATTCTCTCTCTCGCTCCCTCTTTCTGTCTCTCTCTTGCTTTCTCTCTCTCTCTCTCTCTGTCTCTTACAGACTATGTTACTATTTTTTCTCTCTCATTCTCTCTTAAATGTTACTTTCTGTAATGGCTCTAGCAGGTCTTCAGGAAACAATCGCAGGAAGCCGATTTACAAACTCCTCATTTTATTAAGGGACAATAATTCTACCCAGGTAGACAATACCTGCTCACACACTGAGCCACAAACATGAAACAATCACGGACAACACTGATGGGGGAACAGAGGAATAAATACCACGTGTAATTAGGGTAATGATGACCAGGTGTGATTAATGACAAGACAAAACAGAAAATGAGAAATGGATCGGTGGTGGCTAGAACTCCGGTGACGTCGACCGCTGGTAGACGCTCGAACCAGGAGAGGGACCAACTTCAGCTGAAGTCGTGACACTTTCTCTCTCTTTCTACACTCTCTCTTTTGCTCTCACTCTCTCTCAATTCAATTCACAGGGGCTTTATTGGCATGGGAAACAAATGTTTACATTGCCAATGCAAGTCAAATAAACAATAAACAAATGTTAGAAGAAACCAAAAAACATATTTTTTTTTGTAGTAAACACTGCACAGTAAACATTGCACAGTAAACACTGCACAGTGCACATTGCACAGTAAACACTGCACAGTAAACATTGCACAGTAAACACTGCACAGTAAACATTGCACAGTAAACATTGTAAAGTAAACACTGCACAGTAAACACTGCACAGTGAACACTGCACAGTAAACACTGCACAGTAAACATTGCACAGTAAACATTGCACAGTAAACATTGCACAGTAAACATTGTACAGTAAACACTGCACAGTAAACACTGCACAGTAAACACTGCACAGTAAACATTGCACAGTAAACACTGCACAGTAAACATTGCACAGTAAACATTGCACAGTAAACATTGCCTCTCATAAAAGTTTCAAAAGGATGAAGGCATTTCAAATGTTATGTTATCAGGTATGTACAATTTTTAACAATGTGCAAATAGTTGTAGTGTGAATAGTTGGGTAAGATAAATAAACAGATGAATATTGGTTATTTATTCTCCACTGTTTTCAAGGCAACGGGTCACAAATAGTGCTGCTGTGATTGCACATTGCGATATTTCGCCTAACAGATATGAGTGTTTATCAATGTTTGATTTGTTTTCAAATGATTTGTGGGTCTGTGTAATCTGAGGGAAATATGTGTCTCTAATATGGTCATTCATTTGGCAGGAGGTCAGGAAGTGCAGCTCAGGTTCCACCTCATTTTGTGGGCAGTGTGCACATAGCCTGTCTTCTCTTGAGAGCTAGGTCTGCCTATGCCGTCCTCTCAATAGCAAGGCTATGCTCACTGAGTTTGTACATACAGATGTCAGATCTTAGTATGACCCATTCCATTGAAGGAGAAAAATAATCCTCCAGTAGGTGGATTTGAATAAATATTATAATTTATAATGGAAGAGGTGTTTGTAGGCTATACAAAGCAATACCGTACCTAGGGGGGCTATGGTTTGGGGAAGGCTCTGCAAACCAACCGATCTCATACCATACCTCATACCATCAAGTATTCTCACGGCTTGCCAGAGCATGTGAATTGCTGTAGCGTGGTGGTCCGAGCAGCACAACAAGTTCTTTACGGACCGCCACTGGTACATACCCAACGTGCGACAGAGCTTCCAGAGTTTTGACCCATTTTTGTTGGTTATTTTGTCATTGTTGTGTCTAGGGTGTCATATTTGGGAGGAAATTCTGTCACGTCCAGCTAGTCGTTTGTCCGCCTGTGTGCTAAGGATGACAGGTTCTTCTCCAGTTCTGGCATTTACGTCACCACAGACCACTACTACATGTCCCTGGGCCTGGAAATGGTTGATCTCCCCCCCTCCAGGATGGAGAAGCTGTCTTCATTAAAGTATGGGGATTCTAGTGTGGGGATATAGGTAGCACACAGGAATACATTTTTCAATTTTTTTATTTGTAGAGTGGGATGTCCATGAAAATTAGGAAAGATGAGCGATATAGAGAGAGAAGGGAGAGAAGGATGAATTGGTTATTTCTATAATACCTCCTAGAGCAGTCGTAACCATGAATAAAGCATTAATGTAAGTGTTTGCCTTAACATGATCACTAGAACAGAAATGATCACTAGAACAAAAGCACGCTCTCTCATCATAATTCAACTACACAGTGGTGGAAAAAGTACCCAATTGTCATACTTGAGTAAAAATATGGATACCTTAATAGAGAGTTACTCAAGTAAAAGTGAAAGTCACCCAGTAAAATATTACTTGAGTAAAAGTCTAAAAGAAAAACCTTTCCTCGGTAACAGCAACAACTATGTTTTCCATGTCTTCTACTTGGCGACAGCTGTGTCACTAAAATCATCATAGTGGCTCCACAAGTAATAACTGGGCAGACAGTGTGGCAGATGGACCAAAGTAAAGAGGTGAGAGGGAGAGAAGGAACAAGACACAGGGGAGTGGAGATGAGGACTCTGGCCCTGTTGTTGATTGATCCTGATGGGTCTCCTGTCCTTAACTAGGTTAGGGAGGTTTATATGAATGACTGGCCTTAAGCCAACGCAGGGAGGAAGGAAGGAGCTGTCTAAACCACTGAGTTGGGTGCGTGGGAAGGAGGGAGGGAGGCAGGCAGAGAGAGAGGCAGAAAGAGAGAGAGACAGATAGAAGTCTGTAGATTTATGGTACACTTGACTAGAAAGTGATAGAAAAAGTCTGACAATGGTTAAAATGATGTAACAAAGGGTTTCAAATCCATACAGCACTTGTCAAAGTCACATGGTTTCCTTTCTGAAGAAGAGAGATTAAAGATTCTTCACAAGTTGTCACAAACGCAGGGATTGAATGAGACCAGATCTAAAGCACAGAAATCTCTCTCTCTCTCTCTCTCTCTCTCTCTCTCTCTCTCTCTCTCTCTCTCTCTCTCTGTGAACATTGTTCAATGCAGTCGGTGGACGTAAAGATGTGATTGAGTTGTTTCCAGGTGCACCCCGTGGCTTTGCCCTCTAAGAGCGAGTCGGCAATACTTCAGGTTCACAGAGAAGACGAAGGAGACAAAATGACAACCTGCTCTGACAGCTTTTACACTAGACAGACAGCCAGACACCCAGCCAGGCAGACTGCCAGCTAGCCAAATAGACAGACAGCCAGACAGACACCCAGCCAGACAGCCAGCCAGACAAACAGCCAGACAGACAAACAGAGAGCCAGCCAGCCAGACAAAAAGACAGACAGACACACAGGAAGGCAGTTGACTGACTCCACTCATCGTGTGGTGATGCTGTATGTCACCATAAGACGTGTTGTTATGTTGTATAATTATCTTTTCAACACTAGGTCCTAGTAAAGGATACTGAGATATGTATGTATGTGTGTACATTCAGATTGATAAGTAGCAAATAGCCTCGCTCCCTACACTTCCCACCTCCAGATGCATGAGATTTCATCCACTTCAGCTGACGAGAGTGACCTGTTTAGGTGACCTAGTTGTTGTTCTTGAGAAGTTACACAAGGGCTGCATCCCAAATGGAACACTATTCCCTGTATACCAGCTTTAAGCACCAGCTGTCAGAGCAGTTCACAGACCCCTGCACCTGTATATAGCCCATCTGTAAATAGCCCAACCAACTACCTCATCCCCTACTCTATTTAGTTATTTATCTTGTTCCTTTGCACCCCAGTTTTTCTACATTGCACATTCATCTACTGCACATTTACCATTCCAGTGTTTAAATGCTATATTGTAATTACTTTGCCACCATGGCCTATTTATTTCCTTACTTTCCTTATCTTACCTCATTTGCACTCTTTGTATATAGATTAGTTTTTTCTACTGTATTATTGACTGTATATTTGTTTTACTCCATGTGTAACTATGTGTTGTTGTATGTGTCGAACTGCTTTGCTTTTTCTTGGCCAGGTCGCAGTTGTAAATGAGAACTTGTTCTCAACTTGCCTACCTGGTTAAATAAAGGGGAAATAAAATAAATAAAATAGTGCACTACTTTTGACCAGGCCTTCTGTGAGAAAGGCACTCTGTATAGGCTACTGCATCCGTCATAGCTGTATAAAAAGTAAGTCATCTCTGAGGTTACTGTATACTGTGTCTACTATTTCATTATTAGAAAAACATTTCTTTAAGCCTGCATTAATTAAATATAGCGCCAGGCCGTATGAATTGGCTCCAAAAGAATCCCTCGGTAAACTACCATCGGCTGCCCAAGGAATCACAACATAATAAGTGGCTCCATGTCCTGAAGAGGAAGGACGTGCCAGTTCGAGCTAGCAGGATCTGCACTTCGCAGAGGCAGACTTCGTGATGAAGGGCACTTTCGATGTGGCAACCCGGGAGTTTCTGAATGGAAAGGAGTCATAGGCCTACGTTGAAGCCCTTTGCTTGCGCCTCCATTTGAAATGTTGAGGGTTATGGTGTGGGGGGTTACCGACCGACCATCATCAACATCGCTGACTTTGGAGTCAAGCAAAAGCGACTGAACGAAGGAGGCGAAGCGAGTCAATGCAAACAGAGCCTGAGGTAACGTTAACCGGTCATGACTGTTGTTGACTAGGCCAGTGTTATACCCTGACTACACCGCTCGTGTCGCGTGCGCGAGCGTTGCAAAATAAATTTAGAAATCTATGTCATTCAATTATTGCACCCACACTGCTCTGCGCAGCGTCAACGAGCGTCTGCATAGAAGTCAGTTCTATTTGTGACGCAGTTTCATTCTTTATTGGTTTATAGAAACCATCTCCTCATTGGTTATACCCACGTGGGTGATTGAAAAACGAACTGTGTTGCCGGTTGTTGTGGTAATACTATGAAAGTTTAGATGCCACTCACCATTTAAGTTCAAAGAAAAAAAGCCTGGAAGGAGGAGAGATGACTAGAAACGATTCGGTTGACCGTTTTATGTGTGGATTAATATTCGGAGTAGAGGACCTTGTGCATTTCAGGTAAAATAACAACTCAATGTTTATATCCCAGGACAAATTAGCTAGCAAGTGCAAGCTAGCTAGCTAAATTGCCATAAATGTTTAATGCTTTTCGACCTGTCCCCAAATTAATATAATTTGTTCAGAGTTTCTTTTGATATTTTAACCTGCGTGTCGTGATCACGTTTGGTGTGGGGGGACAAAATACATTTATGCACGATGGCGCATGCGCGCAGTCTGTTTGGGTTCCGTGTTAGACATAGGACAACTCTAGCTGAAGGTAACTAGATAATTGCGTCTGAAGTGTTTTGTGTAACACCCCCCAGCAAATAACGTTAGCAAGCAACTGAACTGCAACTAAAATTGCAACAGTTTCTCCTTTGTACCCCTGTTATTAGGTAATGTTAGTTACTGTAGTAGCTAGCTTCCACCTCAGATAGTCAAGTACTGTAGTACATTTTGTTGACAGATTGGTTTTGTAATGTTTTGTTAACTCCACCTCCTTTAGCTAGCTAGACATAGCTAATGTTTGCTGAAAAATACATTTCCCTGTGTGTGTGTGTGTGTGTGTGTGTGTGTGTGTGTGTGTGTGTGTGTGTGTGTGTGTGTGTGTGTGTGTGTGTGTGTTGACAAAGCACACAAGGCAGGTAGCTTTTTAATGCCAACTGATATATTTGGGTTCAGTTGTCTTAACAAAAAGTTTGTTTGTTTTCAGGATGACATCTTAATCCCTGAAAATGTTTTCATCCTGGAGGAGACTGTGCAGGAAGCAGAGGTGGTACATGCAAATCCATGTTATTTCCTAAGGCTATTGTTTATTTCAAGTATCTGCAGTGATTCTTGAATATAACTATAGCCTAATAAATGCGTTGTTTTCTACCAGAAGGAAAGAACGGTTAGTACAGCAGGCCAATCTGACCCCTGGGTGCCACAGTGTTTCCTGTGCTGTGGTGGAGAAGAGGTCTACCGGGACCAGCACTAAAGAGCTGGATGTGCTACCATGTCCCGGTTCTGCTGTTTCGACTCTCTCTCTCTCTCTCTCAACCTCAGCTATGAAAAGCCAACTGACATTTGCTCCTGAGGTGTTGAACTGTTGCACCCTCTATAACCATTGTGGTTATTATTCTGATGTAAAAAGGGCTATTGTAAAATACATTTGATTGATTGATTGATTGATTGATTGCTGTGCTGGATGCTGTGTATTCACTGTCTGAGTGATGGGACATTTTTATAGTATCTGTAACATATTTTGGTGTGTATTTAATCTCCACCTTAACTTCTTAATGTGACAATCAGCAGTAGAAACAATAGCCAAGTGTCTCCCTGCTCCTCTTTCGGTAAAAAGCTGAGGGATGGGGCTGGGGAAATGTAACCACTCTCAAATGCATGGACAGAGCTGTAGATGCAAGGACTGACCATGCATGATATCAACATTGTAATCCTGTTTCAATTATCTGTTTCCACTACCATGTACCCAGTTCGCTTTGGATAAAGAAATCTGCTAAATGGCATATATTATTAAAGTCTACTTTGACTCTGCCAACTAGCTGCCCAGTGTAGTTACCATTCCTTTCCAATAGATGGCAGCCAAAGCTAGTTCAAGTCACTACTCTAGCGATAGGGACACGGCATTAGTGCGCCCTGAAACTAGTATCTTCAAAGCAAGTTTATCTGGATACGCTTGAACCTGTTGTTATAGTGGACAAGCTAAATAATACTATTTTTACATAAGGCGCAGGCATTAGGTCTATGTCTTAGGCTAGGCTAGATTTACTATCGTAACTGGTTTTATTCAAACTTTAATTCAATGCCTTTGCTTCTGGCTATGCTTGCCTTATGAAAGAAAGGACACACGCAGGGTTGAGACGCTGTACACCTCGTCCTCCCTTGTGCCCATCGGGTGAACTGGCGATAAGCTGCCAGCCTGTACGCTCTGAAAACAAAATCAGAATAAAAGTTAGTCTGATACCAAGACTAAATTGCCTTGTACAGTGGGGCAAAAAAGTATTTAGTCAGCCACCAATTGTGCAAGTTCTCCAACTTAAAAAGATGAGAGAGGCCTTTAATTTTCATCATAGGTACACTTCAACTATGACAGATGAAATGAGAAAAAGAAATCCAGAAAATCACATTGTAGGATTTTTAATTTATTTATTTGCAAATTATGGTGGAAAATAAGTATTTGGTCAATAACAAAAGTTTATCTCAATACTTTGTTATATACCCTTTGTTGGCAATGACAGAGGTCAAACGTTTTCTGTAAGTCTTCACAAGGTTTTCACACACTGTTGCTGGTATTTTGGCCCATTCCTCCATGCAGATCTCCTCTAGAGCAGTGATGTTTTGGGGCTGTCGCTGGGCAACACGGACTTTCAACTCCCTCCAAAGATTTTCTATGGGGTTGAGATCTGGAGACTGGCTAGGCCACTCCAGGACCTTGAAATGCTTCTTACGAAGCCACTCCTTCGTTGCCCGGGCGGTGTGTTTGGGATCATTGTCATGCTGAAAGACCCAGCCACGTTTCATCTTCAATGCCCTTGCTGATGGAAGGAGGTTTTCACTCAAAATCTCACAATTCATGGCCCCATTCATTCTTTCCTTTACACGGATCAGTCGTCCTGGTCCCTTTGCAGAAAAACAGCCCCAAAGCATGATGTTTCCACCCCCATGCTTCACAGTAGGTATGGTGTTCTTTGGATGCAACTCAGCATTCTTTGTCCTCCAAACACGACCAGTTGAGTTTTTACCAAAAAGTTATATTTTGGTTTCATCTGACCATATGACATTCTCCCAATCCTCATCTGGATCATCCAAATGCTCTCTAGCAAACTTCAGACGGGCCTGAACATGTACTGGCTTAAGCAGGGGGACACGTCTGGCACTGCAGGATTTGAGTCCCTGGCGGCGTAGTGTGTTACTGATGGTAGGCTTTGTTACTTTGGTCCCAGCTCTCTGCAGGTCATTCACTAGGTCCCCCCGTGTGGTTCTGGGATTTTTGCTCACCGTTCTTGTGATCATTTTGACCCCACGGGGTGAGATCTTGCGTGGTTCCCCAGATCGAGGAAGATTATCAATGGTCTTATATGTCTTCCATTTCCTAATAATTGCTCCCACAGTTGATTTCTTCAAACCAAGCTGCTTACCTTTTGCAGATTCATTCTTCCCAACCTGGTGCAGGTCTACAATTTGGTTTCTGGTGTCCTTTGACAGCTCTTTGGTCTTGGCCATAGTGGAGTTTGGAGTGTGACTGTTTGAGGTTGTGGACAGGTGTCTTTTATACTGATAACAAGTTCAAACAGGTGCCATTAATACAGGTAACGAGTGGAGGACAGAGGAGCCTCTTAAAGAAGAAGTTACAGGTCTGTGAGAGCCAGAAATCTTGCTTGTTTGTATGTGACCAAATACTTATTTTCCACCATAATTTGCAAATAAATTCATAAAAAATCCTACAATGTGATTTTCTGGATTTTTTTTCCTCATTTTGTCTGTCATAGTTGAAGTGTACCTATTATGAAAATTACAGGCCTCTCTCATCTTTTTAAGTGAGAGAACTTGCACAATTGGTGGCTGACTAAATACTTTTTTGCCCCACTGTATTTATAATGAGCACGCCCTATTATTGGTTAGAATAAGATGTCATGAATCACGATGCTGTCTGCGATTGGAACTCCGGTCGTCTAATCTAAAGGTAAATGTGTTACCACCACACCAAACAGCGCTGGTGATAAACATCTGTATAGGATACTGATTATATTTTAGGTATTTTCTTAAAACTGCATAGTTGATTAAGGGCTTGTAAGTAAGCATTTCTACACCTGTTGTATTCAGCGCATGTGACAAATACAATTTGATTGGATTTGATTTGATGTACATATTGAGTACCTACACACTACTGATAATAACCTTAAACAATTTATAATCAAGCAACATTTCACCAATTATTTAGCTGGCATATCGGCTGCTGAGTTGTCGAGTAACCTCTTCTGCCAGGTAGTCTTTCATTGGTAACACGTCCAATAAATACATCGCCAGATAGACTGACAGGAACCTCTGACTGGATGTAATACAGCCACCATACAGATAGACTGACAGGAACCTCTGACTGGATGTAATACAGCCACCATACAGATAGACTGACAGGAACCTCTGACTGGATGTAATACAGCCACCATACAGATAGACTGACAGGAACCTCTGACTGGATGTAATACAGCCACCATCCAGATAGACTGACAGGAACCTCTGACTGGATGTAATACAGCCACCATCCAGATAGACTGACAGGAACCTCTGATTGAATGTAATACAGCCACCATCCAGACAGACTGACAGGAACCTCTGATTGAATGTAATACAGCCACCATCCAGATAGACTGACAGGAACCTCTGACTGGATGTAATACAGCCACCATCCAGACAGACTGACAGGAACCTCTGACTGGATGTAATACAGCCACCATCCAGACAGACTGACAGGAACCTCTGATTGAATGTAATACAGCCACCATCCAGATAGACTGACAGGAACCTCTGACTGGATGTAATACAGCCACCATCCAGACAGACCGACAGGAACCTCTGACTGGATGTAATACAGCCACCATCCAGATAGACTGACAGGAACCTCTGACTGGATGTAATACAGCCACCATCCAGACAGACTGACAGGAACCTCTGATTGAATGTAATACAGCCAGCATCCATATAGACTGACAGGAACCTCTGATTGAATGTAATACAGCCACCATCCAGATAGACTGACAGGAACCTCTGACTGGATGTAATACAGCCACCATCCAGACAGACTGACAGGAACCTCTGATTGAATGTAATACAGCCACCATCCAGATAGACTGACAGGAACCTCTGATTGAATGTAGTACAGCCACCATCCAGATAGACTGACAGGAACCTCTGATTGAATGTAATACAGCCACCATCCGCTGGGATTTTGTACTGTATCAACACCTATCTCTCTACAACACACACACTCCTACTCTAGGCATTATCTGTCAGCATCCCCACTCACACCAGTTTCTGTTTGCCTACGCCGACCCTCTAACAGAGGTGTTTCAGGAGCCATATACGTGTTGTTAGTTACTGGTACGAGAACGAACTCTATGACCTGGGGCAATGATCGGTTCCAACATGAAAGACTTCAGTAGGTTTATTGACTCCCTAACTAACATTATTCCATTCTCTGCAATAAAACTCGGAGCTACTGGGTAATTTCAGCCATTTTTAGGAGTTCCAAAATGTTCTCTTCTGCCAGTGATGCAACAATGCCAAGATGGCGGCTTACAGTTCCATTTAGCTGGCGTTCTAAATGCTAGTGTTTTCATTCCCCTTTAACTTCTTAGGGAGCGGCAGCAGAGGTGACGGTTTTGGAGAGTCTGGCGTGCCCAAATTAAAATGCCTGCCACTCAGGCCCAGAAAATAGGATATGCACACAGTACTATTGGATAGGAAACACTCTGAAGTTTCTAAAAGTAAGTGAGTTTCTAAAATAATGTAAGTGAGTATAACAGAACTGATATAGCAGGCAAAAACCCGAGGAAAATCCATCCGGATTTGCAGTTTTTTTGGTAAATGACCTTCTTCTCCAGGCTGCCTTTTCATTTGTATTTTAACTAGGACTGAGACTGCAGTACCTATGGCTTCCACTAGATGTCAACAGTCTTTATACAGAGTCTGGAAGCTGTAGCACTAAGCAGAACAGATAGGAAGAGGAAGTAGTGAAGCGACCACTTTTGTCAACTGCGTTTGACAGGCGCGAGATTGTGAGTGCGCCCCA
Source organism: Brachymystax lenok tsinlingensis (assembly GCA_030435695.1). Classification (NCBI taxonomy): domain Eukaryota; kingdom Metazoa; phylum Chordata; class Actinopteri; order Salmoniformes; family Salmonidae; genus Brachymystax; species Brachymystax lenok. The sequence continues at coordinate 8,623,343 of CM059817.1, read as the reverse complement.
GTTTATTTTCCTTTCCTATTGTTCACGTTATCGTCTGGTTGAAATATTACAGTAAATATACATAAAAGGATACATAAGGATACATTAAAAAGGATGTTTGATTTGTTTGTAGAAAGTTATAGGTATAATTTGAACGTGTTCTCTTCACGGTTCAATGGGTGACTCAACGGTGGATTTTCTGATCATAACACGCCAACCAAACTGAGATTTATGGATATAATAAATGACTTTTTCTAACAAAAGAACCACTGGATGTCTTCGTTGGACACTTGGGAAGCCCTCAGCAGAAGTTATTCTGGTAAGTAGGTAAGTGATAAGTGATAGGTAAGTGATATTTTTTTAGCTCTTATATGGGTTTTGTGTGACCCGCGCTGGATATGAATTTATGCTAATGTGGAAAATATATGAGGTGCTATCCTCAAACAATCAAATGTTGTGCTTTCGCCGTGAAGCCTTTTTGAAATCTGACAACGCTGTGATATTGCCAAGAAGCAGAGCTTTTGATGACTATGCAACACTTGTATATTGATGCATGTTTAATACCTCAACTTTTGGGTTTGGCACCTTATATTTCACCGGGTAGTGTCGGGAGTGGCCCGCTAGCGCGCGCCGCTACTCCCTATTAAGCATGTTAACCCTCGCAGAGCAGACGGCCTCCCTAGCCGCGTCCTCCGAGCATGTGCAGACCAGCTGGCTGGAGTGTTTACGGACATAAACCATCGCGGTTCACACAAAACACATTTCACAGTGAAAACAAATCCCTTACCTTTTGAAGAACTTCTGCTGAGGGCTTCCCAAGTGTCCAACGAAGACATCCAATGGTTCTTTTGTTAGAAAAAGTCATTTATTATATCCATAAATCTCAGTTTGGTTGGCGCATTATTTTCATAAAATACAGTGTCCACTCGCCCATTGAACCATGAAGAGAATGCGTTCAACCTATACCTATACACTTGTCCAAGAACAATCAAACATCATTGATAATGTATCCTTAGGAACACTTTTATGTATATTTAGTATAATATTTCAACCGGATTATAAACTGGGCGATAGGAAAGGAAAAAACCACAGCGCGCGCAAGCCCGTGAAAGCAACAATCAATAACAATCAATAACAATAACAATCAAACTAATGATCTTCTCATATTGATAAATCGTTTTCTCAATGTGTTTCAGGACGTTCCAAGTCGCACGTCCTTCTTGGAACATGACGTGGGTGTGGGGAACGCGGCTCCTATACGTCAGCATCCTTATTGGGTAAATGCAAAGAAAAGGGAGGTAATGAAAAGTGAGGTAGCTTATTTATTTGAGAATGACATGGCAAAACCCAGTAACAGCTCCTGGAGTTCTCCGTGTATTCTTGTTCCTAAGCCTGACGGCACGTTCTGCTTATGTACGGACTATCGTCGTGTAAATGCAGTTACAAAGTCTGATTCGTTTCCTCTACCTCGCTTAGACGACTGCATTGATAGAATTGGCTCTGCTGCTTACGTTAGTAAGTTAGATTTGCTAAAAGGTTATTGGCAGGTGCCTCTGACCTCTCGAGCTTCTGACATCTCAGCTTTCGTGACGCCTGATAACTTCGTACAATACACAGTGATGCCCTTTGGAATGTGGAATGCACCTGCTACTTTTCAGCGCCTAGTTAACATTGTGTTTGCGGATGTGCCAAATTGTACTGCTTACCTTGACGATGTGGTGATTCATTCGTCTACTTGGTCTGATCATCTCACCACCTTGAGAAGTGTGTTTCAGCGGTTGGAGAATGCTTCTTTAACCTTCAATTTTCCCAAGTGTGAGTTTGGGAAGGCAACTGTGACTTACTTAGGGAAGCAGGTGGGACGAGGCCAAGTGCGCCCAGTAACTGGCAAAGTGTAAGCAATTGTTGCTTTTTCTGCTCCCACTACTCGCCGCCAGTTGCGCAGATTCCTGGGGATGGTAGGGTACTATAGTACGTTCTGTAATAATTTTCTGACGGTAGTAGCTCCCCTTACATCTCTGCTCAGTCCCAAAGTACCATTTAAGTGGTCCAAGGACTGTAACTATGCTTTTGAGTCCGCCAAAGCGCTACTTTGTAGTGCCCCAGTGCTTGCCGCTCCTAACTTTGATAAACTTTTTAAGTTGGAGAAAGACGCTAGTATAGTGGGGGTGGGTGCGGTTCTCTTACAGGAAGATGAAGAGGGAATGGATCGGCCCGTCAGTTTCTTCTCCCGTAAGTTCAACTCGTGTCAGTCAAGGTACTCCACCATTGAACAAGAGACGCTGGCTTTATTGCTAGCATTACAGTTTTATGAAGTATATGTGGGCTCCAGTGCCTTGCCTGTAATGGTCTTCACGGACCATAATCCTTTAGTGTTTTTGAAGCAAATGTACAATCAGAACCGCCCCCTTATGCGGTGGGCTCTGATTGTACAAGGATACAATGTAAAGATTAACTATGTGAAGGGTTCAGTGAATGTGGTTGCCAACGCTCTATCATGGGTTTAGAAACTGGGGATGTGCTTTGGGTTTTTGTTATTGCAAACTGTAAGTTTGCATATTTTGGGGTGGGCGTGTTACGTTCCCCAGTTTCTGTGTTGTGGTTTGTGTATTTGTATGTATTTCAGGAAATGGCTTCCTGGAATCCCCCAAGAAGCTGATTGGTCGACTCCATGGCTAACTGGAGCTGACCCCGCCCTCTCGTCAGAGGACACAGCTGTCTTCAATTACTGACTCCTTCTGAAGCTGTATATAAGCCACTGTTCCTTTGCTCAGATGAGAGAGCTGAGGGTGATAGCTTGTGTTGGTTGTTCTTAGAGGAAGCTGATGGTTAAGTCCTGTATTTTGATTAGTGTTGATGGTATAGAGCTGATGGTTAGATCCTGTGTTTGGTTAACTCTTTAGGCATCATCAGCAGTGGTGACGGTTTTGGAGAGTCTGGCATGCCCAAAGTAAAATGCCTGCCACTCAGGCCCAGAAACTAGGATATACACATAATTAGTACTATTGGATAGGAAACGCTCCGAAGTTTCTAAAACTGTTAAAATCATGTCTGTGAGTATACCAGAACTGATATTGCAGGCAAAAACCAGAGGAATTTCTGTCCAGATTTTTTTTGTTGTTGTGACATTTCCTCTGTTTGATAGACTTCTTATTAAAATCCATGTAAAATAGCTCCTAGATTGCAGTACTAGCTTCCACTAGATGTCAACAGTCTCTGGACTGTGTTTGGAGGCTTTAGCATTGAACAGAACCATACAGAAGAAGAAATACTGAAAGGACCACGGATGTCAATAAGTTTTCCTGGGCACGAGACCGTGAGCGCGTCCCCACTTTATTTTCCTTTTATATCGTTTAGGATATCATCCAAGTGAAGTATTATTGGTAATATTCATAAAAGGATACCTAAGGATGCATTATAAATGATGTTTGATTTGTTTGGGCAAAGTTGATAGGTATAATTTCAATGCTTTCTCTTCACTGTACAACGGGCTACTCGACGGTGGATTTTCTGAACATAACACGCCAACCAAACGGAGATTTATGGATATAATAAATTACTTTTTCTAACAAAAGAACCATTGGATGTCTTCCTTGGACACTTGGGATGCCCTCAGCAGAAGTTCTTTGAAAGGTAAGTGATTTATTTTAGCTCTTATATGGGTTTTGTGTGACCCGCGCTGGTTATGAATTTATGCTAATGCATAAATATATGAGGTGCTATCCTCAAACAATCAAATGTTGTGCTTTCGCCGTAAAGCCTTTTTGAAATCTGACAACGCTGTGATATTGCCAAGAAGCAGAGCTTTTGATGACTATGCAACACTTGTATTTTAATGAATGTTTAATAATTCAACTTTTGGATTTTGAATTTGTCGCCTTACATTTCACCGGGTAGTGTCGGGATTGGGGCGCTAGCGCCCCCAGTTATCCATAAGTGTTTTAAACCCCAGTGTTGGTTGTTTGTGTTTGGGTAAACCCACCAGTGTTGGTTGTTTCTGAGATAGAGCTGATAGTTGTTGCTCAGACAGGTTTTTTTTGCAGTATTTTGTAACCGGTCCTGCAGAGGTATGTTTATATCCAAAGGACTGATTATTATGTTTTGATTATTTGAATTGTTTGTATATTTTTCTGTGTTTGTTCCCAGGGGGGAAGGGGAAGGCACCTAGGGAGTGCTTAGGCAAGAGGCCTGCGGGCATACATAACCCATAGAATTTACTGTCTATGCACACTAGGTAAGACCTGGACGGAACACCCCCATATGTTGGTTAGCGCGCCAAGTGGCGCTAAATTAGGTAAATTGTGGGTAGGCAGGTAAGGAAGGAGAGGGGGCTTTGACTTTTACTTTCTTTGCTTTGGTTCCGTTCAGCCCCTTTTCCCCAGAACTACCGTGTGAAGGAATAAATTCCCTGTAAACGGTAAATTCTCGGCCTTTGTCATCCTTACCCGCACCTACAGTCACATACCTATTTTACTCCACGGGGAGTTGCGTGTAGCATGGTGTTGCGTTCACTCCTCCAAGAGGCGTACGTAACAAATGTCTCATATTCCATGTCTCATTGGAGGGTGATGAAGTCCCATTACTCTTCAACGATTTCTCTGATCTAAGTGGGTATATTTGTGACAGGTAGATTCATTGGCAAGAGTATGAAGATACAGTGTGCCTCTCAGACTACAGTACATGGCAGAAGCGGTGAAACATTCATACTTTTAAACAATTTCACATACATGTGGCTAGAGCTAGTAGTGTTTTTATACTCCGGACTTCGACATTGCTCATCCTAATACTTATAGCTTTTTTAATTCCAGTCTTTTACTTTTAGATTTGTGTGTATTGTTGTTAGATCCTACTGCACTGTGAGAGAGAGAGAGAGAGAGACACAGAGAGGCAGACAGACAGACAGACAGACAGACAGACAGAGAGAGAGAGAGAGAGAGAGAGAGAGAGAGAGACGTCTTCTATATAAACTCACATTCTTCCACCCATCTCCTTCTTAAACCAATTGATTTAAGAAGGAGAGATAGTAAGAGCAAGATAGAAACAGAGAGTGATAAAGATAGAAAGACAGAGAGTGGGATAGGGAGAGAGAGAGAGATTGAGAGAGAGAGAAATATTGAGAGAGAAGGCACAGAAAAAGAAAGATTGGGTAATTATGGAGACTAGACTCAATGTCTTCAATATAAACTCACATTCATCCACCCATCATTCACCCAGGTAATGCCAATGCACCACACCATTAGGAGGAAGTGGAAGGATGCTCCATGGTTTCATTCTGCTCTCCAAATATATACAGCATGAAAATAATCTAAGCTTTGGAAATAGATTGAAATGAATTAATTTATTATTCCTGCCAAACCCTCATGCCTACTCTGAGCCTTCTAGAGAGTCCAAATCTCTCCTGAAAGAAACACATGAATGAACTGATCTCTCTCCCTCTTTCTCTCTGCCTCACTCTCCCTCTTTTCTAGGTCTCTCTCTCCATCTCTCTCTGCCTCACTCTCCCTCTTTCCTAGGTTGCTCTCTCTCTCCCCGTCTCTCTCTGCCTCACTCTCCCTCGTTCCTAGGTCTCTCTCTCTCCCTCTCTCTCTGCCTCACTCTCTCTCTTTCCTAGGTCTCTCTCTCCCCCCCTCTCTCTGCCTCACTTTCTCTCTTTCCTAGGTCTCTCTCTCTCTCCCTTTCTCTCTGCCTCACTCTCCCTCTTTCCTAGGTCTCTTTCTCCCTCTCTCTCTGCCTCAGTCTCACTCTTTCCTATGTCTCTCTCTCCCCCATCTGTCACTCTGCCCCATCTCTCTCTCACCCATCACTCTCTCCCCTTTATCTTTCTCTTTCTTTCTAGCGCTCTCTCTCCACAGAACTGAACTGCATGGTGGAACTCAATGAAGAGTAATGGCCCATAATGTAACTCTGAGGTAAAGCAGCAAGACAGAGCAATGGAAAAGAAATGACTTAGACCATGGTGTCATAGTTTTCAATGTCTCATTTTCCATGTCTCATTGGAGGGTGATGAAGTCCCATTACTCTTCAACGATTTCTCTGATCTAAGTGGGTAGTTTGTGACTGATAGATGACTTGGCAAGAGTATGAAGATACAGTGTGCCTCTCAGACTACAGTACATGGCAGAAGTGGTGAAACATTCATACTTTTAAACAATTTCACATACATGTGGCTAGAGCTACACAAATACACGTTTTGGTGATTTCAATATTCACATGGAGAAGTCCACAGACCCACTCCAAAAGGTTAAGGCGCCATCACCAACATGTCTCGGGACCTACGCATTGCCATAATCATACCCTGGAATAGATATTGTAGACCTATATGTTTTCCTCATAATCCTGGACTATCGGACCACCATCTTATTACGTTTCCGATCACAACAAATAATTAACTCAAACTCCAACAAAGGACTATCAAAAGCCGAGCTATAAATTCTCTGGGAACCCAAAGATTCCTAGGTGCCATTCCAGACTCCCCCCACCTATCCAAGGACGCAGTATTACAAAAATCAGTTAACCACCTAACCGAGGATCTAAACTTAAACTTAGGTAAAACCCTATATACAGTGGGGCAAAAAAGTATTTAGTCAGCCACCAATTGTGCAAGTTCTCTCACTTAAAAAGATTAGAGAGGCCTGTAATTTTCATCATAGGTACACTTCAACTATGACAGACAAAATGAGGAAAGAAAATCCAGAAAATCACATTGTAGGATTTTTTATGAATTTATTTGCAAATTATGGTGGAAAATAAGTATTTGGTCACATACAAACAAGCAAGATTTCTGGCTCTCACAGACCTGTAACTTCTTCTTTAAGAGGCTCCTCTGTCCTCCACTCGTTACCTGTATTAATGGCACCTGTTTGAACTTGTTATCAGTATAAAAGACACCTGTCCACAACCTCAAACAGTCACACTCCAAACTCCACTATGGCTAAGACCAAAGAGCTGTCAAAGGACACCAGAAACCAAATTGTAGACCTGCACCAGGTTGGGAAGACTGAATCTGCAATAGGTAAGCAGCTTGGTTTGAAGAAATCAACTGTGGGAGCAATTATTAGGAAATGGAAGACATACAAGACCATTGATAATCTTCCTCGATCTGGGGAACCACGCAAGATCTCACCCCGTGGGGTCAAAATGATCACAAGAACGGTGAGCAAAAATCCCAGAACCACACGGGGGGACCTAGTGAATGACCTGCAGAGAGCTGGGACCAAAGTAACAAAGCCTACCATCAGTAACACACTACTCGCCGCCAGGGACTCAAATCCTGCAGTGCCAGACGTGTCCCCCTGCTTAAGCCAGTACATGTTCAGGCCCGTCTGAAGTTTGCTAGAGAGCATTTGGATGATCCAGATGAGGATTGGGAGAATGTCATATGGTCAGATGAAACCAAAATATAACTTTTTGGTAAAAACTCAACTCGTCGTGTTTGGAGGACAAAGAATGCTGAGTTGCATCCAAAGAACACCATACCTACTGTGAAGCATGGGGTGGAAACATCATGCTTTGGGGCTGTTTTTCTGCAAAGGGACCAGGACGACTGATCCGTGTAAAGGAAAGAATGAATGGGGCCATGAATTGTGAGATTTTGAGTGAAAACCTCCTTCCATCAGCAAGGGCATTGAAGATGAAACGTGGCTGGGTCTTTCAGCATGACAATGATCCCAAACACACCGCCCGGGCAACGAAGGAGTGGCTTCGTAAGAAGCATTTCAAGGTCCTGGAGTGGCCTAGCCAGTCTCCAGATCTCAACCCCATAGAAAATCTTTGGAGGGAGTTGAAAGTCCGTGTTGCCCAGCGACAGCCCCAAAACATCACTGCTCTAGAGGAGCTCTGCATGGAGGAATGGGCCAAAATACCAGCAACAGTGTGTGAAAACCTTGTGAAGACTTACAGAAAACGTTTGACCTCTGTCATTGCCAACAAAGGGTATATAACAAAGTATTGAGATAAACTTTTGTTATTGACCAAATACTTATTTTCCACCATAATTTGCAAATAAATAAATTAAAAATCCTACAATGTGATTTTCTGGATTTCTTTTTCTCATTTCATCTGTCATAGTTGAAGTGTACCTATGATGAAAATTACAGGCCTCTCTCATCTTTTTAAGTTGGAGAACTTGCACAATTGGTGGCTGACTAAATACTTTTTTGCCCCACTGTACAGTTTCTCCGCTAAAATCAAAACAAACATTTCACAAGAAACTAGCTCCCGGGTATACAGAAAATACCTGTGCCCTGAAGAAATCTTCCAGAAAATTGGATCGGAAATGGCGCTCCACCAAATTGGAAGTCTTCTGACTAGCTTGGAAAGACAGTACCGTGCAATATCAAAAAGCCTACTTTTCCAACCTGTTTGAGGAGACTAAAAACCATCCAAAAATGTATTTTTTATACCGTGTCAAAGCTAACTAAAAACCAGCATTCCCCACGTAAGGATGGCCTTCACTTCAGCAGTGAATAATTCATGAACTTCTTCGACGAAAAGATCTTGATCATTAGAAAGCAAATTATTGACTCCTCTTTGAATATGCATACTTCTCAAAAACTCAGTTGTCCTGAGTCTGCACAGAAGTGCCAGGACACTCAAGTTTTTTAATCCTGTATCTCTCGGCACATTCACAAAAGTAATTATGGCCTCTAAAGCTTCCAGCTGCCTACTGCACCCTATTCCAATTAAATTACTGTGCTTGGCCCTCCCATGTTGAACATAATAATCGTCTCCCTATCTTCCAGACCAAACTCGCTAAAAGTGGTAGGAATAAAGCCTCTTCTAAAAAAGCCAATACCTTGACCTGGATTTTTGTAAACTATCGGCCTATATCGAATCTCCCATTCCTCTCAAAAAAGTTAGAAAAAGCTGTTGCTCTGCAATTCACTGCCTTCCTGAAGACATATAATGTATATAAAACACTGCAGTCTGATTTTAGACCCTATCATAGTACTGAGACCACACTCGTGAAGGTGGTAACTGACCTTTTAATGGCGTCAGACCAAGGCTCTGCGTCTGTCCTCATGCTCCGAGACCTTAGTGCCGCTTTTGACATCATGGACCACCGCATTATTTTAGAGAGATTGGAAACCCTAACTGGTCTACACCAGGTGTGTCAAACTCATTCCATGGAGGGCCAAGTGCTTTCAGGTTTTTGGCTCTTCCTTTCATTAAGCCCTAGACAACCAGGTGTGGGGAGTTCCTTACTTATTAGTGACCTTATTTCATCAATCAAGTACAAGGGAAGAGAGAGAACCCACAGACGCTTGGCCTTTCATGGAATGAGGTTGACACCTGTGGTCTACACTGTCCAAATTCTGGTTCAGATCTTATCTGTCAGAAAGATATGTTTGTCTCTGTAGATGGTTTGTTTTCTGAAAAATCAATGGTAAGTTTCGGTGTTCCTCAAGGTCCCGTTTAAGGACCACAGTTGTTTTCACTATATATTCTACCTCTTGGTGATTTCATTCAGAAACTCAATGTCAACTTGTCAATCTACTATGTAGATGACAGATTTTGATTAGATTTTGATGAAAGACAGTGAAGCCCCAAAATTGGCTACCCTGGAAGCCTGTGTTTCAGACATAATGAAGTGGATGGCGTCAAATGTTTTACTTTTAAACAGAGATGCTACTTCTAGGTCAATCAATCAAATTTCATTCATAAAGCCCTTCTTACATCAGCTGATGTCACAAAGTGCTGTACAGAAACCCAGCCTAAAACTCCAAACAGCAAGCAATGCAGGTGTAGAAGCACGGTGGCTAGGAAAAACTCCCTAGAAAGGCCAGAACCAATGAAGAAACCTAGAGAGGAACCAGGCTATGAGGGGTGGCCAGTCCTCTTCTGGCTATGCCGGGTGGAGATTATAACAGAACATTGCCAAGATGTTCAAATGTCCATAGATGACCAGCAGAGCCAAATAATAATTGGTCCCAAAAAACACATTTGATTGATTGATTTGATTGATATACGCAGAAATCATATAATGAGTTTGAATCAGCAATGCTTGGGAGAACATCCTAGCATGGCTGGAAAACAGTTAGTGAAGAATAATAGCTACAAATCAAAATGTTTTGTGATTTATTTATTGTTTCATGTATTTCTTCTCCCTCACTCATGATTGACAAGTCTGTCTCTCTGAATAAACTGACTTAGTGGATTCTGTCATTCCATTGCGAGACACAGAGAGATACATGAAGAGACCATCTGCATCCCAAATAGCTCCCTACTCCCTGTTTTCATGGGTTGCATGTTTCGTCACAATATTATTTTGAACGTTCATTTTGGATTTATGCCTGACTAAGCATTTTACTCAATGCATGGTCAATGAGCGCTGTTGAAGATTTCATCAAAAGTCCATTACAGTGGCTAGGAAATACAATAATGACATTCAAAATGAGGCAAATAATTAGTAGGAAACCATTTGATGTCGTTGGATTGACTTTAGATGCAGTATAACGTTAGCTAAGATTGAGGGGAAGCCATCGGATTTCAGCTAGCTAACATTAGCATTGCTAGCTATTTTGGACAAACTTTTCTAGCTAATGACAACATTGCCATCTGTCTAAAGTAAATTTGATGACATGATAATGCTGGCAAAGTTGCTTCCTACTAATATTTGACTTCTTTAGCAATGTCATTGTATTTTCAGGTACTATAGAGTAAAATAGACGAAACAGTACTTAACCTCCGTCCAGACTGGGTTTTTCACGACTTTAGTGCACCACTACGGCACCGCCGGTAGAAAGGCGGTTTGAGAACGTTCATAACAATGTAATTTACTGTATATAGGAAATAGGGTACCATTTGGCACGCACAGACCATAATGAATTAAAGTCTGATTCTTGGAACGGCTCCCGACTCTTCATGAGAATAAGAAGAGAATGAAAGTGGTTTATTATTTAGGCCAGACTGTCTGTTTCTTGCCAACTGAGGTTAGATAACGTTTGCAAAAACAAACACTGAAGCTTGGAAATTCAAATACATGTGCGCTGTGCATACACACACACACACACACACATACACACACATACACTCTCTCTCTCTCTCTCTCTCGATTTGATGCTGAAAAATGATAATTCCAGTAAATAACAATGCTTAATATACTTTGTTATATCTCTGTCTCTGTCTCTCTCTCTCTCTCTCTCTCTGTCTCTCTCTCTCTGTCTCTCTGTCTGTCTGTCTCTCTCTCTCTCTCTCTCTCTCTCTCTCTCTCTCTCTCTCTCTCTCTCTCTCTCTCTCTCTCTGTGTCTCCAGTTATCTCTCTGTGTCCCAAATGGCCCTCATATTCCCTATATAACCACATAGGGCTCTGGTCAAAGTTAGTGTACTACATAGGGAATAGGGTGCCATTTGGGATGCAGACTTAAAGTCTGGCAGGAGAAAAATTACTTTGGATTAATGAAGGCCCAGAAGGGAGGATTTACTAAAGATGTTATTGATCTCTTTCTTCCTAAAATAATTTGTCTTCTTCTTCTTCGTCTTCTTCTTCTTCAGCGACAGCAGCATCTCTTACAACTGCTTGCCAAAAGCCAGGCAGCCACACAGGATATGTTCCAAATGGCACCCTTTTCCCTTTATAGTGCACAACTTAATGTCTTTCACTGCTGTGGGCTAAATCAGGGTCGCACAGGGTTTGTATTTGCAACATATCATACAAATTGCACACCATGGATGACATAAAGGGGGTGTAAGAAAGGTAAGATTAAAACATAAAGGGGGTGTAAGAAAGGTGAGATTAAAACATAAAGGGGGTGTAAGAAAGGTAAGATTAAAACATAAAGGGGGTGTAAGAAAGGTAAGATTAAAACATAAAGGGGGTGTAAGAAAGGTGAGATTAAAACATAAAGGGGGTGCAAGAAAGGTGAGATTAAAACATAAAGGGGGTGCAAGAAAGGTGAGATTAAAACATAAAGGGGGTGTAAGAAAGGTGAGATTAAAACATAAAGGGGGTGTCAGAAAGTTAAGATTAAAACATAAAGGGGGTGTAAGAAAGGTGAGATTAAAACATAAAGGGGGTGTAAGAAAGGTGAGATTAAAACATAAAGGGGGTGTAAGAAAGGTGAGATTAAAACATAAAGGGGGTGTAAGAAAGGTAAGATTAAAACATAAAGGGGGTGTAAGAAAGGTAAGATTAAAACATAAAGGGGGTGTAAGAAAGGTGAGATTAAAACATAAAGGGGTGTAAGAAAGGTGAGATTAAAATATAAAGGGGGGTGTAAGAAAGGTGAGATTAAAACATAAAGGGGTGTAAGAAAGGTGAGATTAAAACATAAAGGGGGTGTAAGAAAGGTGAGATTAAAACATAAAGGGGGTGTAAGAAAGGTGAGACTAAAACATAAAGGGGATGTAAAAAAGGTGAGATTAAACATAAAGGGGGTCGTAATTGTAAATAATAATTTGTTCTTAGCTAGTTAAATAATAATAAAATATGTGTGTGAGTGTGTATGTGTGACTGTTTGCACGCATGTGTTTCTCTTTGCTACCGCACGGCAAGCGGTACCGGAGTGCCGAGTCTAGGTCCAAAAGGCTTTTTAACAGCTTCTCCACCCAAGCCATAAGACTGCTGAACAATTAATCAAATGGCCACCCAGACTATTTACATTGACTCCATTGACCCAGACTGCTGATTCCCGCTGGTTATTATCTATTACCTTTGCATAGTCACTTTACCCCTACCTACATGTATATATTTTCTCAATTACCTCGACTAACTTGTATCCCCGCACATTGAACCTTGTATTTAGTCTCGTTATTGTTATTTTGTTGTTGCTCTTTAATTTTTTACTTTAGTTTATTTAGTAAATATTTTTTTCGTAACTCTTATTTTTCTTAAAAATGCATTGTTGGTTAAGTGCTTGTAAGCATTTTAGGGTCTACACCTGTTGTGTTCGGAGAATGTGACAAATACATTTTGATTTGATTTGTGTTTGTTCACAAGCTTCAAAGGTGTGCAAAAAGAACATGTCGCCCTCTCTCCCATGCAGCTGGCCATCAGTTGACGTGTGCTGGCCTGTGGAAGGCAGCGATCCTCCAGGTACATACAGTGCATCTACACAGGATGGCCTGACCACTACTGTCCCCCAGTGATATGACCTCATCCAATTTGGATAGAACTTTTATCCACAGCAACTGGGGGCTTCTGTCTTCATTGAACTTCCTCTCAGATCAGTGACTTTATGATTTCCTCTGCTACTTTTCAGGCAGAAAGGAGGAGAAGAGGACATGGTAAATTTGGGCAATGAAGAACATTATCATAGTGGATTGCCAAATGAAAGTTCATCATCTCAGAAACAAATACATGCACGTGCACACACACACACACACACACACACACACACACATACACGAACGAACACAGCAATATCAATATGTGGTCAAACACTCAGAGAGTAATGCTTCTTTACTGTGGTCAGTACATTGTTGTCATAATAGGGGTTGGTTCACACCTGGTTCACACCTCATCCTGTCAACCTGAATCACAACATCTTTGTCTCAGCGTTCATAATGGCTGCTACTCCACTGAAGGTCAGAAGTTAATCAGCTTATCTTTGAAGTGTGCTCATGATTTACACAGAGCCTTTGTCAACCTGTTCGGCCTCCCTCCTTTCAAGTAGAAAGAGGCATGTGTATCTGTGGTGAATGGGGATCTTTTATCCACTTTTATCCACAAGTCACCTTTGACAGTCGTTTAAGGTTAATTAGGTCTGTTTTGCTGATTGTGGTATTCATAGATAATAGGGTGCCATTTGAGACGCATATATAGAGGAGTTGAGAGGTTGAGAGGGATGGAGAGATCAGAGGAGAAGAGAGAAATGGAAGGATCGGAGGAGAAGAGAGGAACGGAGGGATCGGAGGAGAATAGGGGATCGGAGGAGAAGAGAGGAACGGAGGGATCGGAGGAGAAGAGAGGGATGGAGGGATCGGAGGAGAAGAGAGCAATGGAGGGATCGGAGGAGAATAGAGGAACGGAGGGATCGGAGGAGAAGAGAGGGATGGAGGGATCGGAGAAGAGAGGGATGGAGGTATCGGAGGAGAAGAGAGGGATGGAGGGATCGGAGAAGAGAGGGATGGAGGGATCGGAGGAGAAGAGGTTGAGATACATCATGTTTTCCTTTTTCTTTGTGTAAATCTCTAAATCATATTTTGAAAAAGGAGGAGGTGCCTTCCAATTTTCAGGGTTTTCTACCTCTCCTGCACATTGCTCTTTTTGTTTTCCTTTCATACTCTGATTGTATTGTTTTGTATTTTCTTTTGTGTGAAAAAAAAAAGAAGCGAAATGGGAGGCAGAATACTGAACGCTGAATCCACTGCTGAGTTCTTCTGTTATAAAGTCGTGAAGATTGTCCACCTTGATGTGTTGACCTTTGTGTGTTCCTGTTAAATCGAGTTTTCTCAAAGGGCACTCCTCTTCTGCTAAATGTCACCGCTAAAGTGTCTCTTGTAGAGCCCTTGTACAACAGAGGTAATCCTCCTACAGTAAGGATGCGTCCCAAATGGTACCACATTCCTATATAGTGCACTACTTTTATATGACGTGGTAGAGACAGTTGCAACTCATTAACTTCAGTGGAGGAAGTTGTAACTTCAGTGGAGGAAGTTGTAACTTCAGTGGAGGAAGTTGTAACTTCAGTGGAGGAAGCCAAGGCATGACCTGGTCTCACAATACACACGTTGTCATGAAATATGATAAACAAATGGTTTAGTAACAGGGGGAGGTAGATTCCAACCACTATATATTGGAACACATCAACATGTAGGTTGGCCTACCATCTGCAGAGACGGACAACGGGGCACAACGGCCAATTTATAACACCTTCTTCAGGAGTTCGGCTTCTCGCCATCTTACGAACATGTTGGAAGGGGTGGTAGTGGATGGAATATCTTATAAGACCATCTTCACCAGCTTGGCAGCGGGTTGTGGGGAGGAGAGCGAGGTGGCAGCGAGTTGTGGGGAGGAGAGTGGGGTGGCAGCGAGTTGTGGGGAGGAGAGTGGGGTGGCAGCGAGTTGTGGGGAGGAGAGCGGGGTGGCAGCGGGTCGTGGGAGGAGAGCGGGGTGGCAGCGGGTCGTGGGAGGAGAGCGGGGTGGCAGCTGGTCGTGGGGAGGAGAGCGGGGTGGCAGCTGGTCGTGGGGAGGAGAGCGGGGTGGCAGCGGGTCGTGGGAGGAGAGCGGGGTGGCAGCGAGTTGTGGGGAGGAGAGCGGGGTGGCAGCGAGTTGTGGGGAGGAGAGCGGGGTGGCAGCGGGTCGTAAGAGGAGAGCGGGGTGGCAGCGAGTCGTGGGAGGAGAGCGGGTGGCAGCGGGTTGTGGGGAGGAGAGCGGGGTGGCAGCGGGTTGTGGGGAGGAGAGCGGGGTGGCAGCAGGTCGTGGGAGGAGAGCGGGGTGGCAGAGAGTCGTGGGAGGAGAGCGGGGTGGCAGCGGGTCGGGAGGAGAGCGGGGTGGCAGCGGGTCGTGGGAGGAGAGCGGGGTGGCAGCGGGTCGTGGGAGGAGAGCGGGGTGGCAGCGGGTCGTGGGAGGAGAGCGGGGTGGCAGCGGGTCGTGGGAGGAGAGCGGGGTGGCAGCTGGTCTTTGGGATGAGAGTAGGGTGGCAGCGGGTCGTGGAAGGAGAGCGGGGTGGCAGCTGGTCTTTGGGATGAGAGCAGGGTGGCAGCGGGTCTTGGAGAGCGAGATGGCAGCGGGTCGTGTATTGGAGAGCGAGTTGGCAGCTGGTCGAGTGGAGGAGAGCGTGGTGGCAGCGGGTCGTGAGGGGGAGATGGCAGCGGGTCATGTGGAGGACAACGGGATGGCAGCGGGTCGTGGGGAGGAGACCAGGGTGACAGCAGGTCGTGGGGAGGAGACCAGGGTGACAGCAGGTCGTGGGGAGGAGAGCTGGGTGGCAGCGGGTCGTGGGTAGTAGACCAGGGTGACAGCAGGTCGTGGGGAGGAGAGCTGGGTGGCAGCGGGTCGTGGGGAGGAGACCAGGGTGACAGCAGGTCGTGGGGAGGAGACCAGGGTGACAGCAGGTCGTGTGTAGTAGACCAGGGTGACAGCAGGTCGTGGGGAGGAGAGCTGGGTGGCAGCGGGTCGTGTGGAGGAGAGGAGAGCGGGGAGGCAGCAGGTCGTGGAGAGGAGAGTGGGGTGGCAGCAGGTTAGTTGGATCGTCAGAAAAAAATTCAGGAGTAAAAGGTGTGCGAGTTGGCTGAGTCACGGCCACATGCCCATTTAGGGAGTTCCTGCTAGTCAAGGCCCCATTCCAAGAAAATCCAGAGCCCATATGGAGTTGCGGCTGTGGATCAGATGTGTCGTCTGATTGCTTGAAACTCACCTGTGTTATCTGTGTTATCAACTTTGAACAATGCTCACAACGGCTGATTGGTAATTGATTAAAAATACATTGTGTTTAAGTGGGGCAGTCACCACTCATACCCTTTCACACATGCACCAACAGAAACACATACACACACACACACAGCCAACAGTATGATGAGCATGGGAGATTATGATATGTGAACAAACTGGTATATGACTGTTTCCATCTCCAGATAAATAACAGAGCTGGTCTGAGTCAGGCAGACAGAGATGACAGACAGAGTGATTCAGAGAGACAGACAGAGTCATTCAGAGAGGCGGACAGAGCCATTCAGAGAGACGTACAGAGTCATTCAGAGAGACAGACCGAGTCATTCAGAGTGACGGGCAGAGTCAATCAGAGAGACGGACAGAGTCAATCAGAGAGACGGACAGAGCCAATCAGAGAGACAGACCGAGTCATTCAGAGAGACGGACAGAGTGATTCAGAGAGACGTACAGAGTGATTCAGAGAGACGGACAGAGTGATTCAGAGAGACGGACAGAGTGATTCAGGGAGACGTACAGAGTTATTCAGAGACGGACAGAGTGATTCAGAGAGACGGACAGAGTGATTCAGAGAGACGGACAGAGTGATTCAGAGAGACAGACAGAGTCAATCAGAGAGACGGACAGAGCGATTCAGAGAGACAGACAGAGCGATTCAGAGAGACGGACAGAGTCAATCAGAGAGACGGACAGAGTCATTCAGAGAGACAGACAGAGTGATATGGTTGATGAAGAGACAGCAGCTGTGATGTCTCACTGAAGGTAAGAATTCATCATCTTCGTCTTCATCATCATTATAATAAGTTCTGTCTTGATACAGGCACTAGGTAGGCAGAAACAATGCCTCTGAATAATCTATAAAATATGCAACTATCATATTTAATTAAATCTGTTCGTCCACTGAAGAGCTATTATGTTACTATAGGTACTGTAAATTAAAATATGTACTGTCAAAATTTAAATTAATAGTTCTACGTGTATGGAAAAGTGAACTTTTCTGAAGACTGCATCGCAGAGTGTGTGGAGCCATGTGTGGCAGAAAGCACAATTACTGTCCACGATGGTTGCAAGATGGTCGAGTCGAGTGAGTTTTTAACACTAGAAGAGCCAAGTCACTTTGATTCAATATGAATTTAAAATTGAAATATCTTTGCAATTTATGCCCCCCATCCATCCTTGACTTTCCCTAAAGTCTATTTAAGACACGCACAGTATGTTGTTAGAATTTCGATATCATGAACATAAGGCAGGTAAGACGTTTTGATTTTTATACTTTATCGTCAAGGGCAGATTCTGAGTTTTCCAAAGCTCTTACCACTGTCAAGGGCAGCTTCTGAGTTTTCCAAAACTCTCACCACTGTCAAGGGCAGATTCTGAGTTTTCCAAAACTCTTCCCACTGTCAAGGGCAGATTCTGAGTTTTCCAAAACTCTCACCACTGTTAAGGGCAGATTCTGAGTTTTCCAAAACTCTTACCACTGTCAAGGGCAGATTCTGAGTTTTCCAAAACTCTCACCACTGTCAAGGTTGAAGAGATGAGCTCGATTTCAAAGTATCACATTTTCCAAGAATAACTCCTGTTCCATGAGCTCCACACTTGAGCATGAGGCAACAGATAGCCTACAATAACATACATTTAACATATTTTGGTCTTTGAAATAATTATTTGTTTGTATTGTAATGTTACCCAAGACCAAAATATTGGTAAGTTTAATATTACAAATAAGATGGATTGATACAACGTAGGAGTAGCGTCTAGACATGAACAAACTGTCACGACTTCCGTCGATGTCAGTTCCTCTCCTTGTTCGGGCGGCGTTCGGCGGTCGACGTCACCGGTCTTCTAGCCATCGCCGATCCACTTTTCATTTTCCATTTGTTTTGTCTTGTTTTCCATCACACCTGGTTTTAATTTGCCCTCATTACTGTTGTTTATTTAACCCTCTGTTTCCCCCATGTCTGTGTGGGGAATTGTTCGTTTGGCATGCCGGTTTACGCCCGGTTTGTATGTTTTTCACCCGTGTTTTGTGGCAGCCGGTATTTGTACGTGTATTTTGTACTCTGTGCTGCCTTACTTGATTTTGGGCATTTGTTTTGTGACGCGGTTGCGTTCTTGAATACATTGCCTCAGTAAAGTACTTAGTCCACTCATCTCTGCTCTCCTGCGCCTGATTTACCTACACCAGCTACACCCACCGCATGACACAAACAGAAACAATACTGCCTGGGGAAGGAACCTAAGGGAGTGTAAGATAAAGGGGAGGTAATGAATGAGGTAATGGAGAACAGGTGTGCTTGATGCTGAAGCGCAGGTGTGGCAGTCAGGGTTGGGGGGATTACAAAAACAGGAACTGTAATCTGTTACGTTACCAGCAAAAATATTGTAATCAGATTACAGATACTTTTGAAAAACCAGATGACTACTTACAAGATTCCTTTTAAATTCAGAGAGGATGTTTGTAAAAATCTTTGACACTTCTCTGTTTTCTCAATGACATTCAAAACTTCATTGAATAAAGGCGAAGTTTAAGTTTGTTCCACCTGAGCGAGTCTGACCACAAGTCAGAGACCACTATAATGACTCACCAAATGTGTTTGATGGATCGCTGGAAAAGAGCAGGAATAGGCTTTTGTAGGCTACAGTCCAAGCTATGTCTTCCAATGGTGTGACTGCTGTCGGCATTCAAAGATTATCCAACTTGAATAAAAATGCTTGGAGGTAAGGATGACATTAGTGGTGTAGTCTATGGTGATGCGGATATCACTTATTATTGATATCTACATGAATCACACTGCTGCTCTCTCATTTAGCTATTTGTGCCTTACGAATTGTGGTTGTTGTGGATGGCTGTTCCCAAATCTAAATATGTGTTTGAACCCAATAATGGTTGAATTCAAGACGTTTTAGCTGCCTATCAATCATTGTTTTTGAAACCAGTAGACAGCCAGTGAAACATGCGCTCTTGCAACAGCTGCAGAGTGCGGATCCCAGCCTATGGAACAACAGCTGCAGAGTGTGGATCCCAGCCTATGGAACAACAGCTGCAGAGTGCAGATCCCAGCCTATGGAACAACAGCTGCAGAGTGTGGATCCCAGCCTATGGAACAACAGCTGCAGAGTGTGGATCCCAGCCTATGGAACAACAGCTGCAGAGTGTGGATCCCAGCCTATGGAACAACAGCTGCAGAGTGTGGATCCCAGCCTATGGAACAACAGCTGCAGAGTGTGGATCCCAGGCCTATGGAACAACAGCTGCAGAGTGCAGATCCCAGCCTATGGAACAACAGCTGCAGAGTGTGGATCCCAGCCTATGGAATAAAGGTGGGGCTTTTATTGCCTAATCTAATTCATGCTGATAAAAAACACTTGTACACTTTTGACAGACTTAAAAGGGCTACATCCCTTTTTGGACTTATAAATTATATATATTAATATAAAGATATAATTTAATCGTATTGTTATATGTGGTAGAAAGCGATAGGTTATAAGAAGCCTACATAACCAACCCATAAAGTAAAATTGAACATCCATATATGGCCAGCTATGTAGACTTTAACATTGATTAATAATTTATCCTGCAATAGATGTCGTTCAATTGGTAACATACATTTTTGTCATTCCAGAAACTTTTTGCTCTATAGGAGAAAGCCCTGCCTCCAGCTGTTTGCTTAGAAATTTTCGGGACAATAAGGAGGCCTGCATCTTGTAACCGTAGCGTACATGTAGGTATTTACAGCAGGACCAAATCGGAGAGATAGGGAAGTAGCTCTTTCAGTAGTTTTGTTGGAGTAGGGTCCAGTACGCAGCTTCACGGTTTAGAGACCACAACTATTCATGAACGTTTCAAGAGATACAGGATTAAAAAACTTGAGTGTCTCCATTGATCCGAGGTCTTGGCAGTTCTGAACAGATTCAGGACAACTGAGCTTTGGAGAAATACACAGATTCAATGTGGAGTCCATAATTTACTTTCTAATGATCATGATCTTTTCATCGAAGAAGTTCATGAATTTATCACTGCTGAAGTGAAAGCCATCCTCTCTTGTTGAATGCTGCTTTTTATTTACAGTGAGGGAAAAAAGTATTTGATCCCCTGCTGATTTTGTACGTTTGCCCACTGACAAAGAAATGATCAGTCTATAATTTTAATGGTAGGTTTATTTGAACAGTGAGAGACAGAATAACAACAAAAACATCCAGAAAAATGAATGTGAAAAATGTTATAAATTGATTTGCATTTGAATGAGGGAAATAAGTATTTGACCCCCTCTCAATCAGAAAGATTTCTGGCTCCCAGGTGTCTTTTATGCAGGTAACGAGCTGAGATTAGGAGCACACTCTTAAAAGGAGTTCTCCTAATCTCAGTTTGTTACCTGTATATAAGACACCTGTCCACAGAAGCAATCAATCAATCAGATTCCAAACTCTCCACCATGGCCAAGACCAAAGAGCTCTCCAAGGATGTCAGGGACAAGATTGTAGACCTACACAAGGCTGGAATGGGCTACAAGACCATCGCCAAGCAGCTTGGTGAGAAGGTGACAACAGTTGGTGCGATTATTCGCAAATGGAAGAAACACAAAAGAACTGTCAATCTCCCTCGGCCTGGGGCTCCATGCAAGATCTCACCTCGTGGAGTTGCAATGATCATGAGAACGGTGAGGAATCAGCCCAGAACTACACGGGAGGATCTTGTCAATGATCTCAAGGCAGCTGGGACCATAGTCACGAAGAAAACAATTGGTATCACACTACGCCGTGAAGGACTGAAATCCTGTAGTGCCAGCAAGGTCCCCCTGCTCAGGAAAGCACATATACATGCCCGTCTGAAGTTTGCCAATGAACATCTGAATGATTCAGAGGACAACTGGGTGAAAGTGTTGTGGTCAGATGAGACCAAAATGGAGCTCTTTGGCATCAACTCAACTCGCCGTGTTTGGAGGAGGAGGAGGAATGCTGCCTATGACCCCAAGAACACCATCCCCACCGTCAAACATGGAGGTGGAAACATTATGCTTTGGGGGTGATTTTCTGCTAAGGGGACAGGACAACTTCACCGCATCAAAGGGACGATGGACAGGGCCATGTACCGTCAAATCTTGGGTGAGAACCTCCTTCCTTCAGCCAGGGCATTGAAAATGGGTCGTGGATGGGTATTCCAGCATGACAATGACCCAAAACACACGGCCAAGGCAACAAAGGAGTGGCTCAAGAAGAAGCACATTAAAGTCCTGGAGTGGCCAAGCCAGTCTCCAGACCTTAATCCCCTAGAAAATCTGTGGAGGGAGCTGAAGGTTCGAGTTGCCAAACGTCAGCCTCGAAACCTTAATGACTTGGAGAAGATCTGCAAAGAGGAGTGGGACAAAATCCCTCCTGAGATGTGTGCAAACCTGGTGGCCAACTACAAGAAACATCTGACCTCTGTGATTGCCAACAAGGGTTTTGCCCCCAAGTACTAAGTCATGTTTTGCAGAGGGGTCAAATACTTATTTCCCTCATTAAAATGCAAATCAATTTATAAAAAATGTCACATGCTTTTTTCTGGATTTTTTTTGTTGTTATTCTGTCTCTCACTGTTCAAATAAACATGCCATTAAAATTATAGACTGATCATTTCTTTGTCAGTGGGCAAACGTACAAAATCAGCAGGGGTTCAAATACTTTTTTCCCTCACTGTACATGATTGGTGAGGATTAGGGTAGATTTATAGACTACTGTTCAACCCATATTGTACACTTTCTTCATCTTCCAATATTTCCTGGTTTGAACTTGAATATGGCAACTTTCAGGATTCATCAAACTACAGTATTTTGGATTCCATATAATATTTTGTGCTCTCCAAAACAGTTTTTTTTTAATGATTTATACATACTGTCCTAACTGTAAAATATGCCTAAACAATCTACAAGTTCAGAGTATTATTTAATATACAAGTTGGGGCTGAAACTGAGATGAATATGCATATTTCTACCCAATTTTGTTCTTGTTACATTTTATGCCATGGGTTTTGTTGATTAAACTGCTCCGGCTATTACCAAGTTCTGCTCTCCTGCGTCTGACTTCCCTGCCACCGATCACGCACCCCTTACACATATATTAGATAGCTTTCTTTCATTGATCCTACTCTGAACCCATTCTCTCCATGTATTCTACTGAGTCTGTTGACACAATTCTAATTAAAGGTGTAGTGTATTTAAAGGGATGGCTGAAGATAAATGTACTGAAAACCCTATCGAACACATCTCCACGAGAAAATCTGTTTGCCATGAAGTGGGAGGGTTTTCAGCAGTTTAATTAAATTTATTCAGTGCGGGCAAGGGAAGAACGCCTGCAAAGCCCTTTATGCACCTGCATAAAGAATGCCTTGATCGACAACGTCATTGCGTTTTGGTACAAATTGTATGCGTAGACTTGCCATAAAAAGTAGGTGAACGTTGAACTTTTGTTGCGTACATAGCCACACAAAATGTTGGATTACATAATTTAAAAAGTTTTACTGCAGAATTTTTTATGCAGCATTGATGCAATGACACTGTCGGTCTGATCAAAGTACTGTACAAGTCTGAATAAAAATACTGAGAAGTGCAAAGAAAGGGCGTGAGAAGAGGACCCTCAGAGCCTGGTTTCTCTCTAGGTTTCTTCCAAGGTTCCTGCCTTTCTAGGGAGTTTTTCCTAGCCATCGCCCTTCTACATCTGCATTGCTTGCTGTTTGGGGTTTTAGGCTGGGCTTCTGTATAGCACTTTGTGACATCGTCTGATAAATCAATTTGATTGAGTAGGAAAGGCGTAAAACAAAAGTCTGAATCGGGCCTATAGGGATCTGGTCAAAAGTAATGACCTATATAGGGAATAGGGTGCCATTTGTTATGCAGCCCAGGTCTGATCCATTAGCATCTGGGTCAGAGGGTCCATGTATATGTTTATCCCACTGTGGAGAGATCAGGAGGCTTGACCACACACACACACACACACACAAACACACCCACCCACACACTCTGAGCACCACACTGTGACGGTCAAACTCCACCATTTAATGTCTTCCTTTCTCTTTCATCCTGGACTGGTCTCCACTCCGCTTGGCACACGCTGGTCGATACTATGACAAATCAACAGAAACGGAAGTGAGGTGACTGAGACGTCTTGTCTATTCCCTCAACTAAAGTCACATCGAAAGCAGAGTTGTGGGTGGCTGTGTAGGTGACAGGTACACTCAGGGCATCTTGTTCAGTGGCTCCTGAACTTAGAAAAATATATATTGTGCTGAAACGTGTCACCTTTCTGATAAAATAGCACTATGAATTGAAAAACAAATCTCATTGCAGCCTTTCTCCCCAACACTTGTTTCAAGACAAATCTAAGTCTCTATCCCTGATCTCCAGGCCATCAGACTATTAAATAGTCATGGCTAGCTGGCCTCCGCTTATTACCCTGCCCTGAACTTTAGTCACTGTTACTCAGTGGTGGAAAAAGTATCCAATTGTCATACTTGAGTAAAAGTAAAGATATTTTTTAAACCATCGCCCCCACCCACCCACAAGGTGTATAAACAACAACAATAAATACGAATAAAATAAGATAATAGATTCAAAACAAAAATGTGAAGATGTATTTCTCACATGTGCAGCACATAGTATTTGTTTTACAGTCCTTCTATGGGGGGCAGAATTGGCATCTCCTCCTGTTGCCTGCCCCAGCTGCAACCTCAGGTGGATCAGCCCCCTGAACAGCTTTACAAGCGCTGCAGAGGCTGCTGTGCCGGGGAGGCACTCCCTTCATTGAATGTGTGGGGTTACAAGTGCCTTTCCCAGCTACACCCTCCTCTTGTTCCACTTATCAGGCATCCAGGTAGGGTTGATCTTGTTCCATATCACGAAGGCATTGTATGAGGACACGTCAATGATGTTATGGAAGATGACCAGGGGCCAGCGGGCAGTCATCCTCCTGCAGCTGTAAGTTCCAATCACCTTGTCCAGATTGTCCACGCCTCCTTTGTTGTGGTTGTAGTCCAGGATGATGGCTGACTTCCTTTCCTCTAAATGTTGTTTTGTGCAGTGTGCTCAGGAGGACCACATTCTTGTTCCTCTTTTGGAGGTAAGACGCTTGAGTGGTGGTGGGGGTGAAGGCAAACTTTGATGAGAAGGCCTCTCTCCCCCTTGATGTGAGGAGTGCAGGGGAGAGCTCAAGCTTGTTCTTTCTAACTGTGCCAACCATGGTGATCTTCCTCTTCAGGAGCTGCTTGCTGAGTTCAATCAGTAGCACACATAATCTCAATTTATCATTGTGTGTGTGTCTGTGTGTGTGTCTTTGTGTTTTTGTGGTGTGTAAATAATTGTATAACTGCCGGATCAAAAATTACCCTAAGACAATCTTTGTACCCCGGTGGTGTACAGCTTTCATGGAAATATGAACAAAGATGATGTTTCACCTTTTCTAATGTTGGGGTCACTCTAAGAAAAGTCATACAATTTCAAGTTGAAAAAATATCATTTAGGGGGTTTTCTCTGCTGTTCAACATAGTGGCGGGTCATTTTTTACCCTTAAGGCAACACAAGGGTTAAGCTAACCCGATGGTGCAATTTTCTATTATGTTTATTTTTTTACAGATATCCAGGGGCACACTCCAACACTCAGACATCATTTACAAACTAAGCATGTGTTTTGTGAGTCCGACAGATCAGAGGCAGTAGGGATGACCAGGGATGTTCTCTTGATAAGTATGTGAATTAGAACACATTTTCCTGTCCTGCTAAGCATTCAAAACTAGTCACCCCGCAGTGTTTGTCATTATACCCTGATGAAGACAGCTTGTCTGTCGAAACGCTGGTTATTAAATTAGGTTTTAAATTATTGCATCTGAGCTCCTAGAGTGTACGGCTCTCCTTTAATATTTCAAGCATTCAAAGTGTAACAATGACTTTTTTCTGTCTTGGAAAACGTATGGACTTAAAGTACATTCAATTCTTTAGGAATATACTGAAGTTAAAGTAAAAGTTGTCAAAAATTTAAACAGTAAAGTAGTAAAAACTAGTTAAGTAGTACTTTACAGTATTTTTACCTATGTACTTTACACCACTGCTGTTACTAGCCGGCTACCACCCAATACTCAACCCTGCACCTTAGAGGCTGCTGCCCTATGTACATAGACATTGAACACTTTAATGTTTACCATTTTACCCACTTCATATGTATTTACTGTATCCTAGTCAAGGCTCATCCTATATAACTACTGCTGTACACACCTTTTCTGTTCATATACTGTCCATAATGTCTATACACACCATCAAATATTCCAGACTTTGACATTGCTCATCCTGATATTTCTTAACTTCTTTCTTAAATTTTGGGGGATTTGTGTGTATTGTTAGCTATTACTGTACTGTTGGAGCATCTGCAAAATATGTGAACGCAATAAAATGTGATTTTGAGAAGCACTGCTCTAGTTCACCAGCTCTGCCAGGAAAGACTGAGTACTTCCTGAGTGATGACTGTGGTTTGAGTACTTCCTGAGTGCTGACTGTGGTTTTAATACTTCCTGAGTGGTGATGACTGTGGTTCATCCCTTTTCACGTTTCTCCACCTCTCCTCTTCTCTCCTCTTCTCCTCTGCCTCTCCACCTCTCCTCTTCTCTCCTCTTCTCCTCTGCCTCTCCACCACTCCTCTTCTCTCCTCTTCTCCTCTGCCTCTCCACCTCTCCTCTTCTCTCCTCTTCTCCTCTGCCTCTCCACCTCTCCTCTTCTCTCCTCTTCTCCTCTGCCTCTCCACCTCTCCTCTTCTCTCCTCTTCTCCTCTGCCTCTCCACCTCTCCTCTTCTCTCCTCTTCTCCTCTGCCTCTCCACCTCTCCTCTTCTCTCCTCTTCTCCTCTGCCTCTCCACCTCTCCTCTTCTCTCCTCTTCTCCTCTGCCTCTCCACCTCTCCTCTTCTCTCCTCTTCTCCTCTGCCTCTCCACCTCTCCTCTTCTCTCCTCTTCTCCTCTGCCTCTCCACCACTCCTCTTCTCTCCTCTTCTCCTCTGCCTCTCCACCACTCCTCTTCTCTCCTCTCCTCCTCTGCCTCTCCACCACTCCTCTTCTCTCCTCTCCTCCTCTGCCTCTCCACCACTCCTCTTCTCTCCTCTTCTCCTCTGCCTCTCCACCACTCCCTCTCTCCTTCTCTCCCATTGTTTAATCAGGCCCCCTTGCTCTCTTATTCCCATCCTTTCTTCCTCTTCTCCTCCTCCTCTCTTTCCTTTTGCAGCAGTACGTCATACATCAGCGCCAGCAACTGCTTTGCCCTGAAGGGACAGGGAGAGCATCCAGCTTTATCCCTCAGACAGAGACATAGAGAGAGGGGGAGGGGTGGAGAGAGATAAGAGAGAGGTATAAAGAGAGGAGTGTGAGAGAGAGAGCGAGAGAGAGAGAGAGAGAGGTAGAGAGGAGCAGAGAAATAGACAAAAATAAAGATAGACAGACAGAGAGCTGACAAGACAGAGCCTACCTACGGACACACAGGAGAGTGTGAGTGAGACAGTGGTAGCGAGAAGGAGCCTAGTTTAGGCTGTGTCAGTTGAAATCAACAGGGCTGTCAGAGGGTAATGCAGCGGGATCAGTAGTAGGAGAGATGTGAGGGAGTGGGAGAGAGGAAGAGGAGTGAAAGAGAGAGAGTCTGGATTCACCCCCTGATTCTCACGTCCCGAGCTAAAAACAGCTCAGCTTATCAGCTCATCTCGTCCATCCACACACTGCAGACCTCTCTCTCTCTCTCTGTCTTTTATTCTCCCCCTCTGTCTTTCTCTTTTTCCTCCCTTAGAGGGAAGGATAGGCCTTCTCCAAATAAGTTACATTATGAGAGGTAACCTGAACAGGGCTCATAAGGCCTTGATAAAAGACTGTTATAATTCAATATTAATGAATGAGGATCCCCCTAAAGTCGAATGATGCTCCACAGCATCAAACTGTGACGTCATTTGGAACTTGAATAGCTCCCTGTGTGTTTATGCTAGAGACTTGTCATTTCTTGAAATGTCTGCAGCTCAATCTCCTCTTTCCACTGTTATAAAGTGTGTGTCTATTCCATAACATGGGGCTTGTGAAAACAGACTTTTTCTACACATGAGAGGATCCGGACAAGAAAATAGTCATGAAATCGTCTGTGAAACCCGAACCATGTGAGCTACAAACTAATATGTCACTGATATCAAAAGAGAGACTCTCAGGAGCACGACAGCGTTGTTGGTTGGCTCTAAAATGCTCTCCATGGTCAATCCAACATCTGTAGTAGCCGTACAGTATCCACTGAGATGCAGCCTCCCAGAAGTCAGAGCATTCATACTTCTGGCGTTTCGAGGAGCTGTCTTACGCCTCCAATAAATTGGTCTGCACCGCACCACTGTCACGTCCTGGCCATAGATAGCCCTTTTGGCTGCTCTATGGTGGTTTTGGTCAGGACGTGAGCAGGGGTGGTTTTTGTTCTATGTTTTATTTTCTAGGTTTGGTTTGTGGATGGTTCCCAATTAGAGGCAGCTGAGTGTCGCTACCTCTAATTGGGGAGCATATATATGTTTGTTCTTTTCCCCCACTTGCGGTGTGGGTCATTGTTTAGGTGTGAGTACCTGTATGTGCTACACCTTCGTTACGGTCAGTTTGTTCTTTATTTTTGTATTGAGTGAGTTAACCCAATAAATATGTTTAACTGCACCCGGCACGCTGCGCCTTGGTCCGTTCTTCACGACGACCGTGACAGAATGACCCACCACCAAGAGACCAAGCAGCGTACCTACCTAGAGTCCTGGACATGGGAGGAGATCCTGGACGGGAAGGGACCCGGGAGGCAGGCGGGGGAATACCGCCGTCCGAAGGAGGAGCTGGAGGCAGCTAAGAAGGAGCGGCGCTTCTACGAACAAAAATATGCGGAACACGGCTGGCCTTTAAGCCCGAGAGGCAGCCCCAAAAATTTTTGGGGGCACACGGGGAGTTTGGCTGGACCAGGTTGGAGACCTGGGCCAGCTCCCCGTGCTTACCAGAGGGAGCAGCGCACTGGTAGGGCACCGTGTGAGGCGGCGAAACGCACGGTGTTGCCAGTGCGTGTTCACAGCCCGGTGCGCGACATGCCAGCTTCCCGCATCGTTTTTGCGAGTAGGAGTGTTCAGCCTGGGAGGAGTGTGCCGGCTCGGCGCTCTTGGCCTCCAGTACGCCTCCTCGGACCAGGATATCCTGCGCCGGCTCTGCGTACTGTGTCTCCGGTGCGTCTCCACAGCCCGGTACGTCCTGTGCCAGCGCCCCGCAGGTGCAGAGCGGAGTTATCCATTCAGCCAGGACGGGTTGTGCAGGCTGTACGCCGGAGACCTCCAGTGCGTCTTCACGGCCCAGTGTATCCTGCCCCTGTTCCACGCTCCCGGATCCCTGTGCGTGTGGTGAGCCCAGCATGCACTGTCCCACGCTCCAGGATCCCTGTGCATGTTGTGAGCCCAGCATGCACTGTCCCACGCTCCAGGATTCCTGTGCGCGTTGTGCGCCTTCGGAGCCCGGCACGGCCTGTGCCCGCTCCACGCACCAGGCCCCCTGTGCGCATCCAGAGCCCGGTGAGGCCTGTCCCTGCTCCACGCACCAGGTCCCCTGTGCGCCTTCAGAGCCCGGCACGTCCTGCCCCTGCTCCACGCACCAGGTCCCCTGTGCGCCTTCAGAGCCCGGCGAGGCCCGTTCCTGCTCCACGCACCAGGCTCCCTGTGCGTCTTCAGGGCCCAGCATGCACTGTCCCTGTGTGCGGCGTGAGCCCAGTACGGCCGGTTCCTGCTCCTCGCACCAGAGTTTCAGTGCGCGTCGAGGGCCCGGCTCGTCCTGCCACTGTCCCCAGTCCGGGGCCCGCAACGAGGGTCCGCAGTCCGGGGCCCGCAACGAGGGTGCCCAGTCCGGGGCCCGCAACGAGGGTGCCCAGTCCGGGGCCCGCAACGAGGGTGCCCAGTCCGGGGCACGCAACGAGGGTGCCCAGTCCGGGGCCCGCAACGAGGGTACGGCCCGCACCGGATCCGCGGCCTAAGGCGAGGACCCCACCGAGAGACCCCTCCCAGTGACTTTTTGGCGCGGTCAGAGTCCGCACCTTTGGGTACTGTCACGTCCTGGCCATAGATAGCCCTTTTGGCTGCTCTATGGTGGTTTTGGTCAGGACGTGAGCAGGGGTGGTTTTTGTTCTATGTTTTATTTTCTAGGTTTGGTTTGTGGATGGTTCCCAATTAGAGGCAGCTGAGTGTCGTTACCTCTAATTGGGGACCATATATATGTTTGTTATTTTCCCCACTTGCGGTGTGGGTCATTGTTGTGTTTAGGTGTGAGTACCTGTATGCGCTACACCTTCGTTACGGTCAGTTTGTTCTTTATTTTTGTATTGAGTGAGTTAACCCAATAAATATGTTTAACTGCACCCGGCACGCTGCGCCTTGGTCCGTTCTTCACGACGACCGTGACAACCACTTGTAGTGATTCAGGGCTAATCTTTGTAATTTCAAGCAACTGGCCTTACCTTTTCTGAGATGTTTGACTCCGTTTCCCTGTGCTTGACATAGAAGCTCAGCAGAGATAGCACAAAGTAAAAAGGCTGCATCTCCATCCCGAATCTCCCCATTGCTACATTTAGGCTATTGTTAACACGTGTATTTCACACAAGGTTGAGGTAGAAATCGGAATATAATGTTTGTATGGATGTCAACGCCAACACATGTTCATATCATCATCAATCAGCTGCTTTACAGGTAGAAACTACTTTGACTACCACCACCGATTTCTGTATGCTTATCCATGCTACCAGCTTATACGAACGGAAGTTATCATTTACCAGTCACTTTCTATACCTGAAAAGGGACGACTTCTAAATGTTATCCAGCGAAAACAGCCAAATATATCTAAATCTGATTTTAGTAATCACATCGTAGGCCTGTTTTTCTTTTAGGGGTGGATCAGCTTTAGTATTGCAGATCATTTGTGGCTTCTATCAATCTAATTGTCTGCATTATTTTTAATCCCACCATATATATATTTGTAAATATACAGTACCAGTCAAAGGTTTGGACACACCTACTCATTCCAGGGTTTTTCTTTATTTTTAAAATGTTCTACATTGTAGAATAATAGTGAAGACATCGACACTATGAAATAACACATATGGAATCATGTAGTTACCAAAAAAGAGTTAAACAAATATATTTTATATGTGAGATTCTTCAAAGTAGCCACCCTTTGCCTTGATGACAGCTTTGCACACTCTTGGCATTCTCTCAAGTTGAGATGAGTCCTCTGAAGGTAACCCAGGACTGGGGTGTACAAATTGCAAAAAGTGCATAGAGGGTAAAAAGAACTCAAAATATTGTGACCAAACATTTTTTGCTGTTGCTGTTGTCTTATATCTCTCAGATATAGGACAGACACTTCAAAACTTTGATCTTTATGATTTCTTTATTGACTGTCTGGCTTGCCATTTATGAAAGTGTTATTCAATGTGTTTCTATGGGCTATAGCAGTAAAGGCTCAATTCATGTTTCATCAAATACAACACAAATTAAATAAAACATTACACCTACAGGGATCTTACAATTCTATATCGAATGGCTAAATTATACATTTTATGACAATCATAAAACAATTGCATATCTTAGCCTAGTAGATATAGCGATCTAAGGGCTGAGACCTAGAGGGGTTTGAGGGCCCACTCTGAATAATGTGGAAATTGAGCAAGTTGAGATGACTAAACTGCTTGTAGTAACACTAGATTGTAAACTGTCATGGTCAAAACATATTGATGCAGTAGTAGCTAAGACGGGGAGAAGTCTGTCTGTAATAAAGCGCTGCTCTGCCTTCTTAACAACACCATCAACAAGGCAGGTCCTACAGGCCCTAGTTTTGTAGCACCTTGACTACTGTTCAGTCGTGTGGTCAGGTGCCACAATAAAGGACTTAGGAAAATTGCAATTTGCTCAGAACAGGGAAGCACGGCTGGAACTTGGATGTACACAGAGAGCTAATATTAATAATGTGCATGTCAATCTCTCCTGGCTCAAAGTGGAGGAGAGATTGACTTCATCACTACTTTTATTTATGAAAGGTATTGACATGTTGAATGCACCGAGCTGTCTGTCTAAACTACTGGCACACAGCTCGGACACCCATGCATACCCGACAAGACATGCCCATAGTCCAGAACAGACTATGGGAGGCACACAGTACTACATAGAGCCATGACTACATGGAACTCTATTCCACATCAAGTAACTGATGCAAGCAGTAAAATTAGATTCAAAAAACAGATTAAAAAACACCTTATGGAACAGTGGGGACTGTGAAGCAACACAAACATTGGCACAGACACATGCATACACACGCAAAGACACACACATACGATAACATAAGCACTATACATACACATGGATTTATTACTGTAGATATGTGGTAGTGGTGGAGTAGGGGCCTGAGGGCACACAGTGTGTTGTGAAATCTGTAAATGTATTGTAATGTTTTAAAATTGTATAAACTGCCTTAATTTTGTTGAACCCCAAGAAGAGTAGCTAATGGGGATCCATAATAAATACAAATACAAATACTGATGCCTATCATGAGGAGAAAGAACCTTGTGGACAAAGACAGGAGAAACAGAGTCCGTGTCCCAATTGGCACCGTATCCCCAATATAGTGCACAACATTTGAAGGGCTCTGGTCAAAACTAGCGCACTATGTAGGGAATAGGGTGCCTTTTGGGATTGAGCCACAGACTCTGTGGCTGGCTATCCCACGCTCAGTCTGGTTCATGTTTTCCCATAGACTTAGATAGACATTGCATCATTGTATCCATTATTGCGTCTGTGAGAGTATGGGCAGCACCACTGAGGCCATCTCCATTTTGAAGTGCATTTTCTTATTCTACTGCTGATCTCCTGGCTGTCTCGTTTTTTTCAATTTCACATCTAACACTTGTACAGGCAACCCACTTGTACATACAGTGAAACAGGACTATATAAACATCCCCTAATTATAAAAAAAAAAAAATTGTTGGCAAACAAACTGAAAGGGTGCACACTGCCACCTAGAGGGTGTTGTTTGAACAGGTATATATCCAAGGTTGGTGATTTACTGCCATCTAGAGTGTGTTGTTTGAACAGGTATATATCCAAGGTTGGTGATTTACTGCCATCTATAGTGTGTTGTTTGAACAGGTATATATCCAAGGTTGGTGAAAACAAGCTTTTTGGCACTAGAATCCTCTATCTATCTCTATGGTTTTTCTTAGTCATGCTGTCTGCGGTGATGTCTGACAGGCTGATTGAACGGATTTACCTTGTGGCTTCTTGTCTGATTGGACAAGGACAAAAGGTCAAAGGTGAGGGGCCAGTTTACAGACCGGTTGTGAATGGATAGAAGTGATCAGATAAACCATTTTTATTGAATGTATGCTTATTGAATATATGATTATTGAATGTATTCTTATTGAATGTATGCTTATTGAATGTATTCTTATTGAATGTATGCTTATTGAATATATGATTATTGAATGTATTCTTATTGAATGTATGCTTATTGAATGTATGCTTATTGAATATATGATTATTGAATGTATTCTTATTGAATGTATGCTTATTGAATGTATTCTTATTGAATGTATGCTTATTGAATGTATGCTTATTGAATGTATGCTTATTGAATGTATTAGGACTAGGTGCCAATATTGTGTTTGTGTCAATGCATGTAATCTTACATAAGCAGATCATTGAATACATTTGATGCCTATTGAGATCTGCTGGTACAGGTGATAGGGTCCACAGATGTATGTTTGTGTCAGTATCAGCAAAAGCCTGAGCCACATGCCAGCACTCTGCATCCCACTGCTGGCTTGCCTCTGAAGCTGAGGGTCAGTCCTGGTCAGTCCCTGGATGGGAGACCAGTAGTGGTGCATGGGTCAGCTATTTGTTGACCTGCACTCGCCCGCAATTTTATTTACTTAACTAAGCAAGTCAGTTATGAACAAATTCTTATTTACAATGAGAGTGACCACAGAGAGCCAGGACACCCATTTAACGTCCCATCCTGTGTGCAATCTATGTGTCACATGATCTCAGTATATATTCACATCTGATTTTAGATATGTTTCCTCTTATCATTTATAATCAGCTTGTCTATAATTAGATACATGTAGCTTCACTTCTGTTATTATATGTTGACTAAATAAGACTAAATAAACTATTGCTCACTAGAATAATGTCATAAATCCATAGAATGAATGCTTCAATTTAGTTCACAATGGTAAAATTTTCTCTGTCATCTCTGATTCTTTTACAGAGCAAAGACGTTTAGGGACCAGGGAGAAAATACAATAACTCAGCTCAATTTCCATGTCAGTTTGACCGGTTGTAAGGAAACAAAAACCAGTGAAAACAACCCAACATGTTTCTGATAACACTTCAGATCGGCTTGGATGCATATTTATGTGGTTTAAATACTATCAGCTTTTATGATGCTGATAAAGATCAACTTTTACAGACGGTCCCTAACTGCACATTCGCATTCTCTCAAGATGCTGAAAGAAGTAAATCCTATTTCTCCATCCTGTTCCCCAGTCAAAAGGTAGCCTACATTTGGTGTATCTTTACTACTGCAAGAAATATTTAATTCAGCAGGAGTTGATTTTGAGGCTATGTGAGAGGTTACAGAGCTACAGTCAGTGTCCAGATGTCAGTTTCCATTCAACCCATCTGAACAGTTGGCTACAGTTGTGTCAAAGGCCTATTTGAAGTCCCATCCCAAATATTACTTTTCTGGCCCTCTCTTCTCTTTATTTTCAACTCTCCATTTTGCAACTTTCCTCTTAATGATTTAAACTCAAATACTGTTGTTTTTGCCTCCGTGGTTCGACGTTAACGTTTTCTGCCCGTTCCCAAAAGCATTTGTGCGATTGGTGTGTATTTGGCACGCGTACAGTTAGGCCCTAAAGCTTAGGATTACACACTAATGTCAGATAGCCTAAAATAATGAAAGAAAAACCTCAATGTAGCCAGTAGATATAAATTGCACAAGAATTATACATTTATAGATTTTTTAAGGTATTGTTTTATCTTTTTTCATCCCTCCCTCATACAATATTTCATGACCCTAAACCCGCCCGCGGATATAACTGTGGGGACTCCGGGTTATGAGTCAACCCGCACATCGCTAGAGACCAGATGCTGCTGGAAGTGGTGTTGGAGGGCCAGTGATTGGGGACATTGCCCTGTGTAGAATGGGATGTTAAATGGGTGTCCTGGCTCTCTGTGGTCACTAAAGATCCCATGGCACTTATCGTAAGAGTGTTGACCCTGGTGTCCTGGCTCTCTGTGGTCACTCTTATCGTAAGAGTAGGGGTGTTGACCCTGATGTCCTGGCTCTCTGTGGTCACTCTTATCATAAGAGTATGGGTGTTGACCCTGGTGTCCTGGCTCTCTGTGGTCACTCATCATAAGAGTAGGGGTGTTGACCCTGGTGTCCTGGCTCTCTGTGGTCACTCATCATAAGAGCAGGGGTGTTGACCCTGATGTCCTGGAGGAAAACGCTATGTCTGGCGCAAACCCAACACATCTCATCACCCCGAGGACACCATCCCGCGGAAGCATGGTGGTGGCAGCATCATGCTGTGGGGATGTTTTCATCGATAGGGACTGGGAAACTGGTCAAAATTGAAGGAATGATGGATGGCGCTAAATGCAAGGGAAATTCTTGAGGGAAACCTGTTTCAGTCTTCCAGAGATTTCAGACTGGGACGGAGGTTCACCTTCCAGCAGGACAATGACCCTAAGCATACTGCTAAAGCAACACTCGAGTGGTTTAAGGGGAAACATTTGCATGTCTTGGAATGGCCTAGTCAAATCCCAGACCTCAATCCAATTGAGAATCTGTAGTATGACTTAAAGATTGCTGTACACCAGCAGAACCCATCCAACTTGAAGGAGCTGGAGCAGTTTTGCCTTGAGGAATGGGCAAAAATCCAGTGTCTAGATGTGCCAAGCTTATAGAGACATACCCCAAGCTGTAATTGTTGCAAAAGGTGGCTCTACAAAGTATTGACTTTGGGGGGGTGAATAGGTATGCACGCTCAAGTTTTCTGTATTTTTGTGTTATTTCTTGTTTGTTTCACAATAAAACATATTGTTCATCTTCAAAGTGGTAGGCGTGTTGTGTAAATCAAACGATTTTAATTCCAGGTTGTAAGGCAACAAAATAGGAAAAATGTGAATACTTTCACAAGTCACTGTAGGAGTAGGGGTGTTGACCCTGGTGTCCTGGATACATTTATATCTGGCCTTCATGCCATCATGGCCACCTAATCATCCCCAGCTTCCAATTGGCTCATTCATCCCACTACCTCACCCCTGTAACTATTCCCCAGGTTGTTGTTGTAAATGAGAATGTGTTCTCAGTCAACCTGGTAAAATAAGTATTAAATAAAAACCATTGCTTGATCTGTCTGCTAATAACTAAGGCAACGTACATACATCTTAATCAACAAGGAAAACAGAGGAGCATGCAGGGACAGGAAAATAAATAATGCGTAGTGAATTGAGTTTAGTGTAGACGTGGAACCGCAGTATTAAATCAATCAATCAATCAAATGTATTTATAAAGCCCTTTTTACATCAGCCAATGTCACAAAGTGCTGTTCCAAAACCCAGCCTAAAACCCCAAACAGCAAGCAATGCAGATGTAGAAGCACAGTGGCTAGGAAAAACTCCCTAGAAAGGCCGGAACCTAGGAAGAAACATAGAGAGGAACCAGGCTCTGAGGGGTGGCCAGTCTTCTTCTGGTTGTGCCGAGTGGAGATTATAACAGTATGTGGCCAAGATGTTCAAACAATCATAGATGACCAGCAAGGTCAGATAATAATAATCACAGGGGTTGTAGAGGGTGCAACATGTCAGCACCTCAGGGGTAAAATGTCAGTTGGCTTTTCATAGTCGATCATTCAGAGTTCGAAACAGCAGGTGCGGTGGAGAGAGAGTCCAAAACAGCAGGTCCGGGACAAGGTAGCACGTCCGATGAACAGGTCAGGGTTCCATAGCTGCAGGCAGAACAGTTGAAACTGGAGCAGCAGCACAACCAGGTGGACTGGGGACAGCAAGGAGTCATCAGGCCAGGTAGTCCTGAGGCATGGTCCTAGGGCTTAGGTCCTCCAAGAGAAAGAGAGAGAGAAAGAGAAAGGGAGAAAAAGAGAGAGAGAATTAGAGGGAGCATGCTTAAATTCACACAGGACACCTGATAAGACAGGAGAAATCCTCCAGATATAACAGACTGTCCTAAGCCCCCCGACACATAAACTATTGCAGCATAAATACTGGAGGCTGAGACAGGAGGGGTCGGGAGACACTGTGGCACCGTCCGACGATTCCCCCGGACAGGGCCAAACAGGCATGATATAACCCCACCCGCTTTGCCAAAGAACAGCCCCCACACCACTAGAGGGATATCTTCAACAACCAACTTACTACCCTGAGACAAGGCAGAGTATAGCCCACGAAGATCTCCCCCACGGCACGAACCCGAGGGGGGCGCCAACCCGGACAGGAAGATCATGTCAGTGAAATAATGCTCAGTGAATTGAGTTTAGTGTAGACATGTAACCACAGTATTACTTGATTTCCTCTCTACTTTTTTCTTCAGCAACCTTTTCCCAACCTGAAGGGGCCAATAACAGCGCCGAGCAACACAAGGAGAGAAAACGGTTTAAATTACGTCTCTCTCTTCTTGTCAGTCTCCTTTCTTCTCTCTCTTCCTCTTCTTCACTTTCACTCTCTTGTTCTGCACCCCTTCTCTCCCCCTCCTCTCTCTATTTCTAATCAGAGCTGTGACTGAACAGTGCTTACCGGTCTGTCCAAGGGGTCTGCCTTTCTGACACACTCGCTTTAGCCTGTCCTCCCTCGCCTCGGTCAGACAAATGACAAAGACAGACTCCCGCCCCTTGCCTCCCCCTGTGCTCTCCCACTGTGTTGCCCAGCGATAGAACCCTGTTGGGTCCATCTTTACAGACCTGCTGTGGAGTCACAGTACTTTCATTAGTTCCTCTTTCAGAACTGGAACCAGACCAATCACACTGACTTTCTGTATTTGTGAAAGTGATTCGACATTCCTTGAAATAGCCATATTAAAACTTAGATACATTCAAGACAATAACAAAACTAATCTGGGTCTAATCAAAACCAAACCAATTCTCTTGGCAAATATTGTCACTTTCTTCAATGTACTTCAACATCATATAATCATATGAAACTGTTGCTGTGTGAAATTTAGCATGACTCATGTCATAAGTTGGGCCTGTAATGAGCATGATTCATGTCATAAATTGGGCCTGTAATGAACATGACTCATGTCATAAATTGGGCCTGTAATGAGCATGACTCATGTTATAAGTTGGGCCTGTAATGAGCATGACTCATGTCATAAGTTGGGCAGGTAACGAACATGACTTATGTCATAAGTGTGGCCTGTAACGAGCATGACTCATGCCATAAGTTGGGCCTGTAATGAGCATGACTCATGTCATAAGTCATGTCATGTCATTCTTTGGTTTCATGCATGTTAACATCAGAAGCCTCCTCCTTTAAGTTTGTTGTATTCACTTCTTTAGCACATTCCGCCAACCCTGATGTCCTAGCTGTGTCTGAATCCTGGCTTAGGAAGGCCACCAAAAATTCAGAAATATCCGTCCCCAACTACAACATTTTCCAACAAGATAGAACTGCCAAAGGGGGCAGAGTTGCAATCTACAATCATACTACCCAGGTCTGTCCCCAAACAATTCGAGCTTCTACTTTTAAAAATCCACCTTTCCAGAAATAAGTCTCTCACCATTGCAGCTTGTTATAGACCCCCCCTCAGCCCCCAGCTGTGCCCTGGACACCATATGTGAATTGATTGCCCTCCATCTATCTTCAGAGTTCGTTCTGGTAGGTGACCTAAACTGGGATATGCTTAACACCCCAGCCGTCCAACAATCTAAGCTAGATGCCCTCAATCTCACACAAAATATCAAGGAACCTACCAGGTACAACCCTAAATCCGTAACCATGGGCACCCTCATAGATATCATCCTGAACAACCTGCCTCTAAATACAGCTCTGCTGTCTTCAACCAGGATCTCAGCGATCACTGCCTCATTGCCCCCGTCCGTAATGGGTCCGCGGTCAAACGACCACCCCTCATCACTGTCAAACACTCCCTAAAACACTTCAGCGAGCAGGCCTTTCTAATCGGCCTGGCCCAGGTATTCTGGAAGGATATTGACCTCATCCCATCAGTAGAGAATGCCTGGTTGCTCTTTAAAAGTGTTTTCCTCACCATCTTAAATAAGCATGCCCCATTCAAAGAAATGTAGAACTAAGAACAGATATAGCTCTTGGTTCACCCCAGACATGACTGCCCTTGACCAGCACAAAAACGTCCTGTGGCGTATTGCATTAGCATCGAATAGTCCCTGCGATATGTAACTTTTCAGGGAAGTTAGGAACCAATATACACAGTCAGTTAGGAAAGCTAAGGCTTGCTTTTTCAAACAGAAATTTGCATCCTGTAGCACTAATCCCAAAAAGTTTTGGGTCACTGTAAAGTCCATGGAGAATAAGAGCACCTGCTCCCAGCTGCCCACTGCACTGAGGCTAGGAAACACTGTCACCACTGATGTATCTACGATAATCGATCATTTCAATAAGCATTTTCCTACGGCTGGCCATGCTTTCCACCTGGTTACCCCTACCCCGGCCAACACCTCTGCACACCCGCAGTAGAAATGTTTTTATGACTCATGTCATAAGTTGGGCCTGTAATGAGCATAACTCATGTCATAAGTTGGGCCTGTAATGAGCATGACTCATGTCATAAGTTGGGCCTGTAATGAGCATGACTCTTTACATAAGTTGGGCCTCTAATGAGCATCACTCTTTACATAAGTTGGGCCTGTAATGAGCATGACTCATGTCATAAATTGGGCCTGTAATGAGCATGACTCTTTACATAAGTTGGGCCTCTAATGAGCATCACTCTTTACATAAGTTGGGCCTGTAATGAGCATGACTCATGTCATAAATTGGGCCTGTAATTAGCATGACTCATGTCATAAGTTGGGCCTGTAATGAGCATGACTCATGTCATAAGTCATGTCATGTCATTTTTTGGTTTCATGCATGTTAACATCAGAAGCCTCCTCCTTTAAGTTTGTTGTATTCACTTCTTTAGCACACTCCGCCAACCCTGATGTCATAAGTTGTGTCTTGTTATGGTACAGTCTGACACAACAAGGTTGGATCGCGCACAACATTCGCTCTCTGAACATACAAATGGTCTGTTTCCTTAAAGTCAAATGACAGTAAACTCTTACACTAGTGTTCTGTTACACTGGTGTTCAGTTACACTGGTGTTCTGTTACACTGTTGTTCTGTTACACTGGTGTTCAGTTACACTGGTGTTCAGTTACACTGGTGTTCTGTTACACTGGTGTTTTGTTACACTGGTGTTCAGTTACACTGGTGTTCAGTTACACTGGTGTTCTGTTACACTGGTGTTCAGTTACACTGGTGTTCTGTTACACTGTTGTTCTGTTACACTGGTGTTCAGTTACACTGGTGTTCAGTTACACTGGTGTTCTGTTACACTGTTGTTTTGTTACACTGGTGTTTTGTTACACTGGTGTTCTGTTACACTGGTGTTCAGTTACACTGGTGTTCAGTTACACTGGTGTTCAGTTACACTGGTGTTCTGTTACACTGTTGTTTTGTTACACTGGTGTTTTGTTACACTAGTGTTCTGTTACACTGGTGTTCAGTTACACTGGTGTTCTGTTACACTGTTGTTTTGTTACACTGGTGTTCTGTTACACTGTTGTTCTGTTACACTGGTGCTCTTTTACACAGGTGTGCTGTTGTTGAGTAGCCTCCCACACTGCCTATTAAACTGTCCCAGTCCAGGGGAGTTTGTAGCCCTTTACACTGGTACCCGTATACAGGTTGAAAATGGCAGACTTGGGCAATGATAAACACCTAAATTGGAGCGCAGTGGCTGTACAGTAACATGCTATAAATGAGGTCTGGCTTTGAGCTTAACAATGCTGTATAGGTTTTGACTGACAGGAAATTTTGTAAATTAAGAGGTCTCGATGTATTGTGAAAGATGACACGATGAGGATTAGAATTAATGCCGCTTTGATGTCATACAAGTAAGCCAAACACCCGTGAGTCCAAATGTGCACTTCACATTTCCATATCATAGAACTCATATACAGTGTCAACGTTTATGATCACTATGTTTGATGTACAGTTGCAAGATAACACGACGTCATATCCTGGGTTGTTCTGAACAGAATGTTTATTGTGAAGAAAATCCGCCATCGCACACGCACTTGAATACACTCATGACTCCTTTGTATGCTCGCCAACATGGTAATCTGTTTCCCTGAATTGCAGTCATGTTGGCAATAAAACAGGCTTTCAAATGATGCCCAACTGAACCAGATTGCCATTTAGAAAGGAACATTTTTGGATTGTGTAAACAACAACGGTAATTGTGTTATGGTGGAGATGCAGGGTTGTGTTCCAAACAAAACAACTACAAGTGTGCTCGCTCTAGTTCGTCAACAACACAGCTAGGAGAGATTAAAAATAACCTTATAGTTGAAGACTCTTCTTTGAGTCATTAAAGTGAATTGAAATGACTACGTACACTTCGGAGAGGTGTGTGGCCACTTGGAGACACCAGTAAGTCATCTCACTCAAATGCTTTTGTCTTATGTTGCACCTACCCCAAGGTTTTCCGGGAAAATGTGTATCATGTCACTGAATGTATCCAGAGTATTTTCAGATTTCATTATGAACAAATGCGGCAAAAGTACAGTAAATGTAAAATGTACATGAAATCGACAGTGTAATATTTGGATTCAGTTTTCTGTCAAGTGAACTGTTGTGTCCTCACCTTTGCTCTAATAATTTTCCCATAATCTCCAAATTGTTTCTTTTCAACTGATACCATGGTTATGAATATGTAAAATATGGTTATGCATATGTAAAATGTATGCATGCATGACTGTAAGCCGCTTTGGATAAAAAAAAGTCTGCTAAATGGCATTTATTATTATTATTATGATATATAATATGCTTTTCATATTTCTTCTGTAAGAAACATTTAAATGTATCCCTTTCCATAAAGGCCAAGTCCCACACATGTAAAGGGTTAAAGGACAGGTCAGAGAGGGAGTTGAGTAGCACTTAATGTCACTGACAGTCATTTATTCCTCTGATACATCAGAAAATGAGGTCTGGCCCGGAGGCCATCTTAGCCTTTGTAGATTTATTGATAACGATATAGACTAATTGATGTATTACGTTTTTTAGAGTCCTGGAGACAAACTATGATATTAGAATAGGTCAACTGCATCTTTTCTTGTTTAGTTATTTATTTAATGCTGTACGATGCCGTTTTGTACTGTATGGATGCATGATGCCGTTTTGTACAGTAGGGATGCTGTATGATGCTGTTTTGTATTGTAGGGATGCTGTACAATGCTCTTTTGTACTGTAGCTATGCTGTATAATGCTGTTTTGTACAGTAGGGATGCTGTACGATGCTGCTTTGTATTGTAGGGATGATGTACAATGCTCTTTTGTACTGTAGGTATGCTGTATAATGCTGTTTTGTACAGTAGGGATGCTGTACGATGCTGTTTTGTATTGTAGGGATGCTGTACAATGCTCTTTTGCACTGTAGGTTTGCTGTATAATGCTGTTTTGTACAGTAGGGATGCTGTATGATGCTGTTTGTATTGTAGGGATGCTGTACAATGCTCTTTTGTACTGTAGGTATGCTGTATAATGCTGTTTTGTACAGTAGGGATGCTGTATGATGCTGTTTTGTATTGTAAGGATGCTGTATAATGCTCTTTTGTACTGTAGGTATGCTGTATAATGCTGTTTTGTACAGTAGGGATGCTGTACGATGCTGCTTTGTATTGTAGGGATGATGTACGATGCTCTTTTGTACAGTAGGGATGCTGCATAATGCTTTTTTGTACAGTAGGGATCCTGTACGATGCTGCTTTGTATTGTAGGGATGATGTATGATGCTCTTTTGTACTGTAGGGATGCTGTACAATGCTGTTTTGTACAGTAGGGATGCTGTACGGTGCTGTTTTGTACAGTAGGGATGCTTCATGATGCTGTTTTGTACAGTATGGATGCCGTATGATGCTGTTTTGTACTGTAGGGATGCTAAACTATGCTGTTTTGTGCTGTAGGGATGCTGTACGATGCTGTTTTATACTGTGGGGATTACTGTTGTTGTCTTGTGTCTGTATTGTTTATCCATCAGGGACCTTGTTGGAAACAATCACGTTTTCGATTTAATGTGTTATCCCCTTGGTTGTACTCAGTGCATCTTTTCCCCCCCAAAAAATCTATCAATCAATCATGACTGGTGATGAGGATTTATGAGTATGAATAATATTATCCATTTTGTCAGGAAAAGAGGAAAAATAACACCTTCGATATCTCGCCCTCCAAACAAGGTGCATGAACAGAAAAGGGAACGGAAGACTCTTGGAGGACTTCCAATGTAATAACAGAGCACATGTAGCACATTGTCTTTACATGCAGAAATACCAAATAAGAGCAACTTTCTCATGTGTTCATAGTCAACAACCATTCTGAGTAACAGCAACCAAACAGAAAATGTCACTGAGTCTGAAGGCTTCATTCTCACTGCGTTTCACTGAGCTAATTCCCACACAAGGCAGTAAATGTGTGGAGAGATGGACTAAGTCTTGCAGTTTGCCTTTAGGGCTGGAGAAATGACATAACAGAGGAGATTCTATGGAGGAACACTTCCCAAGCTAATGTTCCACCAGGGACAAATATCATAGGACCTGAGTTCCATTTATAGCACCCTGTGGGCACAATATGTAACAAGTCATTTCCTTTATGTCATTTATGGTCATAACTACTGCAGTGCATGATGGCCTATATGACGGTCGTACTATAAAGATTTCAGGTAATGTTATCGATTCATGGGCATTATGTTCTTGGAGAGAATATGCTTCTAGAGATTCATATGATATTATACAGTGCCTTCGGAAAGTATTCAGACCCCTTGACTTTTTCCACATTACGTTAGGTTACAACCTTATTCTAAAATTCATGAAATTGTTTTTTTTTTCTCTCATCAATCTACACGCAATACCCCATAATGACAAAGCAAAAATCATTTTTTAGAAATTTAGGCAAAAGATTATGATGGAAAAAAACAATTTAATCAATTTTAGAATAAGGCTGTAACCCAACATAATGTGGAAAAAGTCAAGGGGCCTCAAGTCTTCCTGGGTATGATGCTACAAGCTTGGCACGTCTGTATTTGGGGAGTTTCTCCAACTCTTCTCTGAAGATCCTCTCAAGCTCTGTCAGGTTGGATGGGGAGCGTTGCTGTTGAGATATTTTCTGGCCTCTTCAGAGATGTTCGATTGGGTTCAAGTCCGGGCTCTGGCTGGGCCACTCAAGGACATTCAGAGACTTGTCCCGAAGCTACTCCTGCATTGTCTTGGCTGTGCGCTTAGTGTCGTTGGACGGTGAACCTTCGCCCCCAGTCTGAGGCTCTGGAGCAGGTTTTCATCAAGCATCTCTCTGTACTTTGCTCCATTCATCTTTAACTCAATCCTGACTAGTCTCCCAGTCCTTGCCACTGAAAAACATCCCCACAGCATGATGCTGCCACCTCCATGCTTCACCGTAGGGATGGTGCCAGGTTTCCTCCAGAAGTCACGCTTGGCATTCAGGCCAAAGAGTTCCATCTTGGTTTCATCAGACCAGAGAATCTTGTTTCTCATGTCTGAGAGTCTTTAGGTGCCTTTTGGCAAACTCCAAGCGGGCTGTCATGTGCCTTTACTGAGGAGTGGCTTCCGTCTGGCCACTCTACCATAAAGGCCTGATTGGTGCAGTGCTGCAGAGATGGCTGTCCTTCTGTAAGGTTCTCCCATCTCCACAGAGGAACTCTAGAGCTCTGTCAGAGTGACCACCAGGTTTTTTGTCACTCTGACCAAGGCCCTTTTTCCCGATTGCTCGGTTGGTCGAGCGGCCAGCTCTAGGAGGAGTCTTGATGGTTCCAAACTTCTTCCATTTAAGGGAGAAGTTGTTGTCCTTGCACCACATGGTCAAGTCTCGGACCTCCTCCCTATAGGCTGGCTCATCGTTGTTTGTGATCAGGCCTACCACAGTTGTGTCATCAGCCAACTTAATGGTAGTGTTGGAGTTGTGCCTGGCCGTGCAGTCATGAGTGAACAGAGAGTACACTCACGCACCCCTGAGGGGCTCCCGTGTTGAGGATCCGCGTGGCGGATGTTTTGTTACCTACCCTTACCACCTGGGGGCGGCACGTCAGGAAGTCCAGGATCCA
The DNA here is from genome assembly GCA_030435695.1 of Brachymystax lenok tsinlingensis. NCBI lineage: Eukaryota > Metazoa > Chordata > Actinopteri > Salmoniformes > Salmonidae > Brachymystax > Brachymystax lenok. The sequence goes on along the minus strand of CM059817.1, from coordinate 8,578,634 downwards.
GTGGCAGAGGGAGGTGTTTAGTCCCAGGGTCCTTAGCTTAGTGATGAGCTGAGCTGTAGTCAATGAATAGCATTCTCACAGAGGTGTTCCTTTTGTCCAGGTGGGAAAGGGCAGTGTGGAGTGCAATAGAGATTGCATCATCTGTGGATCTGAAGTGCGGTATACAAATTGGAGTGGCTCTAGGGTGTCTGGGATAATGGTGTTGATGTGAGCCATGACCAGCCTTTCAAAGCATTTCATGGCTACAGACGTGAGTGCTACGGGTTGGTAGTCATTTAGGCAGGTTACCTTAGTGTTCTTGGGCACAGGGACTAAATCAAATCAAGTTTATTTGTCACATGCGCCGAATACAACAGGTGTGGACCATACAGTGAAATGCTTACTTACAGGCTCTAACCAACAGTGCAAAAAGGGTATTAGGTGAACAATAGGTAAGTAAAGAAATAAAAACAACAGTAAAAAGACAGTGAAAAATAACAGTAGCGAGGCTATATACAGTAGAGAGGCTATAACAGTAGCGAGGCTACATACAGGCACCGGTTAGTCGGGCTGATTGAGGTAGTATGTACATGTAGATATGGTTAAAGTGACTATGCATATATGATGAACAGAGAGTAGCAGCAGCATAAAAAGAGGGGTTGGGGGGGCACACAATGCAAATAGCCAGGTAGTCATTTGATTACCTGTTAAAAACTGTTGAGAAAACTTTTTTCCTAGACTTGGCACCCCGGTACCGCTTGCCATGCGGTAGTAGAGAGAACAGTCTATGACTGGGGTGGCTGGGATCTTTGACCATTTTTTGGGCCTTCCTTTGACACCGCCTGGTGTAGAGGTCTTGGTTGACAGGCAACTTAGCCCCAGTGATGTAATGGGCCGTACGTACTACCCTCTGTAGGGCCTTGCGGTCAGAGGCCGAGCAATTGTTGTACCAGGCAGTGATGCAACCAGTCAGGATGCTCTCGATGTTGCAGCTGTAGAACCTTTTGAGGATATGAGGACCCATGCCAAATCATTTTAGTTTCCTGAGGGGGAATAGGCTTTGTTGTGCCCTCTTCACGACTGTCTTGGTGTGTTTGGACCATTCTAGTTTGTTGGTGATGTGGACACCAAGCTCTCAACCTGCTCCACTACAGCCCCGTCAGGAAGTCCAGGATCCAGTTGCTGAGGGAGGTGTTTAATCCCAGGATCCTTAGCGATGAGCTTTGAGTGTACTATGGTGTTGGATGCTGCGCTGTAGTCAATGAATAGCATTCTCACATAGGTGTTCCTTTTGTCCATGTGGGAAAGGGCAGTGTGGAGTGCAATAGAGATTGCATCATCTGTTTGGGCGGTATGCAAATTGGAGTGGGTCTAGGGTTTCTGGGATAATGGTGTTGATGTGAGCCATTACCAGCCTTTCAAAGCACTTCATGACTACGGACGAGTGCCTCGGGTCTGTAGTCATTTAGGCAGGTTGCCTTCGTGTTCATTGGCACAGGGACTATGGCGGTCTGCTTGAAACATGTTGGTATTACAGACTCAATCAGGGACATGTTGAAAATGTCAGTGAAGACACCTGCCAGTTGGTCAGCACATGCTGGTTAGCCGTTTGGCCCCACAGCCCTGTGAATGTTGACCTGTTTAAAGGTCTTACTCACGTTGGCTACGGAGAGCGTGATCACACAGTCGTCCGGAACAGCTGATGCTCAGTGTTGCTGGCCTCGAAGCGAGCATAGAAGTGATTTAGCTCGTCTGGTAGGCTCGTGTCACTGGGCAGCTCGCGGCTGTGCTTCCCTTTGTAGTCTGTAATAGTTTGCAGGCCCTGCCACGTAAAACCTGTTTTCACTTTGTCGTTATGGGGTATTGTGTGAAGATTGTTGAGTTTTTTTATTTAATCCATTTTAGAATAAGGCTGTGATGTAACAAAATGTGGAAAAAGTCAAGAGGTCTAAATACTTTCTGAATTCACTATATGTGACCCAGTTAAGGTTTTGCTAGGGTATGATTTTTATTATTCTCCATTACGCTCCATTATGACCCCTGACCCTCTATCCCTCAGTGTTTGCAGATCTGAAAAGACTGTCTAGAAGCAAGCCAAAGATAGATAAATCTGTTTCCATATCACCTTAGACCTATCCAGTCCTTTTAGGCCTGTAGACATAGAAATAGGCTAGAACCAAACTTGTTTCTACAGTCTGTATTTTAAGCAGAACCGTACTGGTGATGTGTAGTGCTGTACTTCAGTTCATCATGGGGTCATGTTGTAGGCTACTGTAACGTTGAATATCCTGTCTACGCCATGATTCCTCTACCGCATTGTATGCAAAACGTCAATCCTTCTGGGGAATGGCATCAATGCCTCCTTTAATGTTCTGAGACAGCAGTTGCACCCCAAGTGGCACCCTATTCCCTTTATAGTGCACTACTTGTGACCAGGACCATAGGGCTCTAGTGCATTATATAGGCAATAGGGTGGGTGTCATTTGGGATGCACAAGCGATCAAGGGTTTTCTCTTCTCCGAGCAGAAGCGTTCCATATTCAGTGGTGGGCTTCATTGTAGGATTCCATCTGGCTCAACGCGGTGGTACAATGTGTGAGTGTATTGTTGCTGTGTCAGGGTGCAATGGAAACTCATTAATCAACTAGGGGTTTATCGAACCAGATGGAACAAGCCAGGTTTCTTTATACTCAGCTTGACCTCAGTCAGAGCCCATGGAATGGCAAGTGTAACTTGTGGAAAGAAAATAAAAAATAATACCAAAAGAAAAGATACATCTCCGAATGCAACTTACATCTATTCTATGAGTTAAAAAGAAGAATACGAACTATGGAAAGATAATGAGTGAATATGGACAACACATTCTCTGCAGGATTAACATCATTACTATATAAGACGAAGCTTGCTCTAGTCGGCTATTTCCTGATGGCAATAATACTCCTCCAGTGTTGTACTCTTCCCAAATGCCATTGTGTGGATTCTCTATTAGTCCACTTCAGAGTAGGCACCACTGTCAATCAAATCTCTCATTTTTGCAGACTTGTCTGTCAGTGTGTGGGCCTGTAGTGTGGAGGTAGCTAGACACTGGAGGTTCAGACGTAGAAGGAAAAGACTGTTTCAAAGAGACCTGGGTTCAAATATTATTTCAAATCCTTCAAATACTTTGAGCGCTTGAGCATGCCTGGATTGACAGATAGGAAAGGATCTGGGTTGGTGCTTTTGGGACTACTCCATTGGTTCCTTTGCACCAGACAAGCTCAACCAAGCACAGATAAAGTATTTGAAAGATTTTGAGTACTATTTGAAACCAGATCAGTGTCTCAGACACCTATGTGCAAATACAGGCAGGTCAGCCGTGATACAAGTCAGTATTCAACATCCATCCATGTCTGAGGAGAGATGATGTGGAAACTGGCCACTAGGGGCAACACCGAGTGCTGTAAAGTAGGCTTGGGTATTGAGGATGTAGATGGGGGATGGGTGTAAGCACCTGCCTCTGGTTCCAAAGGTTGCATGTTTGAATCCAGCATTAGAAAATTGTTTTTGATATTTTTGTTTTAAGCCTATCCCAAACCTTAATCCTTACCATAGCCATTGAGTTAATTCCTAACCTTAATAATTCTGAGTTAATTCCTAAACTTAACCTTTGAACGATACAGAGAAGAAACCAAAGACTTTGAAATTTTATCTTTGGAACAATTTGAAATTTGACCTTTGAGAAACATGGATGAAGGTCTAATTCTGACGTGAGACTATGAGAGCAAATCTCCCTCTTCACTTGAGTCCCCCTGTAGATTACGCTGAAGCCAGACCACTGGGGTTATTTAGTTTGTGAATCAGGACCTTAACAGACTGCCTGTGCACCAGCCAAGGAGAGAAGACTATTTTTTGTGTCCCAAATGGTAACACTCTGGTCAAAAGTAGTGCACTATAAAGGGAATGTGCCATGGTCAAAAGTAGTGCACTATAAAGGGAATGTGCCCTGGTCAAAATTTGTGCACTATAAAGGTAACGTTCCCTGGTCAAAAGTAGTGCACTATAAAGGGAATGTGCCCTAGTAAAAAGTAGTGCACTATAAAGGGAATGTGCCCTGGTCAAAAGTAGTGCACTATAAAGGGAATGTGCCCTGGTCAAAAGTAGCGCACAATAAAGGGAATGTGCCCTGGTCATAAATGGTGCACTATAAAGGGAATGTGCCCTGGTCATAAATGGTGCACTATAAAGGGAATGTGCCCTGGTCAAAAGTAGTGCACTATAAAGGGAATGTGCCCTGGTCAAAAGTAGTGCACTATAAAGGGAATGTGCCCTGGTCATAAATGGTGCACTATAAAGGGAATGTGCCCTGGTCAAAGGTAGTGCACTATAAATGGAATGTACCCTGGTCAAAAGTAGAGTGGAGTGGTTCAAAATAATGCACAGTTACATTTCTATATACATTCAATTTAGGCCCTTAGTAGTTAGACCAATGTTCAGATCAGGACCAGGTAAATATTGCATAAGTGTCAAAACCCTAGGAAGGGTTGCACCGCTGAAAATAGTAACATACTTGGTTATGGCAATTAAATGTTTCCTCCTTGAAATGAAAATGTTTGGCAACAGAGATCACTGAAACAGTGAAAAGAAGCAGTGAATCATTTTTTTCCCATACATCTCACTGTGGATTGGTGTCAGGAACCAGCACAGCCAGTAATACCAGCCTGCCTGCTCCCTAGTGTGCGCTGGACTATACCAGACCTCCCTCCATGCCCATGGAAGCTAGCTCAAATCAAATCAAAGTTTATTTGTCACGTGCTCCAAATACAACAGGAGTAGACCTTACAGTGAAATGCTTACTTACAGGCTCTAACCAATAGTGCAAAAAAAGGTATTAGGTGAACAATAGGTAAGTAAAGAAATATAACAAAAGTAAAAAGACAGGCTATATACAGTAGCAATGCTATAAAAGTAGCGAGGCTACATACAGACACTGGTTAGTCAGGCTGATTGAGGTAGTATGTACATGTAGCTATGGTTAAAGTGACTATGCATATATGATGAACAGAGAGTAGCAATAGCGTAAAAAAGGGGTTGGCGGGTGGTGGGGGCGGGACACAATGCAGATAGATGGCCTGGTTAGCCAATGTGCGGGAGCACTGGTTGGTCGGCCCAATTGAGGTAGTATGTACGGTCATGGCCAAAAGTTTTGAGAATGACACAAATATTAATGTCCACAAAGTTTGCTGCTTCAGTGTCTTTAGATATTTTTGTCAGATGTTACTATGGAATACTGAAGTATAATTATAAGCATTTCATACGTGTCAAAGGCTTTTATTGACAATTACATGAAGTTGATGCAAAGAGTCAATATCTTCAGTGTTGACCCTTCTTTTTCAAGACCTCTGCAGTCCGCCCTGGCATGCTGTCAATTAACTTCTGCGCCACATCCTGCTTGATTGCAGCCATTTCTTGCATAATCAATGCTTGGAGTTTGTCAGAATTTGTGGGTTTTTGTTTGTCCACCCGCCTCTTGAGGATTGACCACAAGTTCTCAATGGGATTAAGGTCTGGGGAGTTTTCTGGCCATGGACCCAAAATATCAATGTTTTTTTCCCCAAGCCACTTAGTTATCACTTTTGTTCCATCATGCTGGAAAAGGCATTGTTCTGGTTGGGAGAAGTTGCTGTTGGAGGATGTGTTGGTACCATTCTTTATTCATGGCTGTGTTCTTAGGCAAAATTGTGAGTGAGCCCACTCCCTTGGCTGAGAAGCAACCCCACACATGAATGGTCTCAGGATGCTTTACTGTTGCTGGACTTTCTTGGGCGCCCTGAAGCCTTCTTCACAACAATTAACCACTCTCCTTGAAGTTGTTGATGATCCGATAAATGGTTGATTTAGGTGCAATCTTACTGGCAGCAATATCCTTGCCTGTGAAGCCCTTTTTGTGCAAAGCAATGATGACGGCACGTGTTTCCTTGCAGGTAACCATGGGTGACAGAGGAAGAACAATGATTCCAAGCACCACCCTCCTTTTGAAGCTTCCAGTCTGTAATTCGAACTCAATCAGCATGACAGAGTGATCTCCAGCCTTGTCCTCGTCAACACTCACACCTGTGTTAACGAGAGAATCACTGACATGATGTCAGCTGGTCCTTTTGTGGCAGGGCTAAAATGCAGTGGAAATGTTTTTGGGGGATTCAGTTCATTTGCATGGCAAAGAGAGACTTTGAAATTCATTGCAATTCATCTGATCACTCTTCATGACATTCTGGAGTATATGCAAATTGCTATCATACAAACTGGGGCAGCAGACTGGGAAAATTAATATTTGTGTCATTCTCAAAACTTTTGGCCACGACTGTACATGAAAGTATAGTTAAAGTGACTATGCATATACGATAAACAGAGAGTAGCAGCAGCCCATCCCCCTGGCAACATCCCATCCCCCAGGCAACCCCCCATTCCCCTGGCCCCATGCAGCGCTAGTCTGTCTCTGAGAGCCCTGTGATTTGCTCAGGGATGCAGGGAAGGGATGTTGAGGATGAATACGTGGTGTACTAACAAAGTGATAAACATGCCCACAGGCTTTGTGTGAGAAACAGACAGATCTTTCAGAGGGAGAGTGAAGGGGAGAGAAAAAGTCTTGCCCTTGAGGAAGTACTTTTTTAATGCACGGACCAAAGTCACCATTTTCTACGCGTCACCAGTGATAGCATATGTGTGTGTGCCTGAGGAGTTGTTCTGTAGCCTAGCAATCCCTCTCTTCTCCCTTCTTCATGTGCAAATTGTATTTCTCCCCGCCTCACAGAGAGAAAGGAAGGAAGGACTGACGGAGGATAGAGTCACACAATGACATTTCTGCTCATCTCTAGGCCTGCAGGGAGACAGAGAATCTGCAGGGAGACAGAGACTTAAAGGTTACCTTCAGATGGGTAGCACTGACAGTGCGGCAGATTGGACATGACATTTCTCACAGGGGACAGAGCTCCTATTCTATTTTTTCAGCTCTTATCCTGCACTCCTAGCGGCCGTAAAGCGCTTCTGCATGCAGCACCTCTGAGTAAAGGTTGAGAAAAGGCAATTGGTGTCGGAAACTTTCTTACATTCAAATATTATTTCGATAAAGAATTTAAAATGCGTCAATTTGAAGTCTAATACGATTATGAAAATGAACTCATCCCTGAAACATCTGGGAGAGAGATAACAGAGAAGAATCACTGTGATGGACTCTGGTGCTCTGCATTATATAGATCTAGTGTTCATTATTTCATCAAGAAACATGCCCATTTGTTGTTTTTAACCTGTCAACACTTCATTTACACATAACAAATGTTGTGCTCACACATTTTCTCCTTTGTCTTGTCTCATATCAACACATCCCAAAATATATCATACTGTAGGCTATAATACAACATTTCCATTTTGAAAAACATATGCCATATTGCAGATCATTCTGCTGAAACAGTTCAGAATCTGGGGACAGATATGTTATCACACACATGGATTCTGAAGGGGTGATAGAGGTATTCTTGTAACAGAAATTAATTTAACAAAGTTTATTCCACTTCAATAAATTGTCTCAATCACATCCAAATGCTGGATTACACAACAAAGAATGTACTTTTCCATCCCAAATACAGTTTATGAATATCACTGTTTAGGTCATATTAACAAATGCTCACACCACGTCAAAGTCAACTGACTCTCTCCCCCGTTAAAGTGGACATTTTAGTATGCTTGTCCATGGCTGTGACTGAATTGAGATAATGTGAGAAGCCCGAAGCTGCAGCCCTCTGCTCTGACTGACTGATGTGTCTTAGAGCTTTAAAACAAGAGGATTTCTCTGTTGCTCTGGTTTATTCATTCATCCAGTTTACCAAAGTGGCTTTGACTCTGATGTCAAAGTGCATCAGCTGTTGTCCCAAAAGCCAAATGGAAGTCTGGTGTCTGATGTGTGTAGTCTGGCCTTACAGAGTATATCTTCACTCTGTCTTTCAATTTCTGAGTTAGGACCAAAATATAGGCCTCTGCGTAGGTCAAGTGAGGACCAGAATACAGGACTCTGTGTAGGTCAAGTGAGGACCAGAATACAGGACTCTGTGTAGGACAAGTGAGGACCAGAATACAGGACTCTGTGTAGGTCAAGTGAGGACCAGAATACAGGACTCTGTGTAGGTCAAGTGAGGACCAGAATACAGGACTCTGTGTAGGTCAAGTGAGGACCAGAATACAGGACTGTGTAAGTTAATTCTGTCTTTAAAGACTCATGATAAAACGTTTGCTTTAATCGTATCACTAGTGTTCAGGGATGAGGCTGATCAGTCTGTTGAGGGTGGTGAAATAAAGGATTGTGTGTCTCTGAGTGGTCCTGAATCAGAGCTTAAAGACTCTGTGATAACACCATGCAGCACTAGCATTCAGCATGAGACTGGTCCGTTTGTTTACTCTAGTAGAAATAATGGGCCGTATGTGGTCTCGGAGTGGTCCTGAACCACTATTAGCTTTTCTAACACCTGGAACAGGCCTGGGCAAAGACCGGCCCAGGGGCAGTATGCGGCCCTGCGACCTGATTCAATATGGCCCGCGGAATCATGTTCAGATCACGTAAAGAATGTGCGATAGTAAAGTTTTGAAAACTCCCACCGCTTGTGGGACATATATTTTGAAAGGCACGTATAAATAACAACTGCACGAGGACAGACAGTGGCTGACAGGCTGACACACACGTCACAGTTACAAATAGTAGCTAGCTAGAAATTGGGTAAAAAGAAAATCTAATATTTCCAAGAAAAGGAATGTAGACAATGAATGTAGGGTGTTCCAGCAAGAGTGGACATCGAAATATTTCTTTATTGACGTATCAGGGAAAGCTGTGTGCTTAGAGTGTGAAGAGAGCATCGTGAAGAGAGCATCGCTGTCTACAACTTGTCCCGACACTTCCAGACGAAGCATGCAGAGAAATATAGGATATGTCTTCTGAGCAGAGGGCAAGTGCATCGAAAGAGTTGCAAAAGGAGCAAGGACTTTTCACAAAACTGCATTCAGCAAATGACGGGATTGCTAGAGCTAGCTACGTACTGTCCTAGAAAATTGCTAAACATAGCAAGCCATTCACTGAGGGCGAATTCATTAAAGAATGTTTAATTGACTCTGCAGCAACACCTTGCCCCGACAAGAAAGAGCTGTTTGAAAATGTTTCCCTGTCAAGACGAACAGTGACATGACGTGTTGAGGACATCGCAGAGAATATGGAACAACAGTTGAAAGACAAGGTAAAGGATCAACAATGTTTCTCCTTGGCCCTGGATGAGAACAGTGATGCACGTGACATGGCGCAGTTGTTGATATTCTAACAAGGCATAACCCCAGACTTTGAAATTACAGAGGAGCTTGCTTCAGTGCAGTCAATGAAGAGCACAACCACAGGAAGGATTTATTGGAGGAGGTTAATAAGTGTGTGGCAAAGTTATCAAGTGTGTCCACCGATGGGTGCCCAAACTTGACAGGAAAAAACATTGGCCTTTTGAAAAGGATACAAGATCAAGTATCTGAACTGAACCCAGATCAGATTATTTTTTCCTGCATTGCATTATTCATCAGGAGGTGCTCTGTAAATGTGTTCTGAAAATGAGCCATGTTGTGGATACAGTCACTAAAGGGGTACACTTCATGAGAGCAAAATCTTTAAACCACAGGTAGTTTGTCTCACTGTTGGAAGAGACAGAGTTGGGTCATGCAGATATCCCCTACCACACAAATGTGAGATGGCAGAGTTTGGTTAAGGTGCTTAAAAGGGTGTGGGACCTGAAGTCGGAGATTGCTGAGTTTTAGCAAATGAAAGGAAAATATGTGGATTTCCCTCAACTGCAAGATAAAGAATGGTTGGCTGATTTTGCCTTCCCCGTGGACATCGTGGCCCTCATGAATGAACTGAATTCCAAACTACAAGGGAAGGGTCTTTTTGCACATCAGATGTACAGCCTTGTCAAAGCCTTCAAGGGAAAATGACTCCTCCTGACCCGCCAAGTAGAAGCCAACAGTCTCACCCATGTTCCAACATTACTAGTCTGTTCCCTATCAGATGACCAGCGGGAGAAGTGAACATCACTGCTGCGTGCCTTGAACGGTTTTGAAGATTTCAAAGTGTTGGAAAATGACATGCTGTTGGTTTCCTCTCCTTTCACCTTCAATGTGGTTCCCACTGACCTGCAACTTGAGCTTATCCATCTTCAGTCTGATGCAGTGATTGGATAACTATTCAAAATAATGTCACTGGCGAGGTTTTATGCATCTCTCGATGAACAAAACTTTCCAAAGATTGGATCGACCTATGTATGTGAACAGACATTTTCAGTGATGAAATTTAACAAGTCAAGGCACAGATCATCTCTTACTGACTCTCACAGAAAATATACCTGACTTCACTGCTCTAGTCAATGCCCATCAGAGACTTCACTCCTCACACTGATTGAGTAGTTTAAATGTAATGTTGATGTAAATGTAATGTACTCTATTTCTTGTGTTTTTGTACATACCTTTCAACAAGAGTTCTGTCCGTGTTGCTGAATACACAGTGTACTTTTCCCTCCGTGTAGTTCATTGCATGTTTAAAAATGAAAATACCTACCAATTTATTTTTGTGCATGAAAAAAAAAGTAAAATAAGTAGCATATCTGGACGTGATTTACAGTAGATATATCTGTCTACACAGTCATATACATGATGTATAATCCTGTAATATGATTCTGGCCCGAAACGGCAAAAAATATATTCTAATTGCCCAGGCCTGACCTAGAACCTGCAGTTTATTTACAGTTCTGTGGACCATGTGTGATGGACCATGTGTGATCTCTGTATACTGGTAGGCCATATAATAATGGACCGTGTGCAGTCTCCTATTGGTCCTGAACCATAGCTCTGCTCTAATGGGATCCTGGGGGGCTTACACATCAAGGCCCCCGGGTCGTCCAGGGAAACGCCTGCTTCACCAGAAAATAATGAGGTTGCTCACTGTATAATGAACCAACTGATGGGGGCAGGTAGACGCTGGGGACTCTGGCTCTATTCAACATCAATTTGTTGAAACATGTTTTGGATTGTATTTCTTCTATTCAAATTCCCTGCCTCGCTTCTCTCTTTCTTCTCTTCCTCTATTTGTTCTATCTCCTCTCTCCTCTCCTTCTCTTTCACGTGCTGTAATTTTGTCGTGCCATCATCCTCGCCAGCAGAAGCAGGATATGACAACCCACCGGTTTGAATCATTCTTTCAATCGGGTGGTACCACAGTCGGTTTTACCTGTTCCCTCTCTCTGTGGGGACAGAATCACAAAATGGAGAAGAAAGTGAAACACAATAACCTTCATCAAGGACGGACTGAGAGGCACCGCTGCCACAAAGAGAACAGACGGAGGGAAAGAGGGATGGACCAGCCTACTGGAAAGCACGTTAGGAAAAGAAAACCACTGGTGCAGTTAATGCAGAAAAAGAAGAAGGTAGGAGAGAAAAGAGATGAAAGGGCCTGACAGCCGACTATGACGACTTCTATATACAGCTCAGCTGATGCCAGAGCAGAGCAGTTTGTGGTTATTGCTTAAGGCCTAAAATGGCATGCTATTCCAGCTAAAGGGATTTTAACTGAGGAGGAGTGTGTTTATTAGGCCAAAGATTACACTGAATACTGCTGTCTACAAGAGGCTATAAAGCGGAGAGCGGAGAGCGGAGAGCGTTATAGCTGCAGGACCCAGAATGTATATTTACAAAGCAAAGAGCCACAGTAAGTCACTTTACAAAGCAAACAGCCACAGTAAGTCTCTTTACATAGCAAACAGCCACAATAAGTCTCTTGCATATTAACTACTGATTCATTTATTTGTCTCCTGGGCATTTTTAGGAGATTCTTGACTTAGCCACAATATAACAATTAAACAGCCTTTATTAAACGTTAAAAAGGTATGGATTATTTCTTTCAATATGTATGAAAAAGAAAAACCTATTTTATAACATCTACTACATGGTCCAGACCAAACATATTATTAGTACATTGTTGATATGGTTGGTCTGGACTAGAACTACATTGTTGATATGGTTGGTTTGGACCAGAACTACATTGTTGATATGGTTGGTTTGGACCAGAACTACATTGTTGACATGGTTGGTCTGGACCAGAACTACATTGTTGATATGGTTGGTTTGGACCAGAACTACTTTGTTGATATGGTTGGTCTGGACCAGAACTACATTGTTGATATGGTTGGTCTGGACCAGAACTACATTGTTGGCATGGTTGGTCTGGATCAGAACTACATTGTTGATATGGTTGGTCTGGACCAGAACTACATTGTTGATATGGTTGGTTTGGACCAGAACTACATTGTTGATATGGTTGGTTTGGACCAGAACTACATTGTTGACATGGTTGGTCTGGACCAGAACTACATTGTTGATATGGTTGGTTTGGACCAGAACTACTTTGTTGATATGGTTGGTCTGGACCAGAACTACATTGTTGATATGGTTGGTCTGGACCAGAACTACATTGTTGGCATGGTTGGTCTGGATCAGAACTACATTGTTGATATGGTTGGTCTGGACCAGAACTACATTGTTGACATGGTTGGTCTGGACCAGAACTACATTGTTGATATGGTTGGTTTGGACCAGAACTACATTGTTGACATGGTTGGTCTGGACCAGAACTACATTGTTGACATGGTTGGTCTGGACCAGAACTACATTGTTGATATGGTTGGTTTGGACCAGAACTACATTGTTGATATGGTTGGTTTGGACCAGAACTACATTGTTGACATGGTTGGTCTGGACCAGAACTACATTATTGATATGGTTGGTCTGGACCAGTACTACATTGTTGACATGGTTGGTCTGGACCAGAACTACATTGTTGACATGGTTGGTTTGGACCAGAACTACATTGTTGATATGGTTGGTTTGGACCAGAACTACATTGTTGATATGGTTGGTTTGGACCAGAACTACATTTTTATATGGTTGGTTTGGACCAGAACTTAATTTTTATATGGTTGGTTATACCTTGAGCTGTAGATGGATAGTGGCACATCAAAACACACAAGCAAGCACGCACACATACACAAACACACACACACACACACACACACACAGACACACATACACACACATACACCACACACAGACACACACACAAACACAAACACACTCACCTGTCTGTTTTTTTAATTGATATAAATTACTACGTTACAACATCCTGTAGGATACTATGAGCTGGGATGAAGGAAGGTAAATAAAAAGACCCAGTCGGTACTTCCTGGGTAATGGGCTACGTCTCAATCCACTTCATCCGCCGATGTCGGCTTTTTGCATCTGCTGTAAGAGGTGGCAGAGCTACAGCGGTGTTTGTCAGACGATGAGTCATCCCGAAAACGTCTGTAGCGTCCGAACAGTTTGGCCCGTCTATGGATAGATGAGACTCTCAGAAACACAATGGTGTTCTCTGTTTTGTGTCATGGGACTCATCTGAAGTCGGTGCCGCCGATCTGCTAACTTCTTGATGTTTTGCTCTATGAAATCATAAAGGTCCCCCAATACCAGTTAGAAAAAATGTATGTAAGTGTACTGTATATGTATGTAAGTGTACTGTATATGTATGTAAGTATAAAGTATATGTATGTAAGTATACAGTATATGTATGCAAGTATACAGTATAAGTATGTAAGTATACAGTATATGTATGTAAGTATACAGTATATGTATGTAAGTATACAGTATATATATGTAAGTATACAGTATAAGTATGTAAGAATACTGTATATGTATGTTATTATACAGTATATGTATGTAAGTATACAGTATATGTATGTAAGTATACAATATATGTATGTAAATATACAGCATATGTATGTAAGTATACAGTATATGTATGTAAGTATACAGTGTATGTATGTAAGTATACAGTATATATATGTAAGTATACAGTATAAGTATGTAAGTATACAGTATATGTATGTAAGTATACAGTATATGTATGTAAATATACAGTGTATATATATATATGTAAGTATACAGTATATGTATGTAAGTATTCAATATATGTATGCAAGTATACAATATATGTATATAGGTATACAATATATGTATGTAAGTATACAGTATATGTATGTAAGTATACAGTATATGGGGTTAAAAATATGTGTAAAAAAAATCATAATAATTTATTATTCTTCCTCATATCTCTCAGATATAGGACAGGCACTTCAAAATAAACTTCCTTATGATTAATTTTTTTAATATATGTTTTTCCATGTATGAATCTGTTATTCAATGCATTTCTATGGGCTAATAGAAGTAAAACCAAATTCGTTAGCAGATTTAAAAAAATATTTAGAATCGGTATCCCGTCCATGGAACGGTTGAGCGAAAGTAGGATAACGTGATTAGCATGAGGTTGTAAGAAACAAAAAAAAATCCTAGACCATAGACATATCTGATATGGGCAGAAAGCTTAAATTCTTGTAAATCTAACTGCACTGTCCATTTTACAGTAGTTATTAGAGTGAAAGAATACCACGCTATTGTTTGAGTAGGGTGCACAATTATGAACTTGAAAATGTATGAGTAAACCAACTAGGCACATTTGGGCAGTCTTGATTCACCACCTTGAATAGATATGCAAAAGTTCACTGGATCACTCTAAAACGTTGCACATGCAGTACTGCCGTCTAGTGGCCAAAGTCTAAACTGCGTCTGGGCTGGAATAATACATTATGCCCTTTCTCTTGCGTTTCAAAAAATACAAAAAGTTTGTTTTTTTCTTTGTATTATCTTTTACCAGATCTATTGTGTCATATTCTCCTACATTCCTTTCACATTTCCACAAACGTCAAAGTGTTTCCATTCAAATGTTATCAAGAATATGCATATCCTTGCTTCAGGTCCTGAGCTACAGGCAGTCTTGACTTTTTCCACATTTTGTTAGATTACAGTCTTATTCTAAAATGGATTAAATCGTTTTTTTCCCTCATGAATCTACACACAATACCCCATAATGACAATGCAAAAGCAGGTTGTTAGAAATGTTTGCTATAAAAATAAAAATAAACACTGAAATATCACATTTACATAAGTATTCAGACCCTTTACTCAGTACTTTGTTGAAGCACCTTTGGCAGCGATTACAGCCTCAAGTCTTCTTCGGCATGACGCTACAAGCTTGGCACACCTGTATTTGGAGAGTTTCTCACATTCTTCTCTGCAGATCCTCTCAAGCTCTGTCAGGTTGGATGGGGAGCGTTGCTGCACAGCTATTTTGGGCACCTCAAGGACATTCAGAGACTTGTCCCGAAGCCACTCCTGTGTTGTCTTGACTGTGTGCTTAGGGTCGTTCTCCTGTTGAGTGTGAAACTTCACCCCAATCTGTGGTCCTGCGCACTCTGGAGCAGGTTTTCATTAAAGATCTCTCTCTGTACTTTACTCCATCCATCTTTGCCTCGATCCTGACTAGTCTCCCAGTCCCTGCCGCTGAATAACATCCCCAAAACATGATGCTGCCACCACCATGCTTCACCGTAGGGGAGTGGCTTCCGTCTGGCCACTCTATCATAAAGGCCTGATTGGTGGAGTGCTGCAGAGATGGTTGTCCTTCTGGAAGGTTCTCCCATTTCCACAGAGGAACTCTAGAGCTCTGTCAGAGTGACCATTGGGTTCTTGGTCACCTCCCTGACCAAGGCCCTTCTCCCTCGATTGCTCAGTTTGGCCGGGTGGCCAGCCCTAGAAAGAGTCTTGGTGGTTCCAAACTTCTTCCACTTCAGAATAATGGAGGCCACTGTGTTCTTGGGGATCTTCAATGCTGCAGATCTGTGCCTCGACACAATCCTGTCTCGGAGCTCTACAGACAATTCCTTCGACCTCATGGCTTGGTTTTTTGCTCTGACATGCAACTGTCAACTGTGGGACCTTATATTGACAGGTGTGTGCCTTTCCGAATCATGTCCAATCAATTGAATTTACCACAGGTGGACTCCAATCAAGCAGGATGAAAGCAGGATGCCCATCCACTTGGGAAGCAGGCCCACCCACTGGGGAGCCAGGCCAAGCCAGAAAGAGGCTGCTTATGGTAGAGAAATTAATTTTAATTTCTCTGTCAACAGCTCTGGTGGACATTTCTACAGTCAGCATCCCAACTGCACACTCCCTCAAAACTTGAGACATATGTGGCATTGTGTTGTGTGACAAAACATTTCAGAGTGGCCATTTATTGTTTAATCAGCTTCTTGATATGCCACACCTGTCAGGTGTATGGATTATCTTGGCAAAGGAGAATTGCTCACAAACAAGGATATAAAAAATTTGCACACAAACATTTTGAGAAAAAAGCTTTTTGTGCATATGGAACATGTCTGAGATCTTTTATTTCAGCTCATGAAACATGGGACCAACACTTTACATGTTGCAATTATATTTTTGTTCAGTATATTTCCCAATGCCCCAGGGCAGTGATTGGGGACATTGCCCTATGTAGGATGTTAAATGGGTGTCTTTACTCTCTGTGGTCACTAAAGATCCCATTGCACTTATTGTAAGAGTAGGGGTGTTAACCCCGATGTCCAGGCTAAATGTTCTATCTGGCCTTCAACCATGGCCACATAATCATCCCCAGCTTCCAATTTACCTGGTAAAATAAAGGTAAAATAAAGTGAGAGAAGATTAGTTTCTCTGGCTCCAGCTGCATCTCACAGGAGCCAATTTAAAGGCTCATTTAGTACAAATTAGTTGATATACTGAGATACTGTGTGTGTGTGTGTGTGTGTGTGTGTGTGTGTACTCCTCTGATGACACTACAACTTAAACAACATAGTAATGCCTTGGGATCCCTGCTGTATGCAAACACACCATAACATAGCATACTCAGCAGGAATGCTTACAGAGACATGACTACAGCGTTTTGTGGTCTGTATTACTGAATCCCCTCGTTGCTATGGAAAAACAGCTCCCTCCTGCTACAGCATCCCGTTACGTAACCTTGGTGAATCTTGGAGATGACAAAACATAATGCTGTGGACAGTTATCCTGGAATGCTGCCCCTCTCTCTCTCTTCAGGTCCTGTTTCAATCTCTCTCTCTCTCTCTCTCTCTCTCTCTCTCTCTCTCTCTCTCTCTCTCTCTCTCTCTCTCTCTGACTCTCTCCTAAACCATGACTTCTCTGCAGCTTCCTGACCTTGCTAGCATCATGTGTCTCTGCTGAACTCTACTGAAAGTGTGTTGTGTGTGTGCATGCGTCTGTGTGTGTGTGTGTTAGTGATGATCGGGTTAACTCATAACCCGCAGTCCCCAGCGGGTTATATCCGCGTGATGGGCGGGTTTAGGGTCATGAAATATCAAATCCTGCACCCCCTGTCAAATAAACATTCCCCTGTTTCTGACTTTAGCCTACAGCGCATTTTCTATATTAGCGGGTCAGGGACCCCTGGGATCCTCAGATTTTTATTTTATCACATGTAGTTGGTGGTTGCAGATGGGTTATTTGCAATTGCGGGCGTGTAAACAAACCACATGTGTGTGTGTGCGTGCATGCGTGCGTTTGAAGACAAAGAGTGTTTTTGAGACCGCAGAGAAGGAGGACATGTAACACAAGAGGCGAGTCAGTGAGGTTAGAGAAGGAGGAGAGATCAACAGAGATAAAGAAAGGAGGATGAGGAGCAGGAAGTGAGGGAGATGGAGGAAAACCATTGAGGCTTTTCAGGCAGGCACAACCACCCCAGTCCTTCTCTCCTTCCCTTCCCTTCCCTCCATGCTGAGATCCACCGTCTGAAAACAAGGTATTTTATTCCTCCTCTCCTCCCCATGAACCAATCCTGACTGGGCCGGATAATCAGTTACATAATGCAGCTTTTGTAATCTTCTCTTCTGCCTCCAGCTCCAGAGAGTAGAGAGAGGGGAGGAGGTGGGAGGGAGAGAGAGAGAGAGAGAGAGAGAGAGAGAGAGAGACGGTGAAAGCGAGTGAGTAGAAGGAGAGAGAGAGAGAGAGAGAGAGAGAGAGAGAGAGAGAGAGAGAGAGAGAGAGAGAGACGGTGAAAGCAAGTGAGTAGAAGGGGAGAGAGAGAGAGAGAGAGAGAGAGAGAGAGAGAGAGAGAGACGGTGAAAGCGAGTGAGTAGAAGGGGAGAGAGAGAATCAGAGGGAGTGAATATTGTATGTTCCATTAAAAACTACAATGACATTCACTGGGCTGTAGAACTGTTCAACGGAAGCGTTAAGGAAGAGCCAAGACACTGGTACCGGTTGTAAGGACGTGACATGGACTGTGTCTACTGGGATTCTCATAGAGCTGTCACATCAGTATTACCTCACTAGCTGTGTGAAGATCATGCAACTGATTTACATGTTTCATCAATAAGCTTCACATCATATTCAGAAATACCCTTAATAGCTTCTCATAGCTGGAGGTGGTGTTGGCCCTATGGACCCTGGTCAAAAGTAGTGCACTATATAGGGAAAAGTAGGGAATAGTGTGCTGTGTGGCTCCATTGGTAGGGCACAGTGTTTGCAACACTGTGGTTGTTGGTTCAATTCCAACAGGGGACCAGTAGGACAATGTGTGCAGGGTTTACATTCTGGGTTGCATTCACAACCTCCTCTTTAGGAAATTTTCTAACCCTCTGGCCACGAGTTACATGGCCTCAAATTTGTCCTCACTTCACCCCTAACCCATCCCTCTTCACCCCTAACCCATCCCTCTCCAATCCCCTCTCCCAGCTCTCTCCCATCCGCTCTCCCACCATCTCTCCCATCCCTCTCCAATCATCTCTCCCAGCCCTCTCCCATCATCCTCTCTCCCATCTCCTCTCCCATCCTCTCTCCCAACCCTCCCACTTCCTCTCCCATCCCCTCTCCCAGCCCTCTACCATCCCCTCTCCCATCCCCTCTAACTATCCCTCTCCCATCCCCTCTCCCTTCCTCTCTCCCAGCCCTCTTCCATCCCCTCTCCCATCATCTCTCCCATCATCTCTCCCATCCCTCTCCCATCCCCTCTCCCAGCCATCTACCATCCCCTCTCCCATCCCCTCTAACTATCCCTCTCCCACTGGTACTGGTACTCCCTGTATAAACAGGGAGTACCAGTACCAGATCAATGTGCAGAGGTATGAGGTATAAACAGGGAGTACCAGTACCAGATCAATGTGCAGAGGTATGAGGTATAAACAGGGAGTACCAGTACCAGATCAATGTGCAGAGGTATGAGGTATATACAGGGAGTACCAGTACCAGATCAATGTGCAGAGGTATGAGGTATAAACAGGGAGTACCAGTACCAGTGCAGAGGTATTTTTTATTTTACCTTTATTTTACTAGGCAAGTCAGTTAAGAACAAATTCTTATTTTCAATGACGGCCTAGGAACAGGGGACCAGTAGGACAATGTGTGCAGGGTTTACATTCTGGGTTGCATTCACAACCTCCTCTTTAGGAAATGTCCCTGTTATTTTCTAACCCACTGGCCACGAGTTACATGGCCTTCACCCCTAACCCATATGAGGTATAAACAGGGAGTACCAGTACCAGATCAATGTGCAGAGGTATGAGGTATAAACAGGGAGTACCAGCACCAGATCAATGTGCAGGGATAATAGCTATATACAGGGAGTACCAGATCAATGTGCAGGGGTAATAGCTATATACAGGGAGTACCAGTACCAGATCAATGTGCAGGGGTAATAGCTATATACAGGGAGTACCAGTACCAGATCAATGTGCAGGGGTAATAGCTATATACAGGGAGTACCAGTACCAGATCAATGTGCAGGGGTATGAGGTATTTGAGGTAGATATGTACATGAAGGCACGGTAAAGTGACTAGGCATCAGGATAGATAATAGTAAGAGTAAAATAAAGAACAGAGTAGCAGCAGCATATGATGAGTGTAAGTATTGTGAGTGTGTATATATAGTCGTGTGAGTGTGCATAGGGTCAGTGCAGATAGGGTCAGTGCAGATAGTCCGGGTAAACATTCATTAACTATTTAGCAGTCTAATGGCTATTTAGCAGTCTAATGGCTATTTAACAGTCTTATGGCATGGGGGTAGAAGGTGTCTCGGAGCATCTTGGTCCAGGGGCCGATGCTCCAGTATTGTTTGCCGGACAGTAGAAGAGTTAACAGTCTTTGGCTTGGGTCGCTGGAGTCTTTGGCAATTTTTCTGGACTTCCTCTGACACTGTCTGATATACAGTAGAGGTCCTGGATGGCAGGGAGCTTGGCCCCAGTGACGTACTGGGCTGTCCACACTACTTGTAACGCTTGGAGGGTGGTGCATTTGGTATATCAAGCAGTGATGCAGCCAGTCAAGATGCTCTCGATGGTGCCAAATCTTTTCAGCCTCCTGAGGGGAAAGTGGCGCTGTCGTGCCTTCTTCACGGCTTTGCGGGTGTGTGTGGACCATGTAAAGTCCTTAGTGATGTGGGCACCTCGACCTGCTTCATTACAGGCCCATCGATGTGGATGGGGGGGCGATCAGCTCCTTGGTCTTACTGCCGTTCTAGGAGAGGTTGTCATAATGGCACCACACTGACAGGTTTCTGACTTCCTCCCTGAAGGCTGTCTCATCACCATCAGTGATCAGGTCTACCACCGTTGGGTCATCAAGCGAACTTGATGATGGTGTTGGAGTCATGCATTGTCACACAGTCGTGGGTGAACAGGAAGTACAGGATGGGACTGTGTCTCCTATAACCCCTCGTTCCCAGCCTTCTCTCTTGCCATACATGCCCTCCTACTCCGCATAACTTGAGCCTGATTCAATCCACAACACCACCATATTTCAGTAGAGGCCGTTAGACAGCCAATGAGATAGGGTATTTGGAGGCGCCATCATAACATGTTAGTGTTATGGGCCTGATGAGGGGCCCTGGGGAGAGGGCTCTCCTCACTATGTACAGAAATAAATACATAGAAGATGTTCTACAGGGAACTGGAAGGCACGCTAACAGCAAAGGTCAGCTAAGGTTAGGGTTGGAGGTTAGGGTTGGAGGTTAAGGTTGGGGTTGCGGTTAGGGCTGGAGATAGGGTTAGGGTTGGGGTTAGGGTTGGGGGCTGGGGCTAGGGCTGGAGATAGGGTTAGGGTTGGGGTTAGGGTTGGGGCTGGGGATAGGGCTGGAGATAGGGTTAGGGTTGGGGTTGGGGTTAGGGTTGGGTCTGGGGCTAGGGCTGGAGATGGGGCTGGAGATAGGTTAGGTTAAGGTTAAGGTTAAGGTTAAGGTGAAGATGGCTTGTAGATCCCTGTGAATGGAAGTTGTTGGAACTATTGGTTGCCATGTTTACTTCCTGGAAGTTGGAAGACAATGACAGCATGATATGTCTTCTAAACCCTTGTAAAGAAAAAGAGTTTGATTGCCTTGTCTTTTCTTACCAAGAGTAAAACTACCACAGAGAGGCCTAACATGAATTATAGTAAGTGACAGTAGGTTACTCTGACAGCACCAGAGGCAGACAGTCTATATAAAAGTAAACACAGCAAACGTAACAGTGAGTGAGTTAGAGAGAGTGGAGGAAATATATTGCAGCAGCCCGGGGCATCATTTACCCCAAAGGATGAATAGGATTATCAAAGCCCAAAAAGATAGAGCCTGCATCTGAAACGGCACCCTATTTGCTATACAGTGCAATAGGGCTTTGGGCAAAAAGTAGTGCACTGTAAAGGGAATATGGTGACATTTCAGACGCAGTCAGATATCTTCTCTGGCCCTGTGAATAGTGAAAAAGTGTTAGGCCAAAAAAGCCAATTCCAGAGTTAATTTGAGAGCAGTTCCCCGTCTGGCCCCGACTGCAGAGGGTAAAATAAGCAATGTGCTGCTCGCCGATAAAAACCTATTGGCTCGATTTGTCGTTGTTGTTTTCCCAGATTATTGGACTGGATGGTTCTTTTTGTTTTTTCTCACTCTCAGAGTTCAATGATTGGTTGATTGTTTCATTAATCCAATCACGGTGGATTTAACAATCTGGCCATCTGGCCTCTGAAAGTACATGTATAAATGGAACCTCAATGTTCTCCCAGAACCTGTCAGAGCAGTGGAGACTAAGTTTCATTATGATGTTTCCATAATAAATCAATATAATTCCATATAAATATATGTACATGTACATAGTGCAACTCTATCCACATGAGCATTAAGTTATTTGCAACAAGTATAGCACCACCTAAAGGTTGGGTGATGCAATTGCAGAGGGGCCAACTTTGGTTACAACAAATCCAACACCCTGAAACTGAAAACAATAACCAAGAATGCACTTGACATTTGTCCCTATATTATAATGTGTGTGTTTCTGTATTGGTAATGGCTGGGGGTATGGGTCAGTATTTCTGTATTGGTAATGGCTGGGGGTATGGGTCTGTGTTTCTGTATTGGTAATGGCTGGGGGTATGGGTCAGTATTTCTGTATTGGTAATGGCTGGGGGTATGGGTCTGTGTTTCTGTATTGGTAATGGCTGAGGGTATGGGTCTATGTTTCTGTATTGGTAATGACTGGGGGTATGGGTCTGTGTTTCTGTATTGGTAATGGCTGGGGGTATGGGTCTATGTTTCTGTATTGGTAATGGCTGGGGTATGGGTCTATGTTTCTGTATTGGTAATGGCTGGGGTATGGGTCTGTGTTTCTGTATTGGTAATGACTGGGGTATGGGTCTGTGTTTCTGTATTGGTAATGGCTGGGGGTATGGGTCTGTGTTTCTGTATTGGTAATGGCTGGGGGTATGGGTCTGTGTTTCTGTATTGGTAATGACTGGGGGTATGGGTCTGTGTTTCTGTATTGGTAATGGCTGGGGGTATGGGTCTATGTTTCTGTATTGGTAATGGCTGGGGGTATGGGTCTATGTTTCTGTATTGGTAATGGCTGGGGGTATGGGTCTGTGTTTCTGTATTGGTAATGGCTGGGGGTATGGGTCTGTGTTTCTGTATTGGTAATGACTGGGGGTATGGGTCTATGTTTCTGTATTGGTAATGGCTGGGGTATGGGTCTGTGTTTCTGTATTGGTAATGGCTGGGGGTATGGGTCTATGTTTCTGTATTGGTAATGGCTGGGGGTATGGGTCTGTGTTTCTGTATTGGTAATGGCTGGGGGTATGGGTCTGTGTTTCTGTATTGGTAATGACTGGGGGTATGGATCTGTGCTCATTGTTGTTACCTGCTGGCAGTTAGTGAAGTTGATATTGACTGTCAGTCTCTCTCTCTTCATACAGATGGGTGGCAATCAATGAGGCATAATGCCTCTATTATAATCCACAATCTCCTATTAAAGCTGTATTGATCACTACAAGACCTTCCAAATGGCACCCTATTCCCAATTTAGTACACTACTTTGGTAGTAACTCTGGTCAAAAGTAGTGCACTGTATAGGGAATCGTTTTTTTTAACATAATGTTGTGTCAATAAAGCCATAGTCTCTACTGAAAAAGCTAGTAAAAACTTAGGAATTGTGTATATCTTCATTATTGATCTGCATCAACAGTGAACCAGTTACCGCTCAACTCCACTACAATGCAATTACAAAGAGACTACATGTTTATTTAATAATTGTACTAGTTTAATTACAGAGTTGCACAGGTAGAATGGTAACGTAATGCAAACTGTTACTCCATCTAGCCTGACTAAAATGCATTCCAGAGAAGAGAGAATAGGATGACAGAATTCTCAGACCGTTACTAAGACATGTTCCTGTTTAAATAATCTGCAGTGTAGATTTGATCAAGGTTGAGGAGGACGTTCCTGTTTCTCATGCTCTGTCATCCTGATTAGAATTCTGTCTCTGTGAGGAGGAAGAAGAAGGAAAAGAAGAAGATGAAGATGAACAAGAGGAACAAGAAGATCCTCAACTACAGGTGGATATTTTACTATGTTCATTTCCTCCTTAGATACTGATGTTACATATTCATTGGCTACGTTCCATTATCCACAGTAGCATACCACTTAGAATAAATCATTGTATTGGGCATGCATCCTAAGTGCTCTACTAGTGTAGACACTGGAAGACAGCCAGCCAGTAGAGTCACTTCAATCCCAGAGCAAAAGCAGCCTCACTCCTCAGTATCTAGTATGGCAGTGAGTGTTACATGATCACCCTGTTGGAGAGCCACAGAATTTCACTGCCTGTCCCACTCCTCAGTTTCTCTCTCTCTCTTCACCTCCTCAGTCTCTCTCTCTCTTCAAGTCCTCAGTTTCTATCTCTCTTCAAGTCATCAGTCTCTAGCTTCAACTCCTCAGTCTCTTTCTCTCTCTTCAAATCCTGTCTTTCTCTCTCTTGAAGTCATCAGTCTCTCTCTTCAACTCCTGTCTCTCTCTCTCTCTTGAAGTCATCAGGTTCTCTCAACTCCTCAGTCTCTTTCTCTCTCTTCAAGTCCTCTGTTTCAATCTCTCTCTCTCTCTACTTAGACTCTCTCTCTCTTCAAGTCCTCAGTTTCTATCTCTCTTCAAGTCCTCAGTCTCTATCTCTCCCTCTCTCTCTCTCTTCAACTCCTTAGTCTCTCAATTCAATTCAATTCAAGGGGCTTTATTGGCATGGGAAACACATGAAAGTAGATAATATACAAAAGTGAAATAAACAATAAAAATGAACAGTAGACATTACACTATCAGACGTTCCAAAAGAATAAAGACATTACAAATGTCATTGTATGTATATATACAGTGTTGTAACGATGTACAAATGGTTAAAGTACAAAAGGGAAAATAAATAAGCATAAATATGGGTTGTATTTACAACGGTGTTTATCCTTCACTGGTTGACCTTTTCTTGTGGCAACAGGTCACAAATGTTGCTGCTGTGATTGCACACTGTGGTATTTCACCCAGTAGATATGGGAGTTATTTAAAAACGGGTTTGTTTTCGAATTCTTCTCTCTCTCTCTTAAACTCCTTAGTCTCTCTCTTTCTTCAACTCATCAGCCTCTCTCTCTCTCCCTCTCCTCAATCACTCTTTCTCACTCTCTCTGTCTCTCTCTGGCTAGTGACATTCATTACGATGAGAGCTCAGCGATAAATATTATAGCTTCAGCATTAGCACACACACGCATGGTGGAGAAGGGGCCTCAGGGCACACAGTGCTAAGCCAGCAGGTAATGGGGGTCCATAATAAATACAAATACAAATACAAACGCAGTCGAACACAGACGAGCACACACACACAGCGTAGAAGCAACAGATGTCGGTTTAGAGCCCTAGAAAATGTATTTAGGTGGTTTCCACAAACATTTCTATTTGAGTAGCTAAGGGTTATAGAGATCCACATTCCTCACAGTGTGGGCTGATGAGGTGTCCACATCACACTCTAAAGTGAATAATCACCAGCTTCCTGCCCAGCTGCTTAGCCTGATGATGCGGCCAGATGGAACACTGTTCATTTAATGATCGGGACAAAGGTTTTTCGAAAAAGGGAAAGGGAGATAACATGAGTCAGTTTAGAGATGGAAAGAACGAACGGATGTCAAGCGGACGTCAAACGATGGAATGATCTAAGGATAGAAAGTAAAGTAAGCCGAGGGATCCATTGAATGTAGGCTACAACTATACAATAACATGTAGACTACTCCTGTACAGTAACATGTAGACTACAACTGTACAGGATCATGTATACTACTACTGTACAGTAACATGTGGACTACTACTGTATAGTAACATGTAGACTACTACTATACAGTAACATGTAGACTACTACTATAAAGTAACATGTTGACTACTACTGTACAGTAACATGTAGACTACAACTATACAGTAACATGTAGACTACTACTATAAAGTAACATGTTGACTACTACTGTACAGTAACATGTAGACTACAACTATACAGTAACATGTAGACTACTACTATAAAGTAACATGTTGACTACTACTGTACAGTAACATGTAGACTACAACTATACAGTAACATGTAGACTACAACTATAGAGTAACATTGAGACTACTACTGTACAGTAACATGTGGACTACAACTATACAGTTACATAGAGACCACTACTATACAGTAACATGTAGACTACTACTATAAAGTAACATGTAGACTGCAACTATACAGTAACAGAGAGAATACTTCTATACAGTAACATGTAGGCAACAGCAATACAGTAACATGTAGACTACAACTGTAAATTAACATGTAGACTACTACTGTACAGTAACATGTAGACTACTACTGTACAGTAACATGTAGACTACTACTGTACAGTAACATGTAGACAACAACTGTACAGGAGGATGTAGACTACTACTGTACAGTAACATGTAGACTACTACTATACAGTAACATGTAGACTACTACTGTACAGTAACATGTAGACTACTACTGTATAGTAACATGTAGACTACAACTGTACAGTAGCATGTCGACTACCCCTGCACAGTGACATGTAGACTACTACTGTACAGTAAAATGTAGACTACAACTGTACAGTAACATGTAGACTGCAACTATACAGTAACAGAGAGACTACTACTATACAGTAACATGTAGACTACAACTGTACAGGATCATGTATACTACTACTGTACAGTAACATGTGGACTACTACTGTATAGTAACATGTAGACTACAACTATACAGTAACATGCAGACTACAACTATACAGTAACATGTAGGCTACTACTGTACAGTAACATGTAGACTACAACTATACAGTAACATGTAGACTACTACTATAAAGTAACATGTTGACTACTACTGTACAGTAACATGTAGACTACAACTATACAGTAACATGTAGACTACAACTATAGAGTAACATTGAGACTACTACTGTACAGTAACATGTGGACTACAACTATACAGTTACATAGAGACCACTACTATACAGTAACATGTAGACTACTACTATAAAGTAACATGTAGACTGCAACTATACAGTAACAGAGAGAATACTTCTATACAGTAACATGTAGGCAACAGCAATACAGTAACATGTAGACTACAACTGTAAATTAACATGTAGACTACTACTGTACAGTAACATGTAGACTACTACTGTACAGTAACATGTAGACTACTACTGTACAGTAAAATGTAGACAACAACTGTACAGGAGGATGTAGACTACTACTGTACAGTAACATGTAGACTACTACTATACAGTAACATGTAGACTACTACTGTACAGTAACATGTAGACTACTACTGTATAGTAACATGTAGACTACAACTGTACAGTAGCATGTCGACTACCCCTGCACAGTGACATGTAGACTACTACTGTACAGTAAAATGTAGACTACAACTGTACAGTAACATGTAGACTGCAACTATACAGTAACAGAGAGACTACTACTATACAGTAACATGTAGGCAACAACAATACAGTAACATGTAGACTACTACTATACAGTAACATGTAGACTACTACTATACAGTAACATGTAGACTACTACTGTACAGTAACATAGAGGCTACTACTGTACAGTAACATGTGGACTACAACTATACAGTTACATAGAGACCACTACTATACAGTAACATGTAGACTACTACTATAAAGTAACATGTAGACTGCAACTATACAGTAACAGAGATAATACTTCTATACAGTAACATGTAGGCAACAGCAATACAGTAACATGTAGACTACAACTGTAAATTAACATGTAGACTACTACTGTACAGTAACATGTAGACTACTACTGTACAGTAACATGTAGACTACTACTGTACAGTAAAATGTAGACAACAACTGTACAGGAGGATGTAGACTACTACTGTACAGTAACATGTAGACTACTACTATACAGTAACATGTAGACTACTACTGTACAGTAACATGTAGACTACTACTGTATAGTAACATGTAGACTACAACTGTACAGTAGCATGTCGACTACTACTGCACAGTGACATGTAGACTACTACTGTACAGTAAAATGTAGACTACAACTGTACAGTAACATGTAGACTGCAACTATACAGTAACAGAGAGACTACTACTATACAGTAACATGTAGGCAACAACAATACAGTAACATGTAGACTACTACTATACAGTAACATGTAGACTACTACTATACAGTAACATGTAGACTACTACTGTACAGTAACATGTAGGCTACTACTGTACAGTAACATGCCGACTACAACTATACAGTACCATGCAGACTACAAATATACAGTAACATGTAG
The DNA here is from genome assembly GCA_030435695.1 of Brachymystax lenok tsinlingensis. Lineage (NCBI taxonomy): Eukaryota > Metazoa > Chordata > Actinopteri > Salmoniformes > Salmonidae > Brachymystax > Brachymystax lenok. The sequence continues at coordinate 8,550,547 of CM059817.1, read as the reverse complement.
ACTACTACTGTACAGTAACATGTAAACTACTACTGTACAGTAACATGCAGGCTACTACTGTACAGTAACATGTAGACTACTACTATACAGTAACATGTAGACTACTACTGTACAGTAACATGTAGACTACTACTGTATAGTAACATGTAGACTACAACTGTACAGTAGCATGTCGACTACACCTGCACAGTGACATGTAGACTACTACTGTACAGTAAAATGTAGACTACAACTGTACAGTAACATGTAGACTGCAACTATACAGTAACAGAGAGACTACTACTATACAGTAACATGTAGGCAACAACAATACAGTAACATGTAGACTACTACTATACAGTAACATGTAGATTACTACTATACAGTAACATGTAAACTACTACTGTACAGTAACATAGAGGCTACTACTGTACAGTAACATGCAGACTACAACTATACAGTAACATGTAGACTACTACAATATACAGTAACATGTAGACTACTACTGTACAGTAACATGTAAACTACTACTGTACAGTAACATGCAGGCTACTACTGTACAGTAACATGTAGACTACTACTATACAGTAACATGCAGGCTACAACTATACAGTAACATGTAGACTACTACTGTACAGTAACATGTAGACTACTACTATACAGTAACATGCAGGCTACAACTATACAGTAACATGCAGACTACAACTATACAGTAACATGTAGGCTACTACTGGACAGTAACATGTAGACTACTACTTATACAGTAACATGTAAACTACTACTGTACAGTAACATGTAAACTACAACTGTACAGTAACATGTAGACTACTACTATACAGTAACATGTAAACTACTACTGTACAGTAACATGTAAACTACAACTGTACAGTAACATGTAGACTACTACTGTACAGTAACATGTAGACTACAACTATACAGTAACATGTAGATTACTACTGTACAGTAACATGTAGACTACTACTGTACAGTAACATGCAGGCTACAACTATACAGTAACATGTAGACTACTACTGTACAGTAACATGTAGACTACTACTATACAGTAACATGCAGGCTACAACTATACAGTAACATGCAGACTACAACTATACAGTAACATGTAGGCTACTACTGGACAGTAACATGTAGACTACTACTTATACAGTAACATGTAAACTACTACTGTACAGTAACATGTAAACTACAACTGTACAGTAACATGTAGACTACTACTATACAGTAACATGTAAACTACTACTGTACAGTAACATGTAAACTACAACTGTACAGTAACATGTAGACTACTACTGTACAGTAACATGTAGACTACAACTATACAGTAACATGTAGACTACTACTATACAGTAACATGTAGACTACTACTGTACAGTAACATGTAGACTACTAACTGTACAGTAACATGTAGACTACAACTATACAGTAACAGAGAGACAGTAACATGTACTACAACAATACAGTAACATGTAGACTACTACTGTACAGTAACATGTAGACTACTACTGTACAGTAACATGTAGACTACAACTGTACAGTAGCATGTCGACTACCCTGCACAGTGACATGTAGACTATTACTGTTCAGTAACATGTAGGCTACAACTGTACAGTAACATGTAGACTACTACTGTACAGTAACATGTAGACTACAACTATACAGTAACATGTAGACTACTACTATAAAGTAACATGTAGACTGCAACTATACAGTAACATAGAGACTACTACTATAAAGTAACATGTAGACAACAACTGTACAGTAACATGTAGACTACTACTATACAGTAACATGTAGACTACTACTGTACAGTAACATGTAGACTACAACTATACAGTAACATGTAGACTACTACTATAAAGTAACATGTAGACTGCAACTATACAGTAACATAGAGACTACTACTATACAGTAACATAGAGGCTACAACTGTACAGTAACATGTTGACTACTACTGTACAGTAACATGTAGACTACAACTGTACAGTAACATGTAGACTACTACTATACAGTAACATGTAGACTACTACTGTACAGTAACATGTAGACTACTACTGTATAGTAACATGTAGACTACAACTGTACAGTAGCATGTCGACTACACCTGCACAGTGACATGTAGACTACTACTGTACAGTAAAATGTAGACTACAACTGTACAGTAACATGTAGACTGCAACTATACAGTAACAGAGAGACTACTACTATACAGTAACATGTAGGCAACAACAATACAGTAACATGTAGACTACTACTATACAGTAACATGTAGATTACTACTATACAGTAACATGTAGACTACTACTGTACAGTAACATAGAGGCTACTACTGTACAGTAACATGCAGACTACAACTATACAGTACCATGCATACTACAAATATACAGTAACATGTAGACTACTACTGTACAGTAACATGTAAACTACTACTGTACAGTAACATGCAGGCTACTACTGTACAGTAACATGTAGACTACTACTATACAGTAACATGCAGGCTACAACTATACAGTAACATGTAGACTACTACTGTACAGTAACATGTAGACTACTACTATACAGTAACATGCAGGCTACAACTATACAGTAACATGCAGACTACAACTATACAGTAACATGTAGGCTACTACTGGACAGTAACATGTAGACTACTACTTATACAGTAACATGTAAACTACTACTGTACAGTAACATGTAAACTACAACTGTACAGTAACATGTAGACTACTACTATACAGTAACATGTAAACTACTACTGTACAGTAACATGTAAACTACAACTGTACAGTAACATGTAGACTACTACTGTACAGTAACATGTAGACTACAACTATACAGTAACATGTAGATTACTACTGTACAGTAACATGTAGACTACTACTGTACAGTAACATGCAGGCTACAACTATACAGTAACATGTAGACTACTACTGTACAGTAACATGTAGACTACTACTATACAGTAACATGCAGGCTACAACTATACAGTAACATGCAGACTACAACTATACAGTAACATGTAGGCTACTACTGGACAGTAACATGTAGACTACTACTTATACAGTAACATGTAAACTACTACTGTACAGTAACATGTAAACTACAACTGTACAGTAACATGTAGACTACTACTATACAGTAACATGTAAACTACTACTGTACAGTAACATGTAAACTACAACTGTACAGTAACATGTAGACTACTACTGTACAGTAACATGTAGACTACAACTATACAGTAACATGTAGACTACTACTATACAGTAACATGTAGACTACTACTGTACAGTAACATGTAGACTACTAATAAACAGTAACATGTAGACTATAACAATACATTAACAAGTAGACTACAACTGTACAGTAACATAGAGGCTACAACAATACAGTAACATAGAGACTACTACTAACCAGTAACATGTAGACTACTACTGTACAGTAACATGCAGGCTACTACTGTACAGTAACATGTAGACTACTGCTGTACAGTAACATGTAGACTACAACTATACAGTAACAGAGAGACTACTACTATACAGTAACATGTAGGCAACAACAATACAGTAACATGTAGACTACAACTGTAAATTAAAATGTAGACTACTACTGTACAGTAACATGTAGACTACAACTGTACAGTAGCATGTCGACTACCCCTGCACAGTGACATGTAGACTATTACTGTTCAGTAACATGTAGGCTACAACTGTACAGTAACATGTAGACTACTACTGTACAGTAACATGTAGACTACAACTATACAGTAACATGTAGACTACTACTATAAAGTAACATGTAGACTGCAACTATACAGTAACATAGAGACTACTACTATAAAGTAACATGTAGACAACAACTGTACAGTAACATGTAGACTACTACTATACAGTAACATGTAGACTACTACTGTACAGTAACATGTAGACTACAACTATACAGTAACATGTAGACTACTACTATAAAGTAACATGTAGACTGCAACTATACAGTAACATAGAGACTACTACTATACAGTAACATAGAGGCTACAACTGTACAGTAACATGTTGACTACTACTGTACAGTAACATGTAGACTACAACTGTACAGTAACATGTAGACTACAACTGTACAGTAACATGTTGACTACTACTGTACAGTAACATAGAGGCTACAACTAAATCTAAATCAAATCAAATCAAATTTTATTTGTCACATACACATGGTTAGCAGATGTTAATGCGAGTGTAGCGAAATGCTTGTGCTTCTAGTTCCGACCATGCAGTAGTATCTAACAAGTAATCTAACAAATTCACAACAACTACCTTATACACACAAGAGTAAAGGAATGAATACGAGTATGTACATATAAATATATGGATGAGCGATGGCTGACCGGCACAGGCAAGATGCAGTAGATGGTAAGGAGTACAGTATATACATATATATATATATGAGATGAGTAATGTAGGATATGTAAACATTATATAAATGGCATTGTTTAAAGTGGCTAGTGATACATTATTTCATCCAATTATAATTATTAAAGTGGCTAGAGATTTGGGTCGATGGCCGAACGGCACAGGCAAGATTCAGTAGATGGTTTAGAGTACAGTGTATACATTTGATATGAGTATGTCGGATACGTCAACATTATATACAAAATTGTTTAAGGTGGCTAGTGATACATTGTTACATCCAATTCCTATGTTTAAAGTGGCTAGAGATTTAAGTCAGTATGTTGGCAGCAGCCACTCAATGTTAGTGATGGCTGTTTAACAGCCAACTATACAGTAACATTGAGACTACTACTGTACAGTAACATGTGGACTACAACTATACAGTTACATAGAGACCACTACTATACAGTAACATGGAGACTACTACTATACAGTAACATGTAGACTACTACTATAAAGTAACATGTAGACTGCAACTATTCAGTAACATAGAGACTACTACTATACAGTAACATGTAGGCAACAACAATACAGTAACATGTAGACTGCAACTATACAGTAACAGAGAGACTACTACTATACAGTAACATGTAGACTGCAACAACAATACAGTAACATGTAGACTACTACTATACAGTAACATGTAGACTACTACTATACAGTAACATGTAGACTACTACTATACAGTAACATAGAGGCTACTACTGTACAGTAACATGCAGACTACAACTATACAGTACCATGCAGACTACAAATATACAGTAACATGTAGACTACTACTGTACAGTAACATGTAGACTATAACTATAAAGTAACATGTAGACTACTATTGTACAGTAACATGTAAACTACTACTGTACAGTAACATGCAGGCTACTACTGTACAGTAACATGTAGACTACTACTATACAGTAACATGCAGGCTACAACTATACAGTATCATTTAGATTACTACTGTAAAGTAACATGTAGACTACTACTATACAGTAACATGCAGGCTACAACTATACAGTAACATGTAGACTACTACTGTACAGTAACATGTAGACTACTACTATACAGTAACATGCAGGCTACAACTATACAGTAACATGCAGACTACAACTATACAGTAACATGTAGGCTACTACTGGACAGTAACATGTAGACTACTACTTATACAGTAACATGTAAACTACTACTGTACAGTAACATGTAAACTACAACTGTACAGTAACATGTAGACTACTACTGTACAGTAACATGTAAACTACAACTGTACAGTAACATGTAGACTACTACTGTACAGTAACATGTAGACTACAACTATACAGTAACATGTAGACTACTACTATACAGTAACATGTAGACTACTACTGTACAGTAACATGTAGACTACTACTATACGGATACATAGAGGCTACAACTATACAGTAACATGTAGATTACTACTATACAGTAACATGTAGACTACTACTATACAGTAACATGCAGGCTACAACTATACGGTAACATGTAGATTACTACTGTACAGTAACATGTAGACCACTACTATACAGTAACATGTAGACTACTACTATACAGTAACATGTAGACTACTACTGTACAGTAACATGTAGACTACTAATAAACAGTAACATGTAGACTATAACAATACATTAACAAGTAGATTACAACTGTACAGTAACATAGAGGCTACAACAATACAGTAACATAGAGACTACTACTAACCAGTAACATGTAGACTACTACTGTACAGTAACATGTAGACTACTACTGTACAGTAACATGTAGACTACAACATTACAGTAACATGTAGGCTACAACTATACAGTAACATGTAGACTACTACTATGCAGTAACATGTGGACTACTACTGTACAGTAACATGTAGACTACTACTATACAGTAACATGCAGGCTACAACTATACGGTAACATGTAGATTACTACTGTACAGTAACATGTAGACCACTACTATACAGTAACATGTAGACTACTACTATACAGTAACATGCAGGCAACAACAATACAGTAACATGTAGACTGCAACTATACAGTAACAGAGAGACTACTACTATACAGTAACATGTAGACTACTACTATACAGTAACATGTAGACTGAAAGATTAAAGGGAGTGCTCCTAATCTCAGTTCGTTACCTGTATAAAAGACACCTGGGAGCCAGAAATCTTTCTGATTGAGAGGGGGTCAAATACTTATTTCCCTCATTAAAATGCAAATCAATTGATAACATTTTTCACATGAGTGTCTCTCACTGTTCAAGTAAACCTACCATTAAAATTATAGACTGATCATTTCTTTGTCAGTGGGCAAACGTACAAAATCAGCAAGGGATCAAATACTTTTTTCCCTCACTGTAGATATTACCTCAATTACCTTGACTAACCCGTAACCCTGCACATTGAATCATTACCGGCACCCCATGTATGTAGCCTTGTTATTGTTATTTTATTGTGTTCCTATTTTTCCCTTAGTTTAGCACATTTTTCTTAATTACTTTTTTATAGCTCTGCATTGTTGGTTAAAGGCTCATAAGTATGTATTTCACGTTAAGGTCTACCTACCCCTGTGATATTCGGCACATGTCACAAATAACATTTGATTTGATTCGATTTGATTCTACTAAAGTAATGAACTATGTAAGGAATAGGACGCAGTCACTGCATGAGAGCACATGGGATATCATATCCCATGCTCCTAATCTCAGTTTGTTACCTGTATAAAAGACACCTGTCCACAGAAGCAATCAATCAATCAGATTCCAAACTCTCCACCATGGCCAAGACCAAAGAGCTCTCCAAGGATGTCAGGGACAGGATTGTAGACCTACACAAGGCTGGAATGGGCTACAAGGCCATCGCCAAGCAGCTTGGTGAGAAGGTGACAACAGTTGGTGCGATTATTCGCAAATGGAAGAAACACAAAAGAACTGTCAATCTCCCTCGGCCTGGGGCTCCATGCAAGATCTCACCTCGTGGAGTTGCAATGATCATGAGAACGGTGAGGAATTAGCCCAGAACTACACGGGAGGATCTTGTCAATGATCTCAAGGCAGCTGGGACCATAGTCACCAAGAAAACAATTGGTAACACACTATGCCGTGAAGGACTGAAATCCTGCAGCGCCCATAAGGTCCCCCGCTCAAGAAAGCACATATACATGCCCGTCTGAAGTTTGCCAATGAACATCTGAATGATTCAGAGGACAACATGGTGAAAGTGTTGTGGTCAGATGAGACCAAAATGGAGCTCTTTGGCATCAACTCAACTCGCTGTGTTTGGAGGAGGAGGAATGCTGTCTATGACCCCAAGAACACCATGCCCACCGTCAAACATGGAGGTGGGAACATTATGCTTTGGGGGATGTTTTTCTGCTAAGGGGACATGACAACTTCACCGCATCAAAGGGACGAGGGATGGGTATTCAAGCATGACAATGACCCAAAACACACAGCCAAGGCAACAAAGGAGTGGCTCAAGAAGAAGCATATTATGGTCCTGGAGTGGCTTAGCCAGTCTCCAGACCTTAATCCCTGTCACGTCCAGGCCTGAGAAGACAGGCTGGCGTGTTTTTGCTTTGGTTTTGGTGTAGGGTTTTTATGTTCTAGGTGTTATATTTCTATGTTGGGGTAATGGTTCCCAATTAGAGACAGCTGTGTGTCGTTGTCTCTAATTGGGAACCATATATATGTTTGTAGTTTTCACTTGGGGTTTGTGGGTTATTGTTTAGACATAGCTTTGTATTGTATCGTCTTATGTTACGATCGTCATTCAGTTGTATATTTGCCCAGTTACGTGTGTTTCGTTCATTTAATAAACATGTATACTGGATGCCTCGCTGCGCCTTGGTCTGTCTATCCCGAAGATTGTGACAATCCCATAGAAAATCTGTGGAGGGAGCTGAAGGTTTGAGTTGCCAAACGTCAGCCTCAAAACCTTAATGACTTGGAGAAGAACTGCAAATCCCTCCTAAGATGTGTGCTAATCTGGTGGCCAACTGCAAGAAATGTCTGACCTCTGTCAGACAAGGGTTTTGCCACCAAGTACTAAGTCATGTTTTGCAGAGGGGTCAAATACTTATTTCCCTCATTAAAATGCAAATCAATTCATAAAATTTTTCAGATGTGTTTTTCTGGATTTTTTTGTTGTTATTCTGTCTCTCACTGTTCAAATAAATCTACTATTAAAATCATAGACTGATCATTTCTTTGTCAGTGGGCAAACGTACAAAATCAGCAGGGGATCAAATACTTTTTTCCCTCACTGTACCTCCACAAGACCTCCACAAGTCTGGTTCATCCTTAGGAGCAATTTCCAAATGCCTGAAGGTACCAAGTTCATCTGTACAAACAAGTAGTACGCAAGTATAAACACCATGGGACTGACTATGCCGTCCATACCGCTCAGGAAGGATGCATTCTGTCTCCTAGAGATGAACTTACTTTGGTGCGGAAGGTGCAAATCAATCCCAGAACAACAGCAAAGGGCCTTGTGAAGATGCAGGAGGAAACAAGCACAAAAGTATCTATATCCACAGTAAAACAAGTCCTATATCGACATAACCTGAAAGGCCACTCAGCAAGGAAGAAGCCACTGCTCCAAAACTGCCATAAAAAAGACATACTACGGTTTGCAACTGCACATGGGGACAAAGATTGTACTTTTTGGAGAAATGTCCTCTGGTCTGATGACACAAAAATATAACTTTTTGGCCATAATGACCATTGTTATGTTTGGAGGAAAAAGGAGGAGGCTTGCAAGCCGAAGAACACTATCCCAACCGTGAAGCACGGGGGTGGCAGCATCTTGTTGTGGGGGTGCTTTGCTGCAGGAGGGACTAGTGCACTTCACAAAATAGATGGCATCATATATTGAAGCAACATCTCAAGACATTAGTGAGGAAGTTAAAGCTTGGTCGCAAATGGGTCTTCCAAATGGACTGGATGGCTTAAGGACAAAATGGCTTAAGGACAACAAAGGTATTGAAGTGGCCATCACAAAGCCCTGACCTCAATCCTATAGAAAATTTGTGGGCAGAAATGAAAAAGCATGTGCGAGCAAGGAGGCCTACAAACCTGACTCAGTTACACCAGCTCTGTCAGAAGGAATGGGCCAAAATTCACCTGACTTATTGTGGGAAGCTTGTGGAAGGCTTCCTGAAACATTTAACCCAAGTTAAACAATTTAAAGGCAATGCTACCAAATGCTAATTGAGTGTATGTAAACTTCTAACCCACTTGGAATGTGATGAAAGAAATAAAAGCTGAAATAAATCTTTCTCTCTACTATTATTATTATTAATTTCACAAAAATAACACTACCATCCAGTAGACCTTGTGAAAACAACACTACCGTCCAGTAGACCTCGTAAAAACAATACTACTATACAGTAGACCTGGTGAAAGCAACACTACTATACAGTAGACATGGTAAAAAGAACAGCAACATTGATTTGTGCTCCAGATCTACAATGTGTACAGGATGAGGTTCCTTGGGGTAGGACCAGAGACGCATGTAAAACCCTGGTATACAGTAGCACTGTGTACAGTAGCCCGGTGTACAGTAGCCCTGGTATACAGTAGCCCAGTGTACAGTAGCCCAGTGTACAGTAGCCCAGTGTACAGTAGCCCTGGTATACAGTATCTAAGTGTACAGTAGCACTGTGTACAGTAGCCCAGTGTACAGTAGCCCAGTATACAGTAGCCCAGTGTACAGTAGCCCTGGTGTACAGTAGCCCAGTACACAGTAGCCCAGTGTACATCATCCCAGTGTGCAGTAGCCCAGTGTACAGGAGCCCTGATGTGCAGTAGCCCTTGTGTACATTAGTCCAGGTGTACAGTAGCCCAGGTGTACAGTAGCCCAGTGTGCTTAGTCTGGTAGGTGTACATTAGCCCAGGTGTACAGTAGCCCAGTGTACAGTAGCCCAGCTAGGTGTACAGTAGCCAGTACTCCTGGTGTAGCCCAGTATAGCCTGGTGTACAGTAGCCCTGGTGTACAGTAGCCCCAGGTGTACAGTAGCACAGTATAAATTAGCCAGTGTACAGTAGCCCAGTGTACAGTAGCCCAGTGTACAGTAGCCCTGGTGTACAGTAGCCCTCAGTGTACAGTGTACAGTAGCCCAGTGTACAGTAGTTGTACAGTAGCTTACAGTAGTGTACAGTAGCCTTCAGCCTTGTTGTACAGTAGCCCAGTAGTAGCCCGGTGTGCAGTAGTATACAGTAGCAGTAGCAGTAGCCCATTATACAGTAGCCCTGGTGGTGTACAGTAGCCCCACAGTAGCCCCAGCCTACAGCCCCAGTGTACATCATCCCAGTGTGCAGTAGCCCAGTGTACAGGAGCCCTGGTGTGCAGTAGCCCAGGTGTACAGTAGCCCTGGTGTACAGTAGCCCTGGTGTACAGTTGCCTTGTTGTACAGTAGCCCTGGTGTACAGTAGCCCTGGTGTACAGTAGCCCGGTGTACAGTAGCCTAGTGTACAGTAGCCCTGTTGTACAGTAGCCCTGTTGTACAGTAGCCCATTATACAGTAGCCCTGGTGTACAGTAGCCCGGTGTACAATAGCCCAGTGTACAGTATCCCAGTATACAGTAACCCGGTGTACAGTAGCCCAGAGTACAGTAGCCCTGGTGTTCAGTAGCCCAGAGTACAGTAGCCCTGGTGTACAGTAGCCCTGGTGTACAGTAGCCTAGTGTACGGTTGCCCAGTGTACAGTAGCCCGGTGTACAGTAGCCCAGTGTACAGTATCCCAGTATACAGTAGCCCGGTGTACAGTAGCCCTGGTGTACAGTAGCCCAGTGTACAGTAGCCCTGGTGTACAGTAGCCCAGTGTACAGTATCCCAGTATACAGTAGCCCAGTGTACAGTAGCCCAGTGTACAGTAGCCCAGTATACAGTAGCCCAGTGTACAGTAGCCCTGGTGTACAGTAGCCCACTGTACAGTAGCCCACTGTACAGTAGCCCAGTATACAGTAACCCTGGTGTATTGTAGCCCAGTGTACAGTAGTCCAGTGTACAGTAGCCCAGTGTACAGTAGCCCAGTGTACAGTAGCCCTGGTGTACAGTAGCCCACTGTACAGTAGCCCACTGTACAGTAACCCTGGTGTATTGTAGCCCAGTGTACAGTAGTCCAGTGTACAGTAGCCCAGTGTACAGTAGCCCAGTGTACAGTAGCCCTGGTGTACAGTAGCCCACTGTACAGTAGCCCACTGTACAGTAGCCCAGTATACAGTAACCCTGGTGTATTGTAGCCCAGTGTACAGTAGCCCATTGTACAGTAGTCCAGTGTACAGTCGTCCAGTGTACAGTAGCCCAGTGTACAGTAGTCCAGTGTACAGTAGTCCAGTGTACAGTAGCCCAGTGTACTGACCTCATTCCACAGATCTAATAATATACATTTTATCTGTTTAGTTCATTTACAGATTTATAAAACTACACACATCGTGAATACAGCCCAGACACACACACGAATGCACACACGCACACACACACAGTGTAAATGCAGCACACCCGTCCAAGGAACCTTCTGACGTAAGGAGAGAGAGAGATCCTGGCAGAGGAGAGGAGAGGGAGCTGTAGCTAATTTCACGGCCAGTATTTTCCTGTCATGCAACGCTAATTTCCCGTTCAGTCTGAGTGATGAAATATGTGCCCTGTGATCCCTGGTTGCCGCCGAGGCCCAGATCGCATCCCAAATGGTACCCTATCTCCTATATAGTGCACTACTTTTGACCAGGCAACATAGGGAATAGGGTGCCATTTGGGACAGACACACTGAGATATCTTTACATGGGGATGCCTTCCTCTCAAATCTATATTAGTGCCCTTTTCATACAGACTTCCTAATTCCCAGAGAGCCAGATAAAACCATGCGGGAGAGAGTAGTGACAGTTTAATTTGCTCACTTCTCGCTTTCTCCCAATCCCTGAGTGACACTGAGATGTATGCTAAGTGTACAATACATTAAGAACACATTACTAATGTTGAGTTGCACCCCCCCCCCACCGTTGCTTTTCTCCTCAGAAAGCCTACATTTGTTGGGGCACGGACTCTACAAGGTGTCGAAAGCTTTCTACAGGAATGCTGGCCCAAGTTGACTCCAATGCCTCCCACAGTTGTGTCAAGTTGGCTGGATGTCCTTAGGGTGGTGGACCATTCTTGATACACACCGGAAACTGTTGAGAATGAAAAACCCAGCAGCGTTGCAGTTCTTGACACAAACCGATGAGCCTGGCACCTACTACCATACCCTGTTCAAAGGCACGTAAATATGTTGTCTTGCCCATTCACCCTCTGAATGGCACACATTCATAATCCATGTCTCAATTGTCTCAATCCTGTCTCTTCCCTTTCATCTACACCAGGTATTCCCAAACTTGGGTATGCATACCCCCAGGGGTACGCACAGTGCAGTCGGGGGTACGCATACCCCCAGGGGTATGCACAGTGCAGTCGGGGGTACACATACCCCCAGGGGTACGCACAGTGCAGTCGGGGGTACGCATACCCCCAGGGGTACGCACAGTCGGGGGTACGCATACCCCAGGGGTACGCACAGTCGGGGGTACGCCAAATAAAAATGTGATAAAAAAATAATTAATGTTTAACATTTTTAAAAAGGTCGGGTTTTTAACATTTTTTTTCTTCCATTTTTTAAACAGACCAGTTATATTTTCCAACGGGGCTATACATCCGGGTGAGGTTTATTTCTCGCCTGAGTAGCCTCTTTTCACCTCCAAAAATGTAATTAAACCATCTAGTGTTCAGCGAAATAACACAATGTCAAATACAGGTAGCCTTGACATCTGTCTGGGTTTCTGTACAGCACTTTGTGACATTGACTGATGTAAAAAGGGCATTATAAATACATTTGATTGATTGATGGTGAGTTATTCACAATTTTCGATGAACAAATAAGGTTTTATATGTAAGGTGGTTAAGTAAAGAGCAAAATTATTGATTATTATTATATTACTATATTATTATTTGTGCCCTGGTCCTATAAGAGCTCTTCGTCACTTCCCACGAGCCGGGTTGTGAAAAAACTCACACTCATTCTGATGTTTAATAAATTTATCCTATGGTGTGTGTGTGGCAGACTTACAATAATGGCAAAAAACAACATTTGAGAGTGTGCTGACCCTGGTGCTAGAGGGGGTACGCAGCTGGAGGTTGAATGTTTGAAGGGGTACAGGACTGTAAAAGTTTTGGACCCATTGCTCTACACTGATTGAAGTGGATTTAACCAGTGACATCAATAAGGGATCATAGCTTTCACCTGGATTCACCTGGTCAGTCTTTGTCATAGAAAAAGCAGGTGTTCATAATGTTTTGTCCACTCAGGGCAAATTACCATCATATTCCCCAGCGCTGTTCTGCAGGTGTAATGTTACACCACAGAGCATGCATTGGTTCAGTATGGTTCATTAAGAATTTTTGAAATGTAAGGTAAACACAAAGCTCATTGTCTAAAACCCAGATATCTTTGGGAATACATAACCTGCTTTTCTAAAATACAAGGTAGAACTACTACAGTAATGAATGCTGTCAGGTATACAAACACGAAAAAGCACAGGTGTGACATCTTTGTCCTCGGAAACAAATAACAACGTGAATCCTCCTAAACAACCAATCCTGAGCCGATACGGTCGCAGCTGTGACCCTCCTCCCCTCCCTCCTACTCTGCTCTCCCCTCCTCACCTGTCAAAAGTGGTTACAGCGGAAGCCTCCCTCGCTTCGGTCGGTCTGACAGCTCCTCTGGTTGCTGTGGAACCCAGAGGTGTCCCCAGGTGAACCAATGGCAGTGCCCGTTATGAAAATTTGGCGCCATGGGAGTGATAGAAGAGGGGTGAGGAGGGAGTGATAGAGGAGGGGTGAGGAGGGAGTGAGGAGGGAGTGATAGAGGAGGGGTGAGGAGGGAGTGATAGAGGAGGGGTGAGGAGGGAGTGATACAGGAGGAGTAAGGAGGGAGTGATAGAGGAGGGGTGAGGGAGGGAGTGATGGAGAGGAGTGAGGAGGGGAGTGATAGAGGAGGGGTGAGGAGGGAGTGATAGAGGAGGAGTAAGGAGGGAGTGATAGAGGAGGGGTGAGGAGGGAGTGATAGAAGAGGAGTGAGGAGGGAGTGATAGAGGAGGAGTGAGGAGGGAGTGATAGAGGAGGGAGCGATAGAGGAGGGGGGTGAGGGAGGGAGTGATAGAGGAGGGTGAGGAGGGAGTGATAGAGAGGAGTGAGGAGGGAGTGATAGAGGAGGGTGAGGAGGGAGTGGAGAGGAGGAGGAGTGAGGAGGGAGTAATAGAAGAGGAGTGAGGAGGGAGTGATAGCAGAGGGGTGAGGAGGGAGTGATAGAGGAGGAGTGAGGAGGGAGTGATAGGAGAGGAGGAGTGAGGAGGGAGTAATAGAAGAGGGGTGAGGAGGGAGTGATAGAGGAGGGGTGAGGAGGGAGTGATAGAGGAGGGGTGAGGAGGAAGTGATAGAGGAGGGGGTGAGGAGGGGAGTGATACAGGAGGAGTGAGGAGGGAGTGATAGAGGAGGGGTGAGGAGGGAGTGATAGAGGAGGGGTGAGGAGGGAGTGATAGAGGAGGAGTGAGGAGGGAGTGATAGAGGAGGGGTGAGGAGGGAGTGATAGAGGAGGGGTGAGGAGGGAGTGATAGAGGAGGAGTGAGGAGGGAGTGATAGAGGAGGGGTGAGGAGGGAGTGATAGAGGAGGGAGTGAGGAGGGAGTGATAGAGGAGGGAGTGATAGAGGAGGGACTCCTTTCCACTACGGAACCAATTCACACACTTACCGATTTCCGGTCACAACTAGTAGACTTGTTTACGTGCTGCTGTGCGTTTTGTTGCTAACCTAACTTTGCTACCTGCCAGCTTTACGGTTTTTACTTTGTAATTATCGTTTATATTTTTTTTATTTTTTCATTCAACTTTTTCACTCCGGACGCTTTATCTGGACGTGTTTCGTCAGGATCTCCACCAACCGAAGCTAAGTAGTAACATTAACATCATGCCTTCTAATTGCAGTCGCTGTACTCATAATATACAGGAGAACTATCGCCTTATGGCGAGGATAGCTGTGCTGCAAGCCCAGCTTCAGACGCAATCGTTAGGCAAGGGAAATGTAAGTGTAGGAAAGGATGAAACGGCGTCTGTGCCACTAGTAAGTACAGATAGTTGTAGAAATCCCCTCGCACAGTCCCCGCAGCCGGACAATTTTCTCGCGGCTTCTGGAAGGAAATGCTGTAGCAATGCTCAACCGGTGTCGCTCATTCAGCCGACAGAAACTTTCAACCGGTTTTCCCCATTAAGCAGCGGGTCGGAGTCAGAGGCCGAGCCTTCTCTGGTCTCTACTCCTCCCGTTACGGGGTCTGAGATGCCGAGGCCTCCCACCATTAGCACTGACAAATTGAAAACTCTAGTCATTGGCGACTCCATTACTCGCAGTATTAGACTTGAAGCGAATCATCCAGCAATCATACACTGTTTACCAGGGGGCACTGTTTACCAGGGGGCAGGGCTACCGACATTAAGGCTCATCTGAAGATGGTAATGGCTAAAGCTAAAACTGGCGAGTGTAGAGAGTATAGAGATATTGTTATCCACGTCAGCACCAACGATGTTAGGATGAAACAGTCAGAGGTCACCAAGCGCAACATAGCTTCAGCGTGTAAATCAGCTAGAAAGATGTGTCGGCATCGAGTAATTGTCTCTGGCCCCCTCCCAGTTAGGGGGAGTGATGAGCTCTACAGCAGAGTCTCACAACTCAATCGCTGGTTGAAAACTGTTTTCTGCCCCACACAAAAGATAGAATTTGTAGATAATTGGCTCTCTTTCTGGGACTCACCCACAAACAGGACCAAGCCTGGCCTGTTGAGGAGTGACGGACTCCATCCTAGCTGGAGGGGTGCTCTCATCTTATCTACGAACATAGACAGGGCTCTAACTCCTCTAGCTTCACAATGAGATAGGGTGCAGGCCAGGCAGCAGGCTGTTAGCCAGCCTG
The DNA here is from genome assembly GCA_030435695.1 of Brachymystax lenok tsinlingensis. Taxonomy (NCBI): domain Eukaryota; kingdom Metazoa; phylum Chordata; class Actinopteri; order Salmoniformes; family Salmonidae; genus Brachymystax; species Brachymystax lenok. The sequence goes on along the minus strand of CM059817.1, from coordinate 8,534,125 downwards.
CCAGCTTAGTGGAGTCTGCCACTAGCACAGTCAGTGTAGTCAGCTCAGCTATCTCTATTGAGACTGTGTCTGTGCCTCGACCTAGGTTTGGCAAAACTAAACATGGCGGTGTTCGCCTTAGCAATCTCACTAGAATAAAGACCTCCTCCATTGCTGCCATTATTGAAAGAGATTGTGATACCTCACATCTCAAAATGGGGCTACATAATGTTAGATCCCTCACTTCCAAGGCAGTTCTAGTCAATGAACTAATCACTGATCATAATCTTGATGTGATTGGCCTGACTGAAACATGGCTTAAGCCTGATGAATTTATTGTGTTAAATGAGGTCTCACCTCCTGGTTACACTAGTGACCATATCCCCCGCGCATCCCGCAAAGGCGGAGGTGTTGCTAACATTTACAATAGCAAATTTATATTTACAAAAAAAAGCAGCGTTGTCTTTTGAGCTTCTAGTCATGAAATCTATGCAGCCTACTCAATCACTTTTTATAGCTACTGTTTACAGGCCTCCTGGGCCATATACAAAGTTCCTCACTGAGTTCCCTGAATTCCTATCGGACCTTGTAGTCATGGCAGACAATATTCAAATTTTTGGTGACTTTAATATTCACATGGAAAAGTCCACAGACCCACTCCAAAAGGCTTTTGGAGCCATCATCGACTCTGTTGGTTTTGTCCAACATGTCTCCGGACCTACTCACTGCCACAGTCATACTCTGGACCTAGTTTTGTCCCGTGGAATAAATGTTGTGGATCTTAATGTTTTTCCTCATAATCCTGGACTATCGGACCACCATTTTATTACGTTTGAAATCGCAACAGATAATCTGCTCAGACCCCAACCAAGGATCATCAAAAGTTGTGCTATAAATTCTCAGACATCCCAAAGATTCCTAGATGCCCTTCCAGAATCCTTCCACCTACCCAAGGACGTCAGAGTACAAAAATCAGTTAACCACCTAACTGAGGAACTCAATGTAACCTTGCGCAATACCCTAGATGCAGTTGCACCCCTAAAAATAAAAACATTTGCCATAAAAAAAACTAGCTCCCTGGTATACAGAAAATACCCGAGCTCTGAAGCAAGCTTCCAGAAAATTGGAACGGAAATGGTGCCACACCAAACTGGAAGTCTTCCGACTAGCTTGGAAAGACAGTACCGTGCAGTATCGAAGAGCCCTCACTGCTGCTCGATCATCCTATTTTTCCAAGTTAATTGAGGAAAATAAGAATAATCCAAAATTTATTTTTGATACTGTCGCAAAGCTAACTAAAAAGCAGCATTCCCCAAGAGAGGATGGCTTTCACTTTAGCAGTGATTCATTCATGAACTTCTTTGAGGAAATGATCATGATCATTAGAAAGCAAATTACGGACTCCTCTTTAAATCTGCGTATTCCTCCAAAGCTCAGTTGTCCTGAGTCCACACAACTTTGCCAGGACATAAAATCAAGAGAGACACTCAAGTTTTTAGTACCATATCTCTTGACACATTGATGAAAATAATCATGGCCTCTAAACCTTCAAGCTGCATACTGGACCCTATTCCAACTAAACTACTGAAAGAGCTGCTTCCTGTGCTTGGCCCTCCTATGTTGAACATAATAAACAGCTCTCTATCTACCGGATGTGTACCAAACTCACTAAAAGTGGCAGTAATAAAGCCTCTCTTAAAAAGCCAAACCTTGACCCAGAAAATATAAAAACTATCGGCCTATATCGAATCTTCCATTCCTCTCAAAAATTTTAGAAAAAGCTGTTGCGCAGCAACTCACTGCCTTCCTGAAGACAAACAATGTATACGAAACGCTTCAGTCTGGTTTTAGACCCCACCATAGCACTGAGACTGCACTTGTGAAGGTGGTAAATTACCTTTTAATGGCGTCAGACCGAGGCTCTGCAACTGTACTCGTGCTCCTAGACCTTAGTGCTGCTTTTGATACCATCGATCACCACATTCTTTTGGAGAGATTGGAAACCCAAAATTGGTCTACATGGACAAGTTCTGGCCTGGTTTAGATCTTATCTGTCGGAAAGATATCAGTTTGTCTCTGTGGATGGTTTGTCCTCTGACAAATCAACTGTAAATTTCGGTGTTCCTCAAGGCTCTGTTTTGGGACCACTATTGTTTTCACTATATATTTTAACACTTGGTGATGTCATTCGGAAACATAATGTTAACTTTCACTGCTATGCGGATGACACACAGCTGTACATTTCGATGAAACATGGTGAAGCCCCAAAATTGCCCTCCCTGGAAGCCTGTGTTTCAGACATAAGGAAGTGGATGGCGGAAAATGTTCTACTTTTAAACTCTGACAAAACAGAGATGCTAGTTCTAGGTCCCAAGAAACAAAGAGATCTTCTGTTGAATCTGACAATTAATCTTGATGGTTGTACAGTCGTCTCAAATAAAACTGTGAAGGACCTCGGCGTTACTCTGGACCCTGATCTCTCTTTTGACGAACATATCAAGACTGTTTCAAGGACAGCTTTTTTCCATTTACGTAACATTGTAAAAATCTGAAACTTTCTGTCCAAAAATGATGCATAAATGTTAATCCATGCGTTTGTAACTTCTAGGTTAGACTACTGCAATGCTTTACTTTCCGGCTACCCGGATAAAGCACTAAATAAACTTCAGTTAGTGCTAAACACGGCTGCAAGAATCTTGACTAGAACCCCAAAATTTGATCATATTACTCCAGTACTAGCCTCTCTACACTGGCTTCCTGTTAAGGCAAGGGCTGATTTCAAGGTTTTACTGCTAACCTACAAAGCATTACATGGGCTTGCTCCTACCTATCTTTCGATTTGGTCCTGCCGTACATACCTACACGCACGCTACGGTCACAAGACGCATGAGCCTCCTTACTGTCCCTAGAATTTCTAAGCAAACAGCTGGAGGTAGGGCTTTTCCTATAGAGATCCATTTTTATGGAATAGTCTGCCTATCCATGTGAGAGACAGACTCGGTCTCAACCTTTAAGTCTTTATTGAAGACTCATCACTTCAGTAGGTCTTATGACTGAGTGTAGTCTGGCCCAGGAGTGTGAAGGTGAACGGAAAGGCACTGGAGCAACGAACCACCCTTGCTGTCTTTGCCTGGCCGGTTCCCTCCACTGGGATTCTCTGCCTCTAACCCTATTACAGGGCTGAGTCACTGGCTTACTGGTGCCGTGGCGGAGATCTTGTGGGCTATACTCGGCCTTGTCTCAGGATGGTAAGTTGGTGGTTGAAGATATCCCTCTAGTGGTGTGGGGGCTGTTGCTTCGGCAGAGTGGGTGGGGTTATATCCTGCCTGTTTGGCCCTGTCCGGGGGTATCGTCGGACGGGGCCACAGTGTCTCCCGACCCCTCCTGTCTCAGCCCCCAGTAGTTTATGTGTCGGGGGGCTAGGGTCCGTCTGCTATATCTGGAGTATTTCTTCTCTTATCTGGTGTCCTGTGCGAATTGAAGTATGCTTTCTCTAATTATCTCTTTCTTTCTTTTTTTTCTTCTCTCTCTCTCTCTCTCTCTCTCTCTCTCGGAGGACCTGAGCATTAGGACCATTCCTCAAGGCCTACCTGGCCTGATGACTCCTTGATGTCCTGAGTCCACCTGGCCGTGCTGCTTCTCCAGTTTCAACTGTTCTGCCTGTTTTATGAACATTTTAAAATCTTGTCCATGTTCTGTTATAATCTGCACCCGGCACAGCCAGAAGAGGACTGGCCACCCCTCACAGCCTGGTTCCTCTCTAGGTTTCTTCCTAGGTTTTGGCCTTTCTAGGGAGTTTTTCCTAGCCACCGTGCTTTTACACCTGCATTGCTTTCTGTTTGGGGTTTTAGGCTGGGTTTCTGTACAGCACTCTGTGACATCAGCTGATGTAAGGGGGGCTTTATAAATACATTTGATTTGATTTGATTTGATAGAGGAGGGGTGAGGAGGGGAGTGTGGGGTGTTGTGCAGGCATTGTGCGTGTATGCATGAGTTAGAGGTACACTTCGAAACTTTTCCCTCATTGGTGGATTCCATCCAGTATACATCACACTATCTCAGTTGGCATAACAACAATCGTCTTGTGTTGTGATTCTTCTGATCTTCTTCTGATGGCCTTCAGACTGACTGAGAAATCTCATGAGGAGAGGAGAAGAGAAGAGAAGAGAAGAGAAGAGAAGAGAAGAGAAGAGAAGAGAGAGAGAGGAGAGGAGATGAGATGAGATGAGATGGGAGGAGAAGAGAAGAGAAGAGAAGAGGAGAGGAGATGAGATGAGATGGGAGGAGAAGAGAAGAGAAGAGGAGAGGAGAGGAGAGGAGAGGAGATGAGATGAGATGGGAGGAGAAGAGAAGAGAAGAGAAGAGAAGATGAGATGAGATGAGATGGGAGGAGAAGAGAAGAGAAGAGAAGAGAAGATGAGATGAGATGAGATGGGAGGAGAAGAGAAGAGAAGAGGGGTGGAGAAGGGAGGAGAGGAGAGTAGAGGACAGGAGATGAGTGCTCTCTCCTGTCAGAACACAGTTTTAACTCCTACTAGGCTGGAGATAGCAGGACTACTGTATCTGTTTAGGCGGAAGATGGAGGTGTTTCCAACAGTGATCAAGTTCAGGGGCAGACTGGCCAGATGGGCTGGCCAATTTTTAGCCTAGTGGGACTGTCTAACTATTTTTGTTTCTTGTGGAAAATGATCATTGTCTGGTTCAGAATGGGGGTCTTGAGATAAAAATGTACCCAGTGTGGGGGCCTCAAGAACAAAAAGGGCCGTTATCACTCATTTTCCTAATCGACACGGAAATTGCTCCGTCACTCCAAGGAGAGCTTGTTAGGAGGTAAACACGATGGCTAATTAGAATGCTCTCAGCAACCATCGACAACCCTCCTTTTCCTCCCCTCATCCGCAATTACTCAGATCGCTGCTCTGCTTGCATTCACATAAACAAGCATTGGTTTTCACAGAGAGAGAGAGTTACTGTTCTGATAACCCCAGTTCATGCTATGGATATCCCTCCATCACTCCTGGGCCGGCCCTAGCCACTAAGTGACATAAGCCACCACTAGGGGGCCCTGTAACCATTTATTATTAGTATTTTATATTGTAAACATTTTTAGGAACTCAGTCGGGCTCTCAACTTACTGTTAAGAGTTAGAATAGTAGAATAAATGAGGTGCAATTTCAACAACACATTTTTATTCACTTGTTATGTCACTGACAGTCATTCAATTATTCCATGTCAGCTACCATTTTTAGATTGTTAAATTAGTTTAGCCAGCTATCTAAACTTGTAGAATCATGGTTGAATTACCGTCCGGGCACGCAGAGTGATTTCCTCTCCAAAGTGAAGGCCCTGTGGGTCACAGTGTGTGTGTGTCTGGGGCTGTGTCTGTGTGTCTGTGTGTGTCTGTACATGCGTGTGTGTCGCAGTGGGTCTGTTGGCTGTTTGAGAGCCTCCTTGACACCCTCCCTCTGCCATGGATGGGATCAGCATTAGGAAGACAGTCCAAGTTACACATGGAGAAATCAGCATCTCTCTCTCTCCTCTCCTCCACAGACTTTTGTAGCTAGAAGTTAGGTCTGGTCTTGTAGCTAGAGGTTAGGTCTGGTCTTGTAGCTAGAGGTTAGGTCTGGTCTTGTAGCTAGAGGTTAGGTCTGGTCTTGTAGCTAGAGGTTAGGTCTGGTCTTGTAGCTAGAGGTTAGGTCTGGTCTTGTAGCTAGAGGTTAGGTCTGGTCTTGTAGCTAGAGGTTAGGTCTGGTCTTGTAGCTAGAGGTTAGGTCTGGTCTTGTTCCTCTCCTCTCCTCAGACACAGACAGACACAGATACAGACACAGACAGAGACACAGACAGACAGAGACAGAGACACAGACAGACACAGACAGACAGAGACACAGACAGACACAGACAGACAAAGACACAGACAGAGCTGCTGTGTTTATTTGTTAGTGTAACAGAGACAGAGCTGCTGTGTTTATTTGTTAGTGTAACAGAGACAGAGTTGCTGTGTGTATTTGTTAGTGTAACAGAGACAGAGCTGCTGTGTTTATTTGACTGTGTAACAGAGACAGAGCTGCTGTGTTTATTTGACTATGTAACAGAGACAGAGCTGCTGTGTTTATTTGATAGTGTAACAGAGACAGAGCTGCTGTGTTTATTTGTTAGTGTAACAGAGACAGATCTGCTGTGTTTATTTGTTAGTGTAACAGAGACAGAGCTGCTGTATTTATTTGACTGTGTAACAGAGACAGAACTGCTGTGTTTATTTGTTAGTGTAACAGAGACAGAGCTAACAGAGACAGAGCTGCTGTGTTTATTTGTTAGTGTAACAGAGACAGAGCTGCTGTGTTTATTTGACTGTGTAACAGAGACAGAACTGCTGTGTTTATTTGTTAGTGTAACAGAGACAGAGCTGCTGTGTTTATTTGTTAGTGTAACAGAGACAGAGCTGCTGTGTTTATTTGTTAGTGTAACAGAGACAGAGCTGCTGTGTTTATTTGTTAGTGTAACAGAGACAGAGCTGCTGTGTTTATTTGTTAGTGTAACAGAAACAGAGCTGCTGTGTTTATTTGACTGTGTAACAGAGACAGAACTGCTGTGTTTATTTGACTGTGTAACAGAGACAGAGCTGCTGTGTTTATTTGTTAGTGTAACAGAGACAGAGCTGCTGTGTTTATTTGTTAGTGTAACAGAGACAGAGCTGCTGTGTTTATTTGACTGTGTAACAGAGACAGAACTGCTGTGTTTATTTGTTAGTGTAACAGAGACAGAGCTGCTGTGTTTATTTGTTAGTGTAACAGAGACAGAGCTGCTGTGTTTATTTGACTGTGTAACAGAGACAGAGCTGCTGTGTTTATTTGTTAGTGTAACAGAGACAGAGCTGCTGTGTTTATTTGACTGTGTAACAGAGACAGAACTGCTGTGTTTATTTGATAGTGTAACAGAGACAGAACTGCTGTGTTTATTTGTTAGTGTAACAGAGACAGAGCTGCTGTGTTTATTTGACTGTGTAACAGAGACAGAGCTGCTGTGTTTATTTGTTAGTGTAACAGAGACAGAGCTGCTGTGTTTATTTGATAGTGTAACAGAGACAGAGCTGCTGTGTTTATTTGTTAGTGTAACAGAGACAGAGCTGCTGTGTTTATTTGTTAGTGTAACAGAGACAGAGCTGCTGTGTTTATTTGACTGTGTAACAGAGACAGAACTGCTGTGTTTATTTGTTAGTGTAACAGAGACAGAGCTGCTGTGTTTATTTGTTAGTGTAACAGAGACAGAGCTGCTGTGTTTATTTGTTAGTGTAACAGAGACAGAGCTGCTGTGTTTATTTGTTAGTGTAACAGAGACAGAGCTGCTGTGTTTATTTGTTAGTGTAACAGAGACAGAGCTGCTGTGTTTATTTGTTAGTGTAACAGAGACAGAGCTGCTGTGTTTATTTGTTAGTGTAACAGAGACAGAGCTGCTGTGTTTATTTGTTAGTGTAACAGAGACAGAGCTGCTGTGTTTATTTGTTAGTGTAACAGAGACAGAGCTGCTGTGTTTATTTGACTGTGTAACAGAGACAGAACTGCTGTGTTTATTTGTTAGTGTAACAGAGACAGAGCTGCTGTGTTTATTTGTTAGTGTAACAGAGACAGAGCTGCTGTGTTTATTTGTTAGTGTAACAGAGACAGAGCTGCTGTGTTTATTTGTTAGTGTAACAGAGACAGAGCTGCTGTGTTTATTTGTTAGTGTAACAGAGACAGAGCTGCTGTGTTTATTTGTTAGTGTAACAGAGACAGAGCTGCTGTGTTTATTTGTTAGTGTAACAGAGACAGAGCTGCTGTGTTTATTTGTTACTGTAACAGAGACAGAGCTGCTGTGTTTATTTGTTAGTGTAACAGAGACAGAGCTGCTGTGTTTATTTGTTAGTGTAACAGAGACAGAGCTGCTGTGTTTATTTGTTAGTGTAACAGAGACAGAGCTGCTGTGTTTATTTGTTAGTGTAACAGAGACAGAGCTGCTGTGTTTATTTGTTAGTGTAACAGAGACAGAGCTGCTGTGTTTATTTGTTAGTGTAACAGAGACAGAGCTGCTGTGTTTATTTGTTAGTGTAACAGAGACAGAACTGCTGTGTTTATTTGTTAGTGTAACAGAGACAGAGCTGCTGTGTTTATTTGTTAGTGTAACAGAGACAGAGCTGCTGTGTTTATTTGTTAGTGTAACAGAGACAGAACTGCTGTGTTTATTTGTTAGTGTAACAGAGACAGAGCTGCTGTGTTTATTTGTTAGTGTAACAGAGACAGAGCTGCTGTGTTTATTTGTTAGTGTAACAGAGACAGAACTGCTGTGTTTATTTGTTAGTGTAACAGAGACAGAGCTGCTGTGTTTATTTGTTAGTGTAACAGAGACAGAGCTGCTGTGTTTATTTGTTAGTGTAACAGAGACAGAGCTGCTGTGTTTATTTGACTGTGTAACAGAGACAGAGCTGCTGTGTTTATTTGTTAGTGTAACAGAGACAGAGCTGCTGTGTTTATTTGTTAGTGTAACAGAGACAGAGCTGCTGTGTTTATTTGTTAGTGTAACAGAGACAGAGCTGCTGTGTTTATTTGACTGTGTAACAGAGACAGAACTGCTGTGTTTATTTGTTAGTGTAACAGAGACAGAGCTGCTGTGTTTATTTGTTAGTGTAACAGAGACAGAGCTGCTGTGTTTATTTGTTAGTGTAACAGAGACAGAACTGCTGTGTTTATTTGTTAGTGTAACAGAGACAGAGCTGCTGTGTTTATTTGTTAGTGTAACAGAGACAGAGCTGCTGTGTTTATTTGTTAGTGTAACAGAGACAGAGCTGCTGTGTTTATTTGTTAGTGTAACAGAGACAGAGCTGCTGTGTTTATTTGACTGTGTAACAGAGACAGAGCTGCTGTGTTTATTTGTTAGTGTAACAGAGACAGAGCTGCTGTGTTTATTTGTTAGTGTAACAGAGACAGAGCTGCTGTGTTTATTTGACTGTGTAACAGAGACAGAGCTGCTGTGTTTATTTGTTAGTGTAACAGAGACAGAGCTGCTGTGTTTATTTGTTAGTGTAACAGAGACAGAGCTGCTGTGTTTATTTGACTGTGTAACAGAGACAGAACTGCTGTGTTTATTTGATAGTGTAACAGAGACAGAGCTGCTGTGTTTATTTGTTAGTGTAACAGAGACAGAGCTGCTGTGTTTATTTGTTAGTGTAACAGAGACAGAACTGCTGTATTTATTTGATAGTGTAACAGAGACAGAACTGCTGTGTTTATTTGTTAGTGTAACAGAGACAGAGCTGCTGTGTTTATTTGTTAGTGTAACAGAGACAGAGCTGCTGTGTTTATTTGACTGTGTAACAGAGACAGAGCTGCTGTGTTTATTTGTTAGTGTAACAGAGACAGAGCTGCTGTGTTTATTTGTTAGTGTAACAGAGACAGAGCTGCTGTGTTTATTTGTTAGTGTAACAGAGACAGAGCTGCTGTGTTTATTTGTTAGTGTAACAGAGACAGAGCTGCTGTGTTTATTTGTTAGTGTAACAGAGACAGAGCTGCTGTGTTTATTTGTTAGTGTAACAGAGACAGAGCTGCTGTGTTTATTTGTTAGTGTAACAGAGACAGAGCTGCTGTGTTTATTTGTTAGTGTAACAGAGACAGAGCTGCTGTGTTTATTTGTTAGTGTAACAGAGACAGAACTGCTGTGTTTATTTGTTAGTGTAACAGAGACAGAGCTGCTGTGTTTATTTGTTAGTGTAACAGAGACAGAGCTGCTGTGTTTATTTGTTAGTGTAACAGAGACAGAGCTGCTGTGTTTATTTGTTAGTGTAACAGAGACAGAGCTGCTGTGTTTATTTGACTGTGTAACAGAGACAGAGCTGCTGTGTTTATTTGTTAGTGTAACAGAGACAGAGCTGCTGTGTTTATTTGTTAGTGTAACAGAGACAGAGCTGCTGTGTTTATTTGTTAGTGTAACAGAGACAGAGCTGCTGTGTTTATTTGTTAGTGTAACAGAGACAGAGCTGCTGTGTTTATTTGTTAGTGTAACAGAGACAGAGCTGCTGTGTTTATTTGACTGTGTAACAGAGACAGAACTGCTGTGTTTATTTGTTAGTGTAACAGAGACAGAGCTGCTGTGTTTATTTGTTAGTGTAACAGAGACAGAGCTGCTGTGTTTATTTGTTAGTGTAACAGAGACAGAACTGCTGTGTTTATTTGATAGTGTAACAGAGACAGAGCTGCTGTGTTTATTTGTTAGTGTAACAGAGACAGAGCTGCTGTGTTTATTTGTTAGTGTAACAGAGACAGAGCTTCTGTGTTTATTTGACTGTGTAACAGAAACAGAGCTGCTGTGTTTATTTGACTGTGTAACAGAGACAGAACTGCTGTGTTTATTTGATAGTGTAACAGAGACAGAGCTGCTGTGTTTATTTGTTAGTGTAACAGAGACAGAGCTGCTGTGTTTATTTGTTAGTGTGACAGAGACAGAGCTGCTGTATTTATTTGACTGTGTAACAGAGACAGAACTGCTGTGTTTATTTGTTAGTGTGACAGAGCTGCTGTGTTTATTTGTTAGTGTAACAGAGACAGAACTGCTGTGTTTATTTGATAGTGTAACAGAGACAGAGCTGCTGTGTTTATTTGTTAGTGTAACAGAGACAGAGCTGCTGTGTTTATGTGTTAGTGTAACAGAGACAGAACTGCTGTGTTTATTTGATAGTGTAACAGAGACAGAGCTGCTGTGTTTATTTGTTAGTGTAACAGAAACAGAGCTGCTGTGTTTATTTGACTGTGTAACAGAGACAGAACTGCTGTGTTTATTTGATAGTGTAACAGAGACAGAACTGCTGTGTTTATTTGTTAGTGTAACAGAGACAGAGCTGCTGTGTTTATTTGTTAGTGTAACAGAGACAGAACTGCTGTGTTTATTTGATAGTGTAACAGAGACAGAGCTGCTGTGTTTATTTGTTAGTGTAACAGAGACAGAGCTGCTGTGTTTATTTGACTGTGTAACAGAGACAGAGCTGCTGTGTTTATTTGACTGTGTAACAGAAACAGAGCTGCTGTGTTTATTTGACTGTGTAACAGAGACAGAGCTGCTGTGTTTATTTGTTAGTGTAACAGAGACAGAGCTGCTGTGTTTATTTGTTAGTGTAACAGAGACAGAGCTGCTGTGTTTATTTGTTAGTGTAACAGAAACAGAGCTGCTGTGTTTATTTGACTGTGTAACAGAGACAGGACTGCTGTGTTTATTTGATAGTGTAACAGAGACAGAACTGCTGTGTTTATTTGTTAGTGTAACAGAGACAGAGCTGCTGTGTTTATTTGTTAGTGTAACAGAGACAGAACTGCTGTGTTTATTTGATAGTGTAACAGAGACAGAGCTGCTGTGTTTATTTGTTAGTGTAACAGAGACAGAGCTGCTGTGTTTATTTGTTAGTGTAACAGAGACAGAGCTGCTGTGTTTATTTGACTGTGTAACAGAAACAGAGCTGCTGTGTTTATTTGATAGTGTAACAGAGACAGAGCTGCTGTGTTTATTTGTTAGTGTAACAGAGACAGAGCTGCTGTGTTTATTTGTTAGTGTAACAGAGACAGAACTGCTGTGTTTATTTGATAGTGTAACAGAGACAGAGCTGCTGTGTTTATTTGTTAGTGTAACAGAGACAGAGCTGCTGTGTTTATTTGTTAGTGTGACAGAGACAGAGCTGCTGTATTTATTTGACTGTGTAACAGAGACAGAACTGCTGTGTTTATTTGTTAGTGTAACAGACAGAGCTGCTGTGTTTATTTGTTAGTGTAACAGAGACAGAACTGCTGTGTTTATTTGTTAGTGTAACAGAGACAGAGCTGCTGTGTTTATTTGTTAGTGTAACAGAGACAGAGCTGCTGTGTTTATTTGACTGTGTAACAGAGACAGAGCTGCTGTGTTTATTTGACTGTGTAACAGAGACAGAACTGCTGTGTTTATTTGATAGTGTAACAGAGACAGAGCTGCTGTGTTTATTTGTTAGTGTAACAGAGACAGAGCTGCTGTGTTTATTTGTTAGTGTGACAGAGACAGAGCTGCTGTATTTATTTGACTGTGTAACAGAGACAGAACTGCTGTGTTTATTTGTTAGTGTAACAGAGACAGAGCTGCTGTGTTTATTTGTTAGTGTAACAGAGACAGAACTGCTGTGTTTATTTGATAGTGTAACAGAGACAGAACTGCTGTGTTTATTTGTTAGTGTAACAGAGACAGAGCTGCTGTGTTTATTTGACTGTGTAACAGAGACAGAGCTGCTGTGTTTATTTGACTGTGTAACAGAAACAGAGCTGCTGTGTTTATTTGACTGTGTAACAGAGACAGAACTGCTGTGTTTATTTGATAGTGTAACAGAGACAGAGCTGCTGTGTTTATTTGTTAGTGTAACAGAGACAGAGCTGCTGTGTTTATTTGATAGTGTAACAGAGACAGAGCTGCTGTGTTTATTTGTTAGTGTAACAGAGACAGAGCTGCTGTGTTTATTTGATAGTGTAACAGAGACAGAGCTGCTGTGTTTATTTGTTAGTGTAACAGAGACAGAGCTGCTGTGTTTATTTGTTAGTGTGACAGAGACAGAGCTGCTGTGTTTATTTGTTAGTGTAACAGTGTTAATTCTGGCACTCTTCTTAAGTCATTTTGACAAAACTTCATATTTTTGTATTTTGAATAATGATTTAGTCTTGTTATTGTCAAATTGACAAAAACAGCAGGCCATTTTAGTCAACTAATTGTCCTTTCATTTTAGTCACATCACATTTGTATTGCTTCATTACCCTAGAGTAAACATAAATCACTGACTTCCATGTGAACAAACATACATAGCCTTGTTCTACCAACAAGTTTTTCTGAAATATGACAAACCTATTTAAGTATTACCGGTTCCGCTTTATTTGAAGTGCATCTTATGGAGGCTTCTTAAAGCATTCATATAGACTTCATAAGCAGTACATAAATGGTTTACGAATCATCTATAAAAGTATTTCATGCTCTATAAAGGATTAATACACATGAACAAATAAATTGATGGTTATGAATCTTTATTTAGCATGATATACAGTTACAGATGATTTGTGAAGCATCTTTGGAGTGCTTATGAAGCCTATATGAATGCTTTATGAAGCCTCCATAAGATGCACTTCAAATCAAGCGGAACCGATAATTCTTATATAGGTTTGTCATATTTTTGAATTATCTGGCCATGTAAATTCCTAATTCAGCCTGCATAGATATTACACATTACATAGAAAACAAACAGACACACATGAGAGAGAGAGAGAGAGAGAGAGAGAGAGAGAGAGAGAGAGAGAGAGAGAGAGAGAGAGAGAGAGAGAGAGAGAGAGAGAGAGAGAGAGAGAGAGAGAGAGAGAGAGAGAGAGAGAGAGAGAGAGAGAGAGAGAGAGAGAGAGAGAGAGAGGTGATGGGGTGGGGGCACAATCACCAGATGGTGCCGCAAAGTTTTGGCATAGTAGTATGGGTTTGGTGTCCAATCCCGATTCAATAGTCAAACAGGCGCGAGAAACATCATTGCGTGAGCAAACACTTGAGTTAAGAGAAAAGAACTGTGGTCGAGCGAGCAGAGGACGGGTGCCTTCGAACGCAGTCCGGCGTGTTGTGTTCAAATTAAACTTGAGAGGTTGCGAGTGTGACTTTCAGCCAGCAGAACTGCATTTTCGCGCGCAGTAAATTAATTCGAGAGCAGAGATTTTTGTTTGCCTGAAGAAATACTGGATACATGTCAAAACTTTCACAAATACGCCACGTCTCTCTCTCGCACCAATTTTCCTGACAAGTGGAATGGATTCGTACAGGGCAATTCCACGATAAAGGAGTGATGTTGAGACTCAGATTTTTTTACTTTAAAATGTATGTCAAACAAACCAACTGCCGTGGAATTGACCTACAGCTCAGCTCAGTCCAGTCCCACATCTTATCACTTATTTGGCTAATTGATTAACCATAGTTGCCTCTTTTGATACAGCCACAGCAGTCTTAAAATGGACTGTTACCTTGAATGCAACCTCAATATGTTAACATTTTTAAACTCCAACTGAACTCTGTCTGTGACATCATTTCCTAAATTCTAGTTTTCCTCTCTCTCACTCCAGTTGTTCTCAGGAGACAGGTCAGTGTGAGTGGAGAGAACACATTTGACCAGGTGGAGTCAGGCTTCTACTCAGGAGACAGATCAGTGTGAGTAGAGAGAACACATTTGACCAGGTGGAGTCAGGTTTCTACTCAGGAGACAGATCAGTGTGAGTAGAGAGAACACATTTGACCAGGTAGAGTCAGGCTTCTACTCAGGAGACAGATCATTGTGAGTAGAGAGAACACATTTGACCAGGTGGAGTCAGGTTTCTACTCAGGAGACAGGTAAGTGTGAGTAGAGAGAACACATTTGACCAGGTAGAGTCAGGCTTCTACTCAGGAGACAGATCAGTGTGAGTAGAGAGAACACATTTGACCAGGTAGAGTCAGGCTTCTACTCAGGAGACAGATCAGTGTGAGTAGAGAGAACACATTTGACCAGGTGGAGTCAGGTTTCTACTTCATCGCCCTGGACCACTACACCAACGAGGCAGAGAACCTCAAGTTTGGACCAGTGAGTCACCAACTCATCTTATGACTTACACAACTCGGCACATATGTATCGCTCCACCTTCCTCAAATTCCAGTGCCATACTTTTGTTTACCTTTTTACCAATGTCTATGGATTATACAATAATTTTAAGTTGGGACTCCATTGTCACGATGTTGCCCATTTGTCACGACGTGGCCCACAGGTTTTACAACGGTTATAAATTCCTGGTAGAAACGCTCTCGTCGATGCCATGGAGTATTGAGGGAGAGAGCCTACAGTGCCTTCAAAAGTATTCATCCCCCTTGAAGATTTTCCTATTTTGTTGCATTAAAACTTGTAATTTAAATTGATTTTTTCCAATTGAGAATCTGTAGTATGACTTAAAGATTTCTGTACACCAGCGGAACCCATCCAACTTGAAGGAGCTGGAGCAGATTTGCCTTGAAGAATGGGCAAAAATCCCAGTGGCTAGATGTGCCAAGCTTATAGAGACATACCCCAAGCTGTAATTGATGCAAAAGGTGGTTCTACAAAGTATTGACTTTGGGGGGTTGAATAGCTATGCACGCTCAAGTATTGTTTCTTTGTCTTATTTATTGTTTGTTTCACAATAAAAATATATTTTGCATCTTCAAAGTGGTAGGCATGTTGTGTAAATCAAATGATATAAACCCCCAAACAATCTATTTTAACTCCAGGTTGTAACAAAATAGGAAAAATGCCATGGGGGAGTGAATACATTCGCAAGCCACTGTATGGAGTACAAAGACATACTTCCTGCCAAAACTCCTAATCCCCAAAATTGGAGAATTAAACAATATTTTCTATTTTTGAGAATGTGGGAATGGTCCGTGGACACTTAAAGGACAGTCATGTCAAATTTGTCTCATTTGATGATCTCATGAATGACAGGAAACACACATCACTGTGTCTTTGGTTGTGTACACTTCTCAATTATGGGGTTTGCATCTGATGGTTGTGTAAAATATATGATTGAATATGAAACTATTTGTGAGAAGATGTAATGTGATGATGGCCTTTTAAACAAGATACTTGTTTAGATATAGTTTTAACTAGTCAGTGGCCACGCCCCCGTGAGCCCAGACATTACATCAGGCGCCATGGAACGCCCCCTTTTTCTACTCTAGTATAAAAGCCACTTCCAACAAAATGTACATTAGATCAGAAAACATGAAGCAGTCTCAGCCTCCAGTATTTATGATGCAATAGTTTATGTGTCGGGGGGCTAGGGTCAGTCTGTTATATCTGGAGTATTTCTCCTGTCTCATCCGGTGTTCTATGTGAATTTAAGTATGCTCCCTCTCATTCTCTCTCTCCTCTCGTAGGACATGAGCCCTAGGACCATGCCTCAGGACTACCTGGCCTGATGACTCCTTGCTGTCTCAGTCCACCTGGTCATGCTGCTGCTCCAGTTTCAACTGTTCTGCCTGCGGCTATGGAACCCTGACCTGTTCACTGGACGTGCTACCTTGTCCCGGACCTGCTGTTTTGGACTCTCTCTCTACCGGACCTGCTGTCTCTAACTCTGAATGATCGGCTATGAAAAGCCAACTGACATTTACTCCAGAGGTGCTGTCCTGTTGCAATGGCTAAGAAATCTACAAACTAAATACTTTAGTCTGGTAAATGCATCCGATCTAAGAATATCTCAGAGTGGTACTCTGAAGTATCCATTATAACAACTACAACCACGAAAGACCTTGAGACTTCTGGGGAATGCAAACAGAGACTCTCTGATGAACTATTATCCAGCAGACGGACCAGCGATCACAGAGAGGGACAACCAAGACGTACACTCGTAAATATGTAAATTGCATTTTTTAAATCCAAATGAGCGGTTGTTAGGGTGCTAAATGTCCATATGTACGATGAAGTATTCAACTGTATGTATGTAGTGAATCCACTCTGTTTCCCACTCTTGAACTGTCCCCACCCCTTTCCTTTGTCTACCAAGCTGTCATATTGGCTTAGCCCACTAGGGACTTTTCTATCATGTCAGTAACCAATGTATGACATATTGTGTGTGTGTGTTTATGTAATTTTGTGATTGATTAAGTTATTTAGTAAATAAATAATTAAGCTTATTTGTTTATCGCTGATTCATGATCTATGTTAGGGTTTGTGCAGATATCCAAGGGTTTGCGACATTCAGAATATGACTGATGAGGTAATAATACATAAATAAGTGACTGTAACCGATAAGATATGAAAATATCTGAAGAGTTATATTTGGGAAATAAACACTCTTTAAACATTTTCCCGTGGTGCCCCGACTTCCTAGTTAATTAAAGTTACATGATTAGTTTAATCGCGTAATTAAATTACAGATAGAGAATGTCATTAAATGGTAATCAACGCTACGACACCATATTAAATCTAATTCCATCTCCTGTATTGTTCTGCCCTCTCTATAGATTATGCTGATGCCCCACTGTAAGAACTTGGAGATATTCACTGGCTCTGAGGGAGGTGAAGTGGCCACCAACAGTGCCTAACGATCCACGGTTCCTCGCCTCAGACCTCCTCCAATGGGTTTTGAGAAAGATGTGAGTAAAGAGGAAGTGAGGAGTTGAGCAGAGGTTAATTGGGACGGAGCTGATGTTCTGATGTTGAATGATGCATTTATTCTGTTTGCACTTATATCTTTGTTCTACTTGTGTTCTTTCCTCCTCTGGCTTGATGATAACATTTGATCTGATGAGACTCCTCTTTCCACAGATGGCTCTGGCTCGCTGATAACCTCTGATCTGATGAGACTCCTCTTTCCACAGATGGCTCTGGCTGGCTGATAACCTCTGATCTGATGAGACTCCTCTATCCACAGATGGCTTTGGCTGGCTGATAACCTCTGATCTGATGAGACTCCTCTTTCCACAGATGGCTCTGGCTGGCTGATAACCTCTGATCTGATGAGACTCCTCTATCCACAGATGGCTCTGGCTTGCTGATAACATCTGATCTGATGAGACTCCTCTTTCCACAGATGGCTCTGGCTTGCTGATAACATCTGATCTGATGAGATTCTCTATGCGATTTGACTCCTGTATTACTGTCTGAATTCAATAAAACTTCCAATGCCAAATATAATTAATTTGGGATTCTGTCATTGATAGATGATGGTAGTTCCCTATGGTGTCAAATCCAATTCAAAGGTCGAACACTCACGAGATGGCACGCGCGAGCAAGATGAAACATCAGTGAGCGAGCAAACACTGAGTCGAAAGAGAAGAAATATGGTCGAGCGAGCAGAGGACAGGTCCCGTGAGTGCACCGGTCAGTCAAGAGCCCAATTTAAACTTGAGAGCTTGCAAGTGTGACTTTGAGCAAGCAGGACATCATCATCACAGATCAAAAGAAATTCTTTAACAGTACAAATAGAACTGTAAGCAAATAAATGTGATGAAAATGTGTACAAAAAAATATTCGAACACATTAAATTGTCCACCAGCAATAGTCCCTTGTCATTGTCAAGTTTTCGCTCTCAATTTCTCAAAGTGCTCTCTGTCAAGTCTTGGCACCCTTGGGTTTGGATTTCAGGTTGATGGGGGGCAAACTTAAAGGCAGGTGCGTGTCTTGATACACTCTATATACAAAAGTATGTGGCCCCCCCATTTAAACTAGTGGATTCGGCTATTTCAGCCACACCCGTTGCTGACAGGTGTATAGAATCGAGAACACAGCAATGCAATCTCCATAGACAAACATTGGCAGTAGAATGGCCTTACTGAAGAGCTTTCCAAAAAGTCAGTTGGTCAAATTTCTGCCCTGCTAGAGCTGCCCCGGTCAACTGTAAATGCTCTTATTGTGAAGTGGAAACGTCTACTAGAAACAACGGCTCAGCCGCGAAGTGGTACAGTAGGCCACGGGACCGCCGATTGCTGTCCTCGGTTGCAACACTCACTACCGTGTTCCAAACTGCCTCTGGAAGCAACGTCAGCACAAGAACTGTTCGTCGGGAGCACACAAGCCTAAGATCACCATGCGCAATGCCAAACGTCAGCTGGAGTGGTGTAAAGCTCACCACCATTGGACTCTGGAACAGTGTTAACGCGTTCTCTGGAGTGATGAATCACGCTTCACCATCTGGCAGTCCGACGGATTAATCTGGGTTTGGCGGATGCCAGGAGAACGCTACCTGCCCCAATGCATAGTGCCAACTGCAAAGTTTGGTGGAGGAGGAATAATTGTCTGGGGCTGTTTTTCATGGTTAGGGCTAAGCCCCTTAGTGAAGGGAAATCTTAACACTACAGCATACAATTACATTCTAGATGATTCTGTGCTACCAACTTTGTGGCAACAGTTTGGGGAAGGCCCTTTCCTTTCCTGTTTCAACATGACAATCCCCTGTGCACAAAGCAAGGTCCATACAGAAATGGTTTGTCGAGGTCAGTGTAGAAGAACTTGACTGGCCTGCACAGAGCCCTGACCTCAATCAAAAAAATAGCCAATATTAATACTATATGTAGCCTTAGAAATAAGGTTCATTAAATCAATAACTTGCTAACATCAGATAACATTCATATATTAGCTATTTCTGAGACTCACCTAGATAATTAATTTGATGATACAGCAGTAGCAATACAAAGATATAACATCTAAAGAAAAGACCAGAAATGCTTATGGGGGAGGTGTTGCTGTATATATTCAGAGCCATATCACTGTAGATCTTATGACAAGTGTTATTGAAGTGGAGTGGTTGCATGTTCACTTGGCATATCTAAAGCCTTTTCTTTTGGGGTGTTGCTATAGGCCACCAAGTGCTAACAGTCAGTATCTAAATAATATGTGTGAAATGCTTGATAGTGTATGTGATGTAAACAGAGAGGTCTACTTTCTTGGGGACCTGAATATTGACTGGTTTTCATCAAGCTGTCCGCTCAAGAGGAAGCTTCGCACTGTAGCCAGTGCCTGTAATCTGGTTCAGGTTATTAATCAACCTACCGGGGTGTTTACAAACACTACAGGGACAAGATTGTCGACATGTATCGATCACATTTTTACTAATACTGTAGCACTTTGTTCTAAAGCTGTATCCGTACCCATTGGATGCAGTTATCACAATATTGCAGCTATATCCAGGAAGGCCAAAGTTCCAAAAGCTGGGTCTAAAATAATGTGTAAGAGATCATACAAAAGATTTTGCTGGGACTCTTATGTGGATGATGTTAAAAATATTTGTTGGTCTGATGTGATTAATGAGGAGCATCCAGACGCTGCACTTGATGAATTTATGAAATCGCTTCTTCTAGTTATTGATAAAGATGCACCTGTTAAGAAACTGACTGTTAGAACTGTTAAGGCTAAATGGATTGATGAGGAATTGTAAAACTGTATAAATGAAAGAGATGGGGGGGGGAAAAGTAATGGCTAATAAGTCTGGCTGCAAATCTGACTGGCTGACTTACTGCAAATTGAGAAATTATGTGACTAAACTCAACAAAAATAAGAAACTATATTATGAAGCCAAGATCAATGAAATAAAGAATGATGTAAAACATACTTGAGTACTTTAAATTAAATTATGGGCAGAAAGACAAAATTCAACTCCATCTTTTATCAAATCAAGCTTATTCATCACAAAACCATTTGATGTTGCCAATTCATTTTATGATTACTTCATTTGCAAAATGGGAAAACTTAGGCAAGAAATGCCAACAACGAACAGTGAGCCATCGTGTTCATGCATAAAAAAAACAAATAATGAAAGAAAAGCATTGCAAGTTTGAATTTTGTAAAGTTTTTGTGGGAGATGTGGAAAAACTATTGTTAACGATCAATAATGACAAACCTTCTGGCGTTGCCACTTTAGATGGAAAGCTACTAAGGATGGTATCTGACTCTATAGCCACTCCTATCTGTCATATATTTAATCTGAGCCTAGAAGAAAGTATTTGTCCTCAGGCCTGGAGGGGAAGCCAAAGTAATTCTGCTACCCAAGAGTGGTAAAGCGACATTTACTGGTTCTAGCAGCAGACCTATAAGCTTTCTGCCAGCTCTTAGCAAACTGTTGGAAATAATGTTGTTTGACCAAATACAATGCTATTTCTCTGTAAACAAATTAACAACAGATTGTCACGTGTGCTCCCTCTTCGGCCTCTAGGTCACCAGGCTGCTTGTTATGTCGCACACCTGTCACTATTGTTACGCGCATCAGCGCATAATGACACTCACCTGGACTCCATCACTTCCTTGATTACCTGCCCTATAAATGTCATTCCCTTTGGTTCCTTCCCCAGGCGTTATTGTTTCAGTTTATTAAATGATTCACTCTCTGAACTTGCTACCCAGCGCACACGTTACAGAATGACACCTCACCAAAGGGAAGCATCAGGGAGTTTTTGTTGTTGTTGTTGTTGGAGGCGATGTCAGGTCTAGGTGTCCGAACTGGAGCTACCTGGGAGGCCTCAGCGGGGTTTCCATACCTCAGCGGGATCGATAGGCTCCCATGCCTCAGCTGGGTGAACAGGTTCCCGTGCCTCGACCGAAGCAAATGGGGAGGTCTCAGCCGGCTCATCAGACTCTCAGGCCTCAACCGGTTCGTCAGGTTTCTGCACCTCAGCGGAGGCAACGGACCACTCCTGATCCCCGGGATCATCCCCGTGGTTGGCATCCTGTGGCTGGAGCCGCGGGCCGGGGAAGGGGTACTGTCAAGTATGCTCCCTCTCCGGCCTCTAGGTCACCAGGCTGCTCATTGTGGCACACACCTGTCACCTCAGCTGAATCTGGTAATAGACCTCAGCTGAATCTTCTTACATTGTTACCCCGGGAAATATTAAGTTTTATTACATACAACCGGGAGGACTATTGGATATAAGAGCAACGTCAACTTACCAACATTACGACCAGGAATACGACTTTCCCGAAGAGGATTCTCTGTTTTTTACCCCAACTAGGACAATAGACTGGATCGCACCCGGCGATTCAAAACAAAGGCGGCGCCGGAGAAGAGGTCAAGCTACGTCGACGGGCGCATCGTGCACCTCTCCCGAGTATTTTAATCGCCAATGTACAGTCTCTGGACAACAAAGTAGACGAAATCAGATCGAGGGTTGCCTTTCAGAGAGACATCCGAGACTGCAACGTTCTTTGCTTCACGGAAACATGGCTCACTCAGGACACGTTATCAGAGTCGGTACAGCCACCTGGTTTCTCCACGCATCGCGCCGACAGAAACAAACATCTATCTGGTAAGAAGAAGGGTGGGGGTGTGTGCCTTATGATTAACGAGACGTGGTGTGATCATAACAACATACAGGAACTCAAGTCCTTTTGTTCATCTGACATAGAATTCCTTACAATCAAATGCAGACCGCATTATCTACCAAGAGAATTCTCCTCGATTATAATCACAGCCGTGTACATCCCCCCTCAAGCTGACACATCGACGGCACTGAAAGAAATTCATTTCACTCTAGGTAAATTGGAAACCACATATCCTGAGGCTGCATTTATTGTGGCTGGGGATTTTAATAAGGCTATTTTGAAAACAAGGCTCCCAAAATTTTATCAGCATATTGAATGTGCCACCCGGGCTGGTAAAATCCTGGATCATTGTTATTTCAACTTCCGTGATGCATACAAGGCTATTCTCTGCCCTCCTTTCAGCAAGTCTGACCATGACTCCATTTTGTTGCTCTCAGCCTACAAACAGAAACTAAAACAGGAAACGCCCGTTCTCAGGTCTGTTCAACGCTGGTCCGACCAATCCGATTCCATGCTGCAAGATTGCTTGAGCACGTGGACTGGGATATGTTCCGGATAGCATCAGACAACAACATTGATGTATACGCTGATTCGGTGAGCGAGTTTATTAGCAAATGCATTGGTGATGTTGTAACCGTAGCAAATATTAAAACCTTCCCCAACCAGAAACCGTGGATTGATGGCAGCATTCGCGCAAAACTGAAAGCGCAAAGCACTGCTTTTAACCAGGGTAAGGCTACCGGAAACATGACTGAATACAAACAGTGTAGCTATTCCCTCTGCAAGGCAATCAAACAAGCTAAGTGTCAATATAGAGACAAAGTAGAGTCACAATTCAGCGGCTCAGACACAAGAGGAATGTGGCAGGGTCTACAGTCAATCACGGACTACAAAAGAAAACCAGCCCCATTGCGGACCATGACGTCCTGCTCCCAGACAAACTAAACAACTTCTTTGCTCGCTTTGAGGACAATACAGTGCCACCCGACACGGCCTGCTACCAAAACCTGCGGGCTCTCCTTCACCGCAGCCAATGTGAGAAAACATTTAAATGTGTTAACCCTCGCAAGGCTGCCGGCCCAGATGGCATCCCTGGCCGTGTCCTCAGAGCATGCGCAGACCAGCTGGCTGGTGTGTTTACGGACATATTCAATCAGTCCCTATCCCAGTCTGCTGTTCCCACTTGCTTCAAGAGGGCCACCATTGTTCCTGTCCCAAGAAAGCTAAGGTAACTGAGCAAAATGACTATCGCCCCGTAGCGCTCACTTCCGTCATCATGAAGTGCTTTGAGAGATTAGTCAAGGATCATATCACCTCCATCCTGCCAGACACCCTTGACCCACTCCAATTTGCTTACCGTCCCAATAGGTCCACAATAGGTCCTGGACTTCCTGACGGGCCGGCCCCAGGTGGTGAGGGTAGGAAACAACATCTCCACCCCGCTGATCCTCAACACTGGGGCCCCACAAGGGTGCTTTCTCAGCCCTCTCCTGTACTCCCTATTTACCCATGACTGCGTGGCCAAGCACGCATCCAACTCAATCATCAAGTTTGCTGACGACACTACAGTGGTAGGCTTGATTACCAACAACGACGAGGCGGCCTACAGGGAGGAGGTGAGGGCCTCGGAGTGTGGTGTCAGGAAAATAACCTCTCACTCAATGTCAACAAAACAAAGGAGATGATCGTGGACTTCAGGAAACAGGAGAGGGAGCACCCCCCTATCCACATCGAGGGGACAGGAGTGGAGAAGGTGGAAAGTTTTAAGTTCCTCGGCGTACACATCACGGACAAACTGAATTGGTCCACCCACACAGACAGCGTGGTGAAGAAGGCGCAACAGTGCCTTTTCAACCTCAGGAGGCTGAAGAAATTTGGCTTGTCACCAAAATCAGTCACAAACTTCTACAGATGCACAATCGAGAGCATCCTGTCGGGCTGTATCACCGCCTGGTACGGCAACTGCTCCGCCCACAACCATAAGGCTCTCCAGAGGGTAGTGAGGACTGCACAACGCATCACCGGGGGTAAACTACCTGCCATTCAGGACACCTACACCACCCGATGTCACAGGAAGGCCAAAAAGATCATCAAGGACAACAACCACCCGAGCCACTGCCTGTTCACCCCGCTATCTTCCAGAAGGCGAGGTCAGTACAGGTGCATCAAAGCTGGGACCAAGAGACTGAAAAACAGCTTCTACCTCAAGGCCATCAGACTGTTAAACAGTCATCACTAACAATGAGTGGCTGCTGCCAACATACTGACTTAAATCTCTAGCCACTTTAAACATAGGAATTGGATGTAACAATGTATCACTAGCCACTTTAAACAATTTTGTATATAATGTTTACGTATCCGACATACTCATATCAAATGTATACACTGTACTCTAAACCATCTACTGAATCTTGCCTATGCCGTTCGGCCATCGACCCAAATCTCTAGCCTCTTTAATAATTATAATTGGATGAAATAATGTATCACTAGCCACTTTAAACAATGCCATTTATATAATGTTTACATATCCTACATTACTCATCTCATATATGTATGTGTATATACTGTACTCCATACCATCTACTGCATCTTGCCTATGCCGGTCAGCCATCGCTCATCCATATATTTATATGTACATACTCGTATTCATTCCTTTACTCTTGTGTGTATAAGGTAGTTGCTGTGAATTTGTTAGATTACTTGTTAGATACTACTGCATGGTCGGAACTAGAAGCACAAGCATTTCGCTACACTCGCATTAACATCTGCTAACCATGTGTATGTGACAAATAACATTTTATTTTATTTGATAATGAATTGTGTGGCTGAACAAGTTGAAGAGGTTGAATTACTTGGCGTTACCTTAGATTGTAAACTGTCATGGTCAAAACCTACAGATTCAATGGTTGTAAAGATGGGGAGAGGTCTGTCAGTAAAGAGATCACGTTCCAATAAGCAGGTCCTGGAGGCTCTAGTTGTCTTAACTTGGTTATTGTCCAATCATGTGGTCGACTACTGCAAGGAAAAACCTAGTTAAGCTGCAGCTGGCCCAGAACAGAGCGGCTAATCTTGGTCTTCATTGTAATCAGAAGGCTGATATATGGCTGATATATGAGATGTTTATACAACTTGATTGGAGTCCACATGTGGTAAGTTCAATTGATTGGACATGATTTGGAAATGCACACGCCTGTGTATATAAGGTCCCACAGTTGACAGTGCATGTTAGAGCAAAAACCAAGCCATGAGGTCGAAGGAATTGTCCATAGAGCTCTGAGACAGGATTGTGTCGAGGCACAGATCTGGGAAAGGGTACCAAAACATTTCTGCAGCATTGAAGGTCCCCAAGAACACAGTGGCCTCCATCATTCTTAAATGGAAGATGTTTGGAGCCACAAAGACTCTTCCTAGAGCTGGCTTTCCGGCCAAACTGAGCAATCGGGGAGAAGGGCCTTGGTCAGGGAGGAGTCACATCTGGAGGAAACCTGGCACCATCCATACGGTGAAGCATGGTGGTAGCAGAATCATGCTGTGGGGATGTTTTTCAGCGGCAGGGACTGGGAGACTAGTCAGGATCGAGGCAAAGATAAATGGAGCAATGTACAGAGAGATCCATGATGAAATCCTGCTCCAAAGCTCTCAGGACCTCAGACTGGCGCAAAGGTTCACCTTCCAACAGGACAACGACCCTAAGCACACAGCCAAGACAACGCAGAAGTGGCTTAGGGACAAGACTCTGAATGTCCTTGAGTGGCCCAGCCAGGGCCCGGACTTCCCTGGAGGGACCAGAAAATATCTGTGCAGCAATGCTCCCCATCCAACCTGACGGAGCTTGAGAGGATCTGCAGAGAAGAATGGAAGAATCTCCCCAAATACAGGTGTGCCAAGCTTGTAGCATCACACCCAAGAAGACTCAAGGCTGTAATCGCCAAAGGTGCTTCAACAAAGTACTGAGTAAAGAAACAATTTAATCAACTTTAGAATAAGGCTGTAACCTAACAAAATGTGGAAAGGTCAAGGGGTCTGAATACTTTCCAAATGCACTGTACTTTTGGTCATGTGGTTTACCTCTAAGGAGACACACACACACTCCCCATATTGCGACCGACCGACCCACCCACCCCGTGATGTATTAAGTGATGGAGGATTCAGAGATGTCAGGGTTTCTGTGTATCCTTTTCTTTCAGGAAAGTGAGGTGTTTTAGGTGAAAAAAGCACAGATGATGATACCCAGATTCACATAATCACATTTACCATCTAACATTGTTCACAGAGTGTGAAAATGTATGACCCTCTATTGGGCAAATGACTGTGTGTGAATGAGAGACTTTGATTATGTAAATGTGTGAATAAGTGAATCATTCAATTCAACCATAGTGGATTAGAGGAAATGAGTGTCCATGTAGTGGAGGAAAGGAGTGTCCATGTAGTGGAGGAAAGGAGTGTCCATGTAGTGGAGGATAGGAGTGTCCATGTAGTGGAGGAAAGGAGTGTCCATGTAGTGGAGGAAAGGAGTGTCCATGTAGTGGAGGATAGGAGTGTCCATGTAGTGGAGGAAAGGAGTGTCCATGTAGTGGAGGAAAGGAGTGTCCATGTAGCGGAGGAAAGGAGTGTCCATGTAGTGGAGGATAGGAGTGTCCATGTAGTGGAGGAAAGGAGTGTCCATGTAGTGGAGGAAAGGAGTGTCCATGTAGTGGAGGAAAGGAGTGTCCATGTAGTGGAGGAAAGGAGTGTCCATGTAGTGGAGGATAGGAGTGTCCGTGTAGTGGAGGATAGGAGTGTCCATGTAGTGGAGGAAATGAGTGTCCATGTAGTGGAGGAAAGGAGTGTCCATGTAGTGGAGGAAATGAGTGTCCATGTAGTGGAGGAAAGGAGTGTCCATGTAGTGGAGGAAAGGAGTGTCCATGTAGTGGAGGAAAGGAGTGTCCATGTAGTGGAGGAAAGGAGTGTCCATGTAGTGGAGGAAAGGAGTGTCCATGTAGTGGAGGAAAGGAGTGTCCATGTAGTGGAGGATAGGAGTGTCCATGTAGTGGAGGATAGGAGTGTCCGTGTAGTGGAGGATAGGAGTGTCCGTGTAGTGGAGGATAGGAGTGTCCATGTAGTGGAGATGAGATGTAAAATGATGTATGTATGCATGCTGTGTCGTGAGGCTCTGCCATGTCTGATTACATGCAAAAACACCCTGCTCTGTTTCTCTTTCTCTCCCTCGCTCCCTCCCTCTCACTCAACCTCACACTGCCTTTCTCATTCTATCACTGGTCCCTGGTTGCTGCTGTGGGAGCTGGCCTATCTCCTCTTTCCTCATCCCCCTCTTCCTCCCTGTCAAAGTCAAAGTCAAAGTCACCATTATTAGTCAGTTGTACAACCGAATGCCTTCAACCGAAATGTGTCTTCCGCATTTAACCCAACCCCTCTGAATCAGAGAGGTGCGGAGGGCTGCCTTAATCGACATCCACGTCTTGGCGCCCGAGGGAACAGTGGGTTAACTGCCTTGTTCAGGGGCAGAGCGACAGATTTTTTTCCTTGTCAGCTCGGGGATTCGAACTTGCAACCCTCCGGTTACAAGTCCAACGCTCTAACCACTAGGCTACCTGCCACCAGGTCATCTGTGGTCTGATTTTGGCTACCAGAACATGTTGTTTTCCACTGTCTGCTCCTCACACTGTTGGGAGGGTGACATGGCTTCCCTCCCTCTCTCCCATTCTCCCTCCATCCATATCTCTCTCCCTTCCTCCCACTGTTAAAGGATGAAGGCTCTCAGAACATGTTGTTTTCCTCTGTCTGATTCTCACACTTTTTCTGTTGGGAGGGTGACATGGGTGGCGGGTGGAGGTGCCACCTCTGTGTCAGCTTGCGACCCGGGCGTCAGCAGTAGAACAGTAGCATGTGTCCTGGACTGTCTGCTTACCTGCCCTGCTAGACTAACACTGGAGTCATTTGCAAAAATCTAGTAGATTTCCCCAAATTCTCAGGTTTTCTAGAAATCCCAGTTGGAGAATTCCTTGAACCATGAGGGAATAAACAGCAAATAATGAATCCTCCAAACAGGATTTTTGAAGAACCTGAGAATTTTTGGGTAAGTGACCAGAATTGTGCAACCCTACACTGGAGATACTATCGGACTGTGCTAGAGAGGATGGAAGTGCTCTGACACCAAGCCTAAATCACAGGACAAGATAAGTTCAGGAGACTACAGGGTGGTCATGTTTGTGTCACACACTCCACACGGAACATAGTCAATATCTGGGGAATGTTATTGAATCCCTTTTCACGTTTGGGTTAAATAACCACAGGTGATATTCAGGTGTGTGAGGCAACTAAAGCCTTTTATCTGCAAGGGAATAAAGCTAGGTCACGCACACACACACACACCATGTGAATGATTTCACTCCAGCCCTGAAATGATCACTCGTTCAGGAGAGGAGGCAGTCCTCAGATTGTTATGGGACTGGGAGAGGAGAAAGAGGGGGAGAGAGAGAAATGAAGAGAGAGGAAGAGAGAGAAAAAAGATAAAGGGAGCCACATTATACTAAAGGTTACTTTAGTCATTTGAAACCAAGCAGGCCTTGGCTTGCACACCTAAAACATACAGATATGAGTGCAGTGAGTGCATCAAAGCAGTGAGTGCATCAAAGCAATCACCCCAGCAGCAATGTCTACTGTCACTGCAATCATCACTCACTAATGAATAGGACTTTCACATACCATTTGACATTTGATCATTCTCCTTTTGCAACCCAAAACTCCATGTTTTCAGCTTTAGCTTTGGCTGGCTTTCTAGTCCTGTTGGCTAAACAAAAGGTCCAAATGCGACACTCCATGGTGCTCCCCCTATGGACATTTTACCCCACTCCCTCAAATGACTTTTAATCTGCCCCCACCCCAATGGCATTCATCACTGCTGCAGTTGGTAACATGTATATGTTATTTATTTGTATGGTTTTATTTCACTTGGTCCCCACACCCCCTCAATGGCCATTTAATCTGGTTTTGATGGAGTTTGCAATTGGCATGCTGACTGCAGGAATGTCCACCAGAGCTGTTGCCAGAGAATTTAATGCTAATTTCTCTACCATAAGCCGCCTGCAATGTCATTTCAGAGAATTGGGCAGTACGTACCACCGGCCTCAAAACCGCAGACCATGTATTGTGTTGTGTGGGCGAGCGGTTTGCTGATGTCAACGTTGTGAACAGAGTGCCCCATGGTGGCGGTGGGGTTATGATATGGGCAGGCATAAGCTACAGACAATGAACACAATGGCATTTTATCGATGCCATTTTGAATGCATAGAAATACCGTGACGAGATCCTGAGGCCCATTGTGAAGGCTATTGCTTTTTAAAGTATGTGTGACCAACATATGCATATCTGTATTCCCAGTCATGTGAAATTCATAGATTAGGGCCTAATTAATTGATTTCAATTGACTGATTTCCTTATAGGAACTGTAAGTCAATAAAATCTTTGAAATTGTTGAATGTTGCGTTAATATTTTTTCAGTGTATGCATATAGTACTAATTCTTTGTTATATTTAACTTAGTCCTGCATGTTGGCGCTCGGAGCTCTGAATCTGAAGTTCTAGGATTGCATCCAATCCCAACTTTAACTCCGTCTCCCTCTCTCCCTTTGTCTTTCTCTCACCCACAACCCACACACACAGGCACACAATATAGTTTTTACATTAGTATTGTAATGATTCTCTTATTTGGTTACATAAAGTGTGTTAACTTCTTGTTACTTCTATTGTCAATTATGTTGTTGTCGTGTCTTTGGCATCATTAAAGTGAAGACTGTTATTTTATCAAATCAATTCTCTGTAATTATTATTACGTGATTAAACTAATCAAGTAAATGTAATTAACTAGGAAGTCGGGGCACCAAGGAAAATCTTCAGATTACAAAGTTATAATTTTCCTAATAACCTTTCCGATATTTTAATATCTGATCAATTAGTCTTCTCATTAATGAATTATTCTTTACCTCACGTTAGTCTCATTCCGAACGTTGTAAATTGTTGGTTATCTGCACGAACCCAGTCTTTACTATGAATCATCTATACACCAATTGTCTTAAATCACTCATTTATTAACAAACTAAATAATCACAGAAATGCACAAACAAACAGTAAACAAACAAAGTAGATATGGTTACAAGGAAATGATAGGGGATGTTTCCCTTGTGGGATAAACCGGTATGACGGCTTGGTGGACAAAAGGGAATGGGGGAATAGACTGAGAAGGGCGGGAATACAAGAGTCACTACACAGTTGATAATTATATTCATTGAAATGCTAATCCTTTGCACATGAACACTCACTCATTCGGGAACAATTGTAATCAATACATATTTACGCTCAGTGTGTCGTCGTGATCTCTGTTGGGATCGTCCGTCTTTCTGTTGGAAAGTTCATCCGCCCCTCTCTCTCTTCCAAGAAGTATTTAGTGATTAGGATAGATACTTCAGAGTACCATTTAAGAAATGTTCTTATAGATAGATGTTTTGGCAGTTGTCGGCGGTTGTCACATTCAATGGTACATAATTTCTAGCTGCATACTATTAATTAGTATCGAAGAGTTGCTCTTATACTGTCGGATCGATAGTCTCAGAGTTTAATCACGTGGTATGGTTAAGAATTCAAAAGCCATTTGTGGCCTCTACTCAACCCTTAGCCCTCTCGGTAATCGAGGTAAGCTTGTTCTCTACTCAAACCTTAGCCCTCTCGGTAATCGAGGTAAGCTTGATCTCTACTCAAACCTTAGCCCTCTCGGTAATCGAGGTAAGCTTGATCTCTACTCAAACCTTAGCCCTCTCGGTAATCGAGGTAAGCTTGATCTCTACTCAAACCTTAGCCCTCTCGGTAATCGAGGTAAGCTTGATCTCTACTCAAACCTTAGCCCTCTCGGTAATCGAGGTAAGCTTGATCTCTACTCAAACCTTAGCCCTCTCGGTAATCGAGGTAAGCTTGGTCTCTACTCAAACCTTAGCCCTCTCGGTAATCGAGGTAAGCTTGGTCTGAAGTGGGAAAACCCAGGTGGGGGTTTTATTCGGAACATAGAAAAGGGCTGTCCCATGGCACCAGGTCAATGTCTGTGCTCATGGGGGCGGGCCAATGACTTAGTTCAAATGTAAGGGAATACAATTCTCTCACATCAACCGTTTAACATCACAATACATGATTTCCCAAATAGTTTCATCGTAAATTCATTTTATACAACAATTAGATGCAAGTCTCACAACTGAGACTCTTGTTTAAACAGGGTAATGGTAATGGTAATGTGGCTGTATTTCACAAACATTAACTTCTTAGGGAGCGGCTCCCAAAGTGACGGTTTTGGAGAGTCTGGCGTACCCAAAGTAAAATGCCTCCCACTCAGGCCCAGAAAATAGGATATGCACATAATTTGTACTATTGGATAGCAAACACCCTGAAGTTTCTAAGAGTGTTAAAATATTGTCTGTGAGTATAACAGAACGGATATAGCAGGGAAAAACCCGAGGAATTTCTGTCCTGGAAAAAGTGTATTTGACACATTGCCTCATTTTGAACCCCTCCCTATTGAAAATGACCATATATGGGAGTAAGATTTCAGTACCTATTGCTTCCACTGGATGTCAGTCTAGACTGTTTGATGATGTTTAGTTGCTCTGGATGGTAATAAAAGAAGAATTGGAAAGTGGTCACCAGATGTAAACAGAAGAGGATGCGCGTTCACGGGCTTGTGCGCGCGCTGTGGTTCTTTCCTTTCCTATCGCCCAGTTTATAATCCAGTTGAAATATTACACTAAATATACATAAGTGTTCCTAAGGATACATTATCAATGATGTTTGATTGTTCTTGGACAAGTGTATAGGTTGAACGAGTTCTCTTCACGGTTCAATGGGCGAGTGGACGCTGTATTTTCTGATCATAACGCACCAACCAAACGGAGATTTATGGATATAATTAATCACTTTTTCTAAAAAAAGAACCATGGATTGTCTTCATTGGACACTTGGGAAGCCCTCAGCAGAAGTTCTTCCAAAGGTAAGGGATTTGTTTTCGCTGTGAAATGTGTTTTGTGTGAACCACAATGGTTTATGAATTTATGCTAATAGTAAAAATATTGGAGGTGCTACCCTCAAACAATCAAATGTAGTGCTTTCGCCGTAAAGCCTTTTTTGAAATCTGACAACTGTCACGATATTTAAATGGAGCGGACCAAGATGCAGCAAGTGTTCCAGTATACATACTTTTTATTAAGTGCAACTGACAATAAACAGACCGCACGTGGCGCACACATGTACACACACATAAATACAAACAATAACCCACAAGGCAAGTGGGGCAGGGAACCAACTTAAATAGGATTCCCAATTAGAGGCAACGACAACCAGCTGCCTCTAATTGGGAACCTAACAAAAAAACAACATAGAGTTCCCTACATAACCCTAGTCACGCCCTGACCCAACACACCATAGAGAAACCTA
The DNA here is from genome assembly GCA_030435695.1 of Brachymystax lenok tsinlingensis. Lineage (NCBI taxonomy): Eukaryota > Metazoa > Chordata > Actinopteri > Salmoniformes > Salmonidae > Brachymystax > Brachymystax lenok. The sequence continues at coordinate 8,501,866 of CM059817.1, read as the reverse complement.
GAGAGCTCTCTATGGCAGGGTGTGACAACAACGCTGGGATATTGCCAAGAAGCAGAGCTTTTGATGACTATGCAACACTTGTATATTGATGAATGTTTAATAATTCAACTTTTGGATTTTGAATTTGGTGCCTTACATTTCACCGGGTAGTGTCGGGAGTGGCCCGCTGACTCAAGTACAAGTGAAAGTCACACAGCAAAATACTACTTGAGTAAAACTCTAAAAGTATTTGGTTTTAAATATCAGTATCAAAAGTAAATGTAATTGCAAAAATATACTTAAGTATCAAAAGTAAAAGTATAAATCATTTCAAATTGCATATATTAAGCAAACGAGATGGAACAGTTTTCTTGTTGTAAATTGTTTAAGGATAGCCAGGGGCACACTCTAACACTCAGACATCATTTATAAATGAAGCGTTTTGTGTTTAGTGAGTCCACCAAATCAGAGGCAGTAGGGATGAGCCAGGGATGTTCTCTTGATAAGTGCGTGAATTTGACAATTTTCCTGTCCTGCTAAGCATTCAAAATGTAACCAGTAATATAAATATAAATAGTAAAGTACAGATACCCTAAAAAACGACTTAATAGGACTTTAAAGTAGTACTTTAAAGTATTTTTACTTAAGTACTTTACCCCACTGCAACTGTGGTGCCAGTATAATGCTGTACATTTACATTTAAAAGTTTTACAGTGCAGTAGGAATCTTGATGATCTAAACAGAGTCAGAGACTAACATTAGTATGGCTGGAGGGATCCCTCAGGGCGGTTTTGCTGAGGGATAATGTCTTCTGTCCCTTCAGGTTAACATGCCTCACTTCGCCCCCTGCTAACTCCTTGTGAAGGAGCACGACCAATCAGTGTTCAGCACTATCTTACCGCTCTACTACAGCCTAGCCAATAGGCACTCACTCTCAGCAACAACCCAGGGAGTCTGTGGCGGGAGATAGAAAGAGGGATGGTGAGAGGTGAGAGGAGAGAGAACAGTGGGTAGGGTACCAGCTGAGCACTAAGAAGGGGACCAGAAAATAGGATTTTTTACACCCTTTGGGGCAGGCGACACACACAAACACATTCGCTCGGGCACGCACGCACGCATACACACACACACACACACACACACACACACACACACCACTGTCAATACCCAAAAGAGTCTCCAACCATTCCAAACAATAGACAGCATGCTTCAACAGCCTTTAGATATACACTAGGTGTACAAAACACCCACACACACACACACACACCGTGGCGGCCTCAACCTGTGGTCACAGTTACATAACCCTTAGTTTGACACCTTTTCAGAAGCGTCCTTTACTGGAACAGGAACAGTCAGAGAGAGGAAGAGGAAGGAGCTCTGTGGAAATGGAACAAGCCCTGGTGACCTTTTCAATGCCCACGGCTCAGGCAGTATAGAGAAGCCATTTTAAACATTGCTATAGATGTTACTACTGTTGACTGAGTGGTAAAATGCTTACTGACAAAAGATTATACATTGAAATTAGGCTGGTTAGAATCATGTGGCTGAAACAGTTTGACAAAAGATTATACATTGAAATTAGGCTGGTTAGAATAATGTGACAGGTATTTTGATTTAGACATCATTGATCGAAATTACAATAATTAGGCTACAATGATGAAACATTGGCTTATGTTTATTTATTTATTTTATTTCACCTTTATTTAACCAGGTAGGCCAGTTGAGAACAAGTTCTCATTTACAACAGCGACCTGGCCAAGATAAAGCATAGCAGTGCAACACAAACAACAAAGAGTTACACATGGGATAAACAAACGTACAGTCAATAACACAGTAGAAAAGTCTATATACAGTGTGTGCAAATGTTAGTAAGATTAGGGAGGTAAGGCAATAAATAGGCAATAGTGGGGGAAATAATTACAAATTAGCAATTAAACACTGGAGTGATAGATGTGCAGAAGATGAATGTGCAAGTAGAGATACTGGGGTGCAAAGGAGCAAAAAATAAATAACAATATGGGAATGAGGTAGTTGAGTGGGCTATTTACAGATGGGCTATGTACAGGTGTAATGATCGGTAAGCTGCTCTAACAGCTGATGCTTAAAGTTAGTGAGGAAGATATCAGTCTCCAGCTTCAGTGATTTTTGCAATTCGTTCCAGTCATTGGCAGCAGAGAACTGGAAAGGAAAGGCAGCCAAAGGAGGAGTTGGCTTTGGGGGTGACCAGTGGAATATACCTGCTGGAGCGCGTGCTAAGGGTAGGTGCTGCTATGGTGAACAGTGAGCTGAGATAAGGCGACGCTTACCTAGCAAAGACTTATAGATGACCTGGAGCCAGTGGGTTTGGCAACAAATATGAAGCGAGGGCCAGCCAACGAGAACATACAGGTCGTAGTGGTGGGTAGTATATGGGGCTTTGGTGACAAAACGGATGGCACTGTGATAGACTGCATCCAATTTGCTGAGTAGTGTTGGAGGCTATTTTGTAAATGACATCGCCGAAGTCAAGGATCGGTAGGATAGTCCGTTTTACGAGGGTATGTTTGGCAGCATGAGTAAAGGACGGTTTGTTGTGAAATAGGAAGAAATTTTGAATTGGAGATGATTAATGTGAGTCTGGAAGGAGAGTTTACAGTTTAACCAGACACCTAGGTATTTGTAGTTGTCCACATATTCTAAGTCAGAACCGTCCAGAGTAGTGACGCTAGATGGGTGGGCGGGTGCGGGGCAGCGATTGGTTGAAGAGCATGCATTTAGTTTTGCTTGCATTTAAGAGCAGTTGGAGGCCACGGAAGGAGTTTTGTATGGCATTGAAGCTCATCTGGAGGTTTGTTAACACAGTGTCCAAAGAAGGGCCAGAAGTTAAGAAACCAACACTCAATCCCTCAGACTTAAAAACAACAACAGTCCAGTATCCCTTCTTTCTTTCCAAAATACTTGAGTGTGCTGTCTATGACCAACTCTCTCATTATCTCTCTCAGAACTATCTTGACCCTAACCAGTAAGGCTTCAAGGTGGCTCACTCAAATGAAACCACTCTCCTCTTTGTCACGGAGGCTCTCCACTCTGCCAAAGCTGACTCTCTCCTCTGTTCTCATCCTTCTAGATCTATCCGCTGCCTTCGACATCGTGAACCATCAGATCCTCCTCTCTACTCACTCAGGGCTGGGCGTCTCAGGCTCTGCACACTTCTGGATTGCATCCTACCTGGCAGGCCGCTCCTGGCGTGGAGAGGATCTGTGTCTGCACCACATGCTCTCACTACTGTTGTCCCCCAGGGCTCGGTTCTAGGCCCTCTCCTCTATTCTTTTTACAACAAGTCACTCGGCTCCGTCATATCCTCACATGGTCTCCTATCACTGCTATGACACTCAACTATTTTTCTCCTTTTTCTCCTCTTCTCACACTCAGGTGGCGACACGCATCTCTGTGTCCCTGGCAGATATGTCAGCTTGGATGTTGGCCCACCACCTCAAGCTAAACCTTGACAAGACAGAGCTGTTCTTCCTCTCAGGAAAGGCCTGCCCACTTCACGACCTCTCCATCATGGTTGACAACTCCACGATGTCCCTCTCCCAGAGTGCAAAAAACCTTGGTGTGACCCTGAACAACACCCTGTCATTCTCTGCAAACGTCAAAGCAGAGACTCGTTCCTGCAGGTTCATGCTCTATAACGTCTGTAGAGTACGACCTTTCCTCACACAGGAAGCGGCGCAGGTACTAATCCACGCACTTGGTCATCTCCCGTCTAGACTACTGCGACTCTCTGTTGGCTGGGCTCCCCGCTTGTGCCATCAAACCCCTGCAACTTATCCAGAACGCCGCAGCATCCCTAGTGTTCAACCTTTCCAAGTTCTCCCACGTCAGCCCGCTCCTCTGCATACTCCACTGGCTTCCAGTCGAAGCTGGCATCATCTTTAAGACCTTGGTGATTGCTATCTAGCAGCAAGGGGAACTTCCCCTCCCTACCTTCAAGCTACGGTCAAACCCTACACCTCAACCCGATCACATTGTTCTGCCACCTCTGGTCTCGTGGCCCTCCCACCCATCCAGAACAGACTATGGGAGACACACAGTACTACATAGAGCCATGACTACATGGAACTTTATTCCACATCAAGTAACTCATGCCAGCAGTAAAATTTTACTTAAAAAACAGATAAAACACAGCTTATGGAACAGCGGGGACTGTGAAGCGACACAAACACTGGCACAGACACATGCATACACACACACATACGATAACATACGCACTATACATACACATGGATTTAGTACTGTAGATATGTGGTAGTGGTGGAGTAGTGGCCTGAGGGCACACAGTGTGTTGTGAAATCTGTGAATGTATTGTAATGTTTTTAAAATTGTATAAACTGCCTTAATTTTGTGGGACCCCAGGAAGAGTAGCTGCTGCTTTGGCAGGAACTAATTGGGATCCATAATAAACCCCAGGAAGAGTAGCTGCTGCTTTGGCAGGAACTAATGGGGATCCATAATAAACCCCAGGAAGAGTAGCTGCTGCCTTGGCTGGAACTAATGGGAATCCATAATAAACCCCAGGAAGAGTAGCTGCTGCTTTGGCAGGAACTAATGGGGATCCATAATAAACCCCAGGAAGAGTAGCTGCTGCTTTGGCAGGAACTAATGGGGATCCATAATAAACCCCAGGAAGAGTAGCTGCTGCTTTGGCAGGAACTAATTGGGATCCATAATAAACCCCAGGAAGAGTAGCTGCTGCTTTGGCAGGAACTAATGGGGATCCATAATAAACCCCAGGAAGAGTAGCTGCTGCTTTGGCCGGAACTAATGGAGATCCATAATAAATACACATACCCCTAGCTCCTGCTAAGCCCAGTCAAAACTCTTCTCTGTCAAGCTTCCCCTTAACGTCAGGACAGGGGAATTCCTGCTCATCTATTTTTTATGCACTTTTCCCACTGGCACTGACTTTGCTGATAGCTACTTTGTTGAGGGAAAATGTACTTGTTAAAATTGTGATTTTGTGTTTATACAGGACCTCCCATCCCCACCTACAGTCAACATCATGTCAACGTGGAGCTACACGTAAATATTTTTTTCATAGTCTTTTACCCACCTTTCATTTTTCCTAAGTATTTTTTTATATATATATACCTCACTAACATGGTGCTTTATAGCCCTACATCACTAACATGGTGCTTTGTAGCCCTACCTCACTAACATGGTGCTTTATAGCCCTACATCACTAACATGGTGCTTTGTAGCCCTACCTCACTAACATGGTGCTTTATAGCCCTACATCACTAACATGGTGCTTTATAGCCCTACCTCACTAACATGGCGCTTAATAGCCCTACCTCACTAACATGCCGCTTTATAGCCCTACCTCACTAACATGGCGCTTTATAGCCCTACCTCACTAACATGGTGCTTTATAGCCCTACCTCACTAACATGGTGCTTTATAGCCCTACCTCACTAACATGGTGCTTTATAGCCCTACCTCACTAACATGCCGCTTTATAGCCCTACCTCACTAACATGCCGTTTTATAGCCCTACCTCACTAACATGCCGCTTTATAGCCCTACCTCACTAACATGGCGCTTTATAGCCCTACCTCACTAACATGGCGCTTTATAGCCCTACCTCACTAACATGGCGCTTTATAGCCCTACCTCACTAACATGGCGCTTTATAGCCCTACCTCACTAACATGGCGCTTTATAGCCCTACCTCACTAACATGGCGCTTTATAGCCCTACCTCACTAACATGGTGCGTTTTAGCCCTACCTCACTAACATGCCGCTTTATAGCCCTACCTCACTAACATGGTGCTTTATAGCCCTACCTCACTAACATGGTGCTTTATAGCCCTACCTCACTAACATGCCGCTTTATGGCCCTACCTCACTAACATGGTGCTTTATAGCCCTACCTCACTAACATGGTGCTTTATAGCCCTACCTCACTAATATGGCGCTTTCTAGCCCTAACTCACGAACATGGCGCTTTATAGCCCTACCTCACTAACATGGCGCTTTATAGCCCTACCTCACTAACATGGCGCTTTATAGCCCTACCTCACTAACATGGCGCTTTATAGCCCTACCTCACTAACATGGCGCTTTATAGCCCTACCTCACTAACATGGCGCTTTATAGCCCTACCTCACTAACATGGCGCTTTATAGCCCTACCTCACTAACATGGTGCGTTTTAGCCCTACCTCACTAACATGCCGCTTTATAGCCCTACCTCACTAACATGGTGCTTTATAGCCCTACCTCACTAACATGGTGCGTTTTAGCCCTACCTCACTAACATGCCGCTTTATGGCCCTACCTCACTAACATGGTGCTTTATAGCCCTACCTCACTAACATGGTGCTTTATAGCCCTACCTCACTAATATGGCGCTTTCTAGCCCTAACTCACGAACATGGCGCTTTATAGCCCTACCTCACTAACATGCCGCTTTATAGCCCTACCTCACTAACATGGCGCTTTATAGCCCTACCTCACTAACATGGTGCTTTATAGCCCTACCTCACTAACATGGTGCTTTATAGCCCTACCTCACTAACATGCCGCTTTATAGCCCTACCTCACTAACATGCTGCTTTATAGCCCTACCTCACTAACATGCCGCTTTATAGCCCTACCTCACTAACATGGTGCTTTATAGCCCTACCTCACTAACATGGCGCTTTATAGCCCTACCTCACTAACATGGCGCTTTATAGCCCTACCTCACTAACATGGTGCTTTATAGCCCTACCTCACTAACATGGCGCTTTATAGCCCTACCTCACTAACATGGCGCTTTATAGCCCTACCTCACTAACATGGTGCTTTATAGCCCTACCTCACTAACATGGTGCTTTATAGCCCTACCTCACTAACATGGTGCGTTTTAGCCCTACCTCACTAACATGCCGCTTTATAGCCCTACCTCACTAACATGGTGCTTTATAGCCCTACCTCACTAACATGGTGCTTTATAGCCCTACCTCACCAATATGGCGCTTTCTAGCCCTAACTCACGAACATGGCGTTTATAGCCCTACCTCACTAACATGGTGCTTTATTGCCCTACCTCACTAACATGGTGCGTTTTAGCCCTACCTCACTAACATGGCGCTTTATAGCCCTACCTCACTAACATGGTGCTTTATAGCCCTACCTCACTAACATGGTGCTTTATAGCCCTACCTCACTAACATGGCGCTTTATAGCCCTACCTCACTAACATGGCGCTTTATAGCCCTACCTCACTAACATGGCGCTTTATAGCCCTACCTCACTAACATGGCACTTTATAGCCCTACCTCACTAACATGGTGCGTTTTAGCCCTACCTCACTAACATGGTGCTTTATAGCCCTACCTCACTAACATGGCGCTTTATAGCCCTACCTCACTAACATGGTGCTTTATAGCCCTACCTCACTAACATGCCGCTTTATAGCCCTACCTCACTAACATGGCGCTTTATAGCCCTACCTCACTAACATGGTGCTTTATAGCCCTACCTCACTAACATGGTGCTTTATAGCCCTACCTCACTAACATGGTGCTTTATAGCCCTACCTCACTAACATGGTGCTTTATAGCCCTACCTCACTAACATGCCGCTTTATAGCCCTACCTCACTAACATGGCGCTTTATAGCCCTACCTCACTAACATGGCGCTTTATAGCCCTACCTCACTAACATGGCGCTTTATAGCCCTACCTCACTAACATGGCGCTTTATAGCCCTACCTCACTAACATGGCGCTTTATAGCCCTACCTCACTAACATGGTGCTTTTTAGCCCTACCTCACTAACATGCCGCTTTATAGCCCTACCTCACTAACATGGTGCGTTTTAGCCCTACCTCACTAACATGCCGCTTTATAGCCCTACCTCACTAACATGGTGCTTTATAGCCCTACCTCACTAACATGGTGCGTTTTAGCCCTACCTCACTAACATGCCGCTTTATAGCCCTACCTCACTAACATGGTGCTTTATAGCCCTACCTCACTAACATGGCGCTTTATAGCCCTACCTCACTAACATGGCGCTTTATAGCCCTACCTCACTAACATGGCGCTTTATAGCCCTACCTCACTAACATGGTGCGTTTTAGCCCTACCTCACTAACATGCCGCTTTATAGCCCTACCTCACTAACATGGCGCTTTATAGCCCTACCTCACTAACATGGTGCTTTATAGCCCTACCTCACTAACATGCCGCATTATAGCCCTACCTCACTAACATGGCGCTTTATAGCCCTACCTCACTAACATGGCGCTTTATAGCCCTACCTCACTAACATGGTGCGTTTTAGCCCTACCTCACTAACATGGCGCTTTATAGCCCTACCTCACTAACATGGCGCTTTATAGCCCTACCTCACTAACATGGCGCTTTATAGCCCTACCTCACTAACATGGCGCTTTATAGCCCTACCTCACTAACATGGCGCTTTATAGCCCTACCTCACTAACATGGCGCTTTATAGCCCTACCTCACTAACATGGCGCTTTATAGCTCTACCTCACTAACATGGCGCTTTATAGCCCTACCTCACTAACATGCCGCTTTATAGCCCTACCTCACTAACATGGTGCTTTATAGCCCTACCTCACTAACATGGTGCTTTATAGCCCTACCTCACTAACATGGCGCTTTATAGCCCTACCTCACTAACATGGCGCTTTATAGCCCTACCTCACTAACATGGTGCTTTTTAGCCCTACCTCACTAACATGCCGCTTTATAGCCCTACCTCACTAACATGGCGCTTTATAGCCCTACCTCACTAACATGGCGCTTTATAGCCCTACCTCACTAACATGGTGCTTTATAGCCCTACCTCACTAACATGGCGCTTTCTAGCCCTAACTCACGAACATGGCGTTTATAGCCATACCTCACTAACATGGCGCTTTATAGCCCTACCTCACTAACATGGCGCTTTATTGCCCTACCTCACTAACATGGTGCTTTATAGCCCTACCTCACTAACATGGTGCTTTATAGCCCTACCTCACTAACATGGTGCTTTATAGCCCTACCTCACTAACATGGTGCTTTATAGCCCTACCTCACTAACATGCCGCTTTATAGCCCTACCTCACTAACATGGTGCGTTTTAGACCTACCTCACTAACATGGCGCTTTATAGCCCTACCTCACTAACATGGTGCTTTATAGCCCTACCTCACTAACATGGCGCTTTATAGCCCTACCTCACTAACATGGTGCTTTATAGCCCTACCTCACTAACATGGTGCTTTATAGCCCTACCTCACTAACATGGTGCTTTATAGCCCTACCTCACTAACATGGTGCGTTTTAGCCCTACCTCACTAACATGCCGCTTTATAGCCCTACCTCACTAACATGGTGCTTTATAGCCCTACCTCACTAACATGGTGCTTTATAGCCCTACCTCACTAACATGGCGCTTTCTAGCCCTAACTCACAAACATGGCGTTTATAGCCCTACCTCACTAACATGGCGCTTTATAGCCCTACCTCACTAACATGGCGCTTTATTGCCCTACCCCACTAACATGGTGCTTTATAGCCCTACCTCACTAACATGGTGCGTTTTAGCCCTACCTCACTTACATGGTGCTTTATAGCCCTACCTCACTAACATGGTGCTTTATAGCCCTACCTCACTAACATGGTGCTTTATAGCCCTACCTCACTAACATGGTGCTTTATAGCCCTACCTCACTAACATGGCGCTTTATAGCCCTACCTCACTAACATGGTGCTTTATAGCCCTACCTCACTAACATGGTGCGTTTTGCTTCTTTTCTTTCTTTTCCAGACACAATAGGCAACACTTGTTTTGACTTGCTGATATTTCAATAACAACTTTTTAAATATATATATTTTTAACCCACAAACACATTTTAATAGGTTTACAGGTGTTTCGGTGACTTTCGGAAAAGCATTAATGCTGATTTTGATTTGTGCGGGGAGAAACCTACAATCCAATATCGCGAGATCATGAACATTGTGGCGTCCACTACGTATGACGTCAGTCTGCGAGATCAAGGGGAGAGAAAAAAAATGTCGCTTACGAGGTGAGTCGTGTGGCAAGGCCTTATTTGTTTTTTACAGAATGTACAACACCTTTAAATTATAAAATGGCATGTTAAGACATTATATAAAGTTACTTACGTCTTACCACCATATTCTTTCTTTGAAATCGGTGTTTTGGTCGTTAGCATATAGTTAGCTAACTCCTGGCCTAGTTGGCTAGCTAGCAAGCTAACTTTAGCTAACTGCTCTCTGGTGGTTTCTTGTCTTGGCGATTAGCTAGCTAGGTATTTATCGGGGTCAGGTTTATTAGAAAATGTACCTTGGCGTTACTAGTGCGAACGTAACCTTGTGTTGTGTCTCAAAACAAGACTTTCAAACGAGCACATGCACCGTACACGAACGTTGGATAGCTATCTAGCCTTGTTTACAGACGAGATATCTGAATTGCGTACATCCAATTTAATAGTGAAAGAAGATTGACAACTTTGTATTTTGTTTGTCTGCTTGCAGCTTTCTACCGGCGCCTACCCAGCTGTCCCAGGACCAATTGGAGTCAGAGGAGAGAGCCCGGGCACAGAGGTCCCACTCCACCGCCCTGGTCTCCTCCCGCAAAGAACCCCCTCCCTATGGCTACAGGAAGAGCTGGGTGCCCCGATCTCTGGAGGTACTGATATTTACGCCATACCTAGTTCAATGGATTTAATGAGGCTGTGATTCTGTGTTAGCTATGAGTTGTCTTAGAAAGGACTCCATGTAAAGTGGAAGCGACAGTCAAACCCTTACATGAGTTTGCTATTGTTGGTGATGTGTTAGAAATGACTCTGTCCAGAAAAGAGGTAATGTGAGACTTTTTCTTGGTTTGTGTTTGGCTCCCCTGAGCTGTAGGACTTTAGAGATGGAGGCACATCTCCACATAGCTTCTTCCTCATAGTCTCTCTGTTTGTTTGACTCTCTGCCTTGTTTTGTGTTGTAGGACTTTGGAGATGGCGGTGCCTTCCCGGAGATCCACGTGGCCCAGTTCCCTCTGGAGATGGGCAGGAAGAAAAAGACCTCCAATGCCCTGGCAGTTCAGGTGGACGCTGAGGGCAAGATCAAATACGATGCCATCGCCAGACAGGGACAGGGCAAGGACAAAGTAAGAATATTATTAAATATCCAGCTGGTCTGCTTGGTCTAGCTAGATCTACAATGCAGTTGGACGTACAGTACATTCTCAGATGAGTCTGTGACATAAAGTAAGGTCCATTTTATTTGGAATTATGTTGTGAGCCACCATCGTTGTTGTCCTATATTTACCAAGTAAATAAAGCAGTTTCTTGCCCAGATCTTGTGTTAAAGTGTGTTTGTGTAACTCTGTGTTGTTTTTGTTGCACTGCTATGCTTTGTCTTGGCCAGGTCACAGTTGTAAATGAGAACTTGTTCTCAACTGGCCTACCTGGTTAAATAGAAGTGAAATAAAGAAGAGGAGCTGTCATTTGAATAAATGCGCCCATAGAGAACCAGTGTAGAGTTCAGTTTCTGTATGTTCAGCTGTCTCCTCTGTTCTCCCTGTGCAGGTGATCTTCAGTAAGTACACAGACCTGCTTCCTAAGGAAGTGCTGAACGATGATGCTCCTGAGCTGCAGAAGCCTGACGAGGAGGCCGTCAAAGAGCTGACGGAGAAGACCCGCGATGCTCTGATGAAGCAGGTCTCTCAGAAGATCGCTGCAGCCATGCCTGTGAGGGCAGCAGACAAACAGGCCCCTGCACAGTACATCAGGTATGGTTGTTCTCTGTGATATACTATGTGGCCAGTTTATTAGGTATGTCCATCTAGTACTGGGTCGGACCCCCTTTTGCCTCCAGAACAACCTGAATTCTCCAGGCAATGGATTCTACAAGGTGTGGCGTTCAAACGTTGCTCTATTGGGATCAAGGGACCTAACGTGTGCCAGGAAAACAATCCCCACACCACCACACCAGCCTGTACCATTGACACCAGGCAGGATGGGGCCGTGGACTCATGCTGCTTATGTCAAATCATGACTCTGCCATCAACATGGCGCAACAGGAATTTGTCAAATTGGCCGGTTTTGGTGATCACGTGCCCACTGGAGCCGCCGCTTTTGTTTTTAACTGATCGGAGTGGAACCCGGTGTGGGTGTCTGCTGCAATAGTCTATCCATGACAAAGACCGATGAGTTGTGCTTTCCGAAATGCCGTTCTGCACACTACTGTTGTTTGTCTGTTTGTGGCCTAGCTGTTAACTTGCATGATTCTGGCCATTCTCCTTGAACCTCTCATCAACTAGCTGTTTTTTCCCCACAGGACTGCCACTGACTGGTTTGTTTGTTTTGCACTGTTCTCGGTAAACTCTGGACACTGTCGTGCATGAAAATCCCAGGATGCCGGCCGTTTCTGAGATAATGGCTGTAGAGCTAACCATTTTTGTGATTGGAGTGGTGTACCTAATAAACTGGCCACTAATTGTATATGATACAATTATGTAAAATGTGTATGTATTTCTGCCCTACAGAAGAATATAATACTGCAGAAGAATATAATACTACAGACGATTATAATACAACGTTTATCAGATGCAATTTAGAGATTGTCTGAACACAAAAGTACAATTGCGTACTTCCATGCAACATATAGCCCAGGCCTACAAGTGTACAGGACAGTCCCCATGAAACCTGTCATTTATTCAGAGTGTTTGTGTGGTTTATTGAAAGGGGCCTGTAGATGCTTATACCTCGTGTGTTCCACCAGGTACACTCCTTCCCAGCAGGGTGTGGCCTTCAACTCCGGGGCCAAGCAGAGGGTCATCCGTATGGTGGAGATGCAGAAGGACCCCATGGAGCCCCCACGCTTCAAGTAAGTACATTTTCATCATGATCACTGACTAAATTCATGCTAAACTCGTTAACTGACGTGTCAGTTTTATTATCTTGCTGGGGTAACTCGAGTCATGCACATCCTTAAACAAAACTGATGCAGACTAGAAGCCCACCCCCTTATTGTATTAACTAAAATGAAATGTTTGGTTGTTGTTTGTTTCAGGATCAACAAGAAGATTCCTCGTGGTCCTCCCTCCCCTCCTGCACCAGTCATGCACTCTCCCAGCAGAAAGGTACTGTTGGGGTTCAGACAAGGGGTGTGACGTTTGAACGGATTTGGAATCGTTAACGTTTAGAAAATAAATCCCTAACTGAATACCTTTTTATTTATTTAGAATAAAATCCCACTGCAGTTATCACAAAACTGTCATTAACAGGTCCTGATCATTTATAAAGGCAAAACATTTAAATGTAACAAATACCTAACGCAAAGATACTGTAGGTAGGAGATGGATCTTTCAAATTATTTGCCACAGCTGTAAAGCACTCCACACGTCATTGTCGTTAAGAGTTGTAAAAATGGCAGAGTGAGACAGAAGCGAAGACCTGTATGGCAATACTTGGCAAAGTTGAATTGAGCTACATTGGGTGGGTGGACAGCGGTAATACCATCGTGGCTGGTGGACAGCGGTAATACCATCGTGGCTGGTGGACAGCGGTAATACCATCGTGGCTGGTGGACAGCGGTAATACCATCGTGGCTGGTGGACAGCGGTAATACCATCGTGGCTGGTGGACAGCGGTAATACCATCGTGGCTGGTGGACAGCGGTGATACCATCGTTGCTGAGTGGCTGGTGGACAGCGGTAATACCAGCGTGGCTGGTGGACAGCGGTAATACCAGCGTGGCTGGTGGACAGCGGTAATACCAGCGTGGCTGGTGGACAGCGGTAATACCAGCGTGGCTGGTGGACAGCGGTAATACCATCGTGGCTGGTGGACAGCGGTAATACCATCGTGGCTGGTGGACAGCGGTAATACCAGCGTTGCTGAGTGGCTGGTGGACAGCGGTGATGCCATCGTGGCTGGTGGACAGCGGTGATGCCATCGTGGCTGGTGGACAGCGGTGATGCCAGCGTGGCTGGTGGACAGCGGTGATGCCAGCGTGGCTGGTGGACAGCGGTGATGCCAGCGTGGCTGGTGGACAGCGGTGATGCCAGCGTGGCTGGTGGACAGCGGTGATGCCAGCGTGGCTGAGTGGTCGCCATCTAGCTGGTTGGTAACCATGACTTCGGTACATTGAACTGTACTACTGCCTAGCGGTTGTACGGCGGACCATATCTGAATTGTGAATTCACAACATTTGTGAAGAAAATAAAGAAATATAATGATAGAGAGAAAAGGCAGATTAAACGTTATTTAAAAAAAAATGTAGAGATTGTCACATCCCTAGTTCAGACCATAGGGGTTCAGACGGATACACACATCTCAAGGTTTAGGCAAAGTTACTACAGTTCCGTTTTGATCGCTTTAATGCTGTTTTAAAAGCATTGGGTCATTTCAATACATTAATCTGGAACCGTATCCCTCTAGCTGTGTAAATGGGTTAATCTGGAACCGTATCCCTCTAGCTGTGTAAATGTTGGACAAAGACGTGACGTGTTTTCTCTCTGTCCTTTCAGATGACTGTCAAGGAGCAACAGGAGTGGAAGATTCCTCCCTGTATTTCAAACTGGAAGAACGCAAAGGTACTGACTCTAACTCTGCTTCCTCCCTCTGGAGGCACTGGTGAATCAATGAGACATTTTCTTTGTTTGAGGCCAAGAGCGACGACATTGGAAGTAGCCCATCTTCTGTGTTTCATCTCCTAGGGTTACACCATCCCACTGGACAAGCGTCTGGCTGCGGACGGTAGAGGACTGCAGACTGTTCACATCAACGAGAACTTTGCCAAACTGGCTGAGGCACTCTACATTGCTGACAGAAAGGTAAACAGTCTGTGGGTTTGGACCTTGGTGTTTGTCCTGTGCCTTAGCAACTTCTCAGAGCCTCTCTGTATTAAATCATGGTCTTCTCTTTTTGTCAATTTCAAAGCTAACTACAGTTCTGTATGATGTAGATTTCAGAGTGATTCTGTCGCCATGAAGACACTTCTGTGTTCTCTTTGTTGTGCTGTGTCTAAGCCTTTGTCTATAAGCCACACTTGTGCTTGTGACCTTAAGTATAGAATGTGATGCTGATTCACATAGCATTCATTCCTATTCTGTGTTGTTGAGTCTAGGCCAGAGAGGCTGTGGAGATGAGAGCCCAGGTGGAGAAGAAGATGGCCCAGAAAGAGAAGGAGAAGAAGGAGGAGAAGCTCAGAGAGCTGGCTCAGATGGCCCGAGACCGCAGGGCAGGGATCAAAGGTCACGGAGGGGACAAAGGTCAGTTCACCACCCTCTTCCTGCTTTAATTTTACCCTAACCACAGATCTGGGATCAGATCATCTGTTTATGATTTCATGTTTTCCTGTACAAGGACAGCCAATGTAAAGAGTTACAAAGTATCAAAGCTGTGTGCATGGTCACAAATCCCTAATAAGTACATTTGAATTGAAATATACTGACAGTGTTTAACCAAACGCAGCATTGAGAAACAATTTGTTAGTCTTGTACAAGTAGCTCTGTGCATGCAGAGGGAGGACTGGACTCATGTGATTGAGCCTCCTGGTAACCCCATTGCGCCCTCTCTCCGCCTGCACTGTCCCACTCTCTCATCCCGTTTCTTCTCCATCTCTCTCCTTTCATACCTCCCTCTTTTTCATACCTTCCTCTCCTATACCTCCCCTGTATTTCTCTCTCCTCCCTCCATCTCTCCTGTGGCAGGTGGAGAGGACGGTGAGGCCAGAGAGCGTGACGAGATCCGTCATGACAGGAGGAAAGAGAGACAGCACGACAGGAACATCTCCAGAGCTGCCCCCCGATAAGAGGTACATGCATTTTTTACAACTCAACACACAAACACCCTATGTCCATACACCATCACATACACACTCATATGTACTCCAGTCACACACTTATACACACACCCTCCGGAATCATTCATGGTGCGTAAGAAACGTTGAATGAATGCAGCTTGCCACAGCAGCACCCAGCCCTGACCCCTTGTCTGTCTGTCTGCTACAACTGCAGGGAGACATCGAGGGAGGGGGGAGGGGGAGACTGAGGGGGGCAGGGAGTGAGAGAGACCAACAGCGACTACTTAATCTTGTCGTTGCCTCTGCTGGACGTGATTATCTGCAGATTTGTAGAGATTGGGATGATAACGTTATGGGACCGTAATGTGCTATAGTGTGTGTGTGGTTTGGAGCAGCAACTAATTCCACACAACACTACAGAGGTTGGGTGCACTAGGTTTAGCTCGCAGGCTACATTCCATTGTAGTACTCCTAAATTAATGTCTCCTGTTGTCTCTCCTTCCTCCTCAACTGTCTGGTTTATTTCCATCGTCAGGTCGAAGCTGCAGAGAGACCAGGACAGAGATGTCAGTGAGCTCATCGCTCTGGGCCAGCCCAACCCTAGAGCCTCCAGCGAGGCTCAGTACGACCAGAGACTGTTTAACCAGAGCAAGGTGAGATGGAGCGCACACACACACTAGTGATGTGCGGGTTGACCCATAACCTGCAGTCTCCACGATTAGATCCGCAGGCGGGTGGGTTTAGGGTCATGAAATATTGTGTGGGTGGCGGGAGGGTAGAATAAAGACAACAATACCTAAACAAATTCATTTATGTATAATTATTGTGCAATTTATATTTATAGGCTACATTGAGGTTTTTCTTTCATTATTTTAGTCTGTCTGCTGTTAGGCCCTAAAGCCTAGGATTACACACTAACTGTACATGTGCCAAAGACACACAATGCTTTTGGGAACGGGCAGAAAACGTTAACGTCAAACCACTGAGGGGGAAAAAAACCAATATTTGAGTTTTATTCAATAAGAGGAAAGCTGTGAACTGAGGAGTTGAAAATAAAGAGAAGGGTGGGCCGGAAAAGTAATGTTTGTGAAACATTAGGTGAAGTGGTAAAACGGGATGATAGCAGTGCTGGCTAGGTTGTGTGTGATGATTGTGAGGCGCTGTACAAATTCGACAGTCACCAGATGGGGACTTCAAATAGGCCTATGACACATGAAGAGAACTGTAGCCAACTGTTCAGATGGGTTGAATGGAAACTTGACATCTGGACACTGACTGTAGCTCTGTAACCTCCCTCAAAATCAACTCCTGCTGAATTAAATATTTCTTGCAGTAGTAAAGATTCACCAAATGTAGGCTACCTTTTGACTGGGGAACAGGATGGAGAAATAGGATTTACTTCTTTCAGCATCTTGAGAGAATGCGAATGTGCAGTTAGGGACCGTCTGTAAAAGTTGATCTTTATCAGCATCATAAAAGCTGATAGTATTTAAACCACATAAATATGCATCCAAGCCGATCTGAAGTGTTATCAGAAACATGTTGGGTTGTTTTCACTGGTTTTTATTTCCTTACAACCGGTCAAACTTATTTAATTGGACATTTTGCACAGAAAATCGCACACATTTTTTTGGACCTATGGAATTTCCTCCCCCGGTCCATAAACATATTTGCTCCGCGAAAGATGCAGAGATGACCGAGAACTTTGCCAATGTCAACTAGATTAACTTGTTAGAGATCGGTGGAACGCTAGCGGTCCACCTACGACAACATCCAGTGAAATGCAGAGCGCCAAATTCAAATGACAAAAAAGAGTAATATTAAACATTCATGAAAATACAAGTGTTGTACACCATTCAAAAGCTTAGAATCTTGGTAATCGAACAGCGTTGTCGGATGTACAATAGGCTTTACAGCAAAAGCAGAACATTCGATTATCTGAGGACAGCGCCCTACAACAAAATATGATTCAAATATTACAAAATCAAATATAGCGATAAAATAAATCACTTACCTTTGAAGATCTTCCTCTGTTTGCAATCACAAGGGTCCCAGGAACACACAGAATGGTCGTTTTGTTCGATAAAGTCCTTCTTTATATCTCAAAAAGTCAGTTTAGTTGGCGCCATGGAGTTCTGTAATCCAGTCGTTCAACATGCAGACAAAGAAATCCCAAAAGTACCGGTAAAGTTCGTCCAAACAAGTCAAACGATGTTTCTAATTTATCCTCAGGTTGTCAAATATCTAAATAAACGATCATATTTAAGACGGAGAATAGCCTGTTCAATAGGAAAGGAAAAATAACGAAGAGCGCGCACACACTCACACCCGCAAAACAGTAGTGTCCGTTTCAAAAGCCACTTGTTAGAACTTCTATTTCTTGTTCGTTTTTCAAAAGACAAGCCTGGAGCCATGTCTAAAGACTGTTGACATCTAGTGGAAGCCATAGGAACTGCAATATGGAGCTAATTCCCTCTATAATGAATAGCAAGTCAATGGAAAAACTGTGACATCAAAAAACACATTTTCCATATAGATTTTCCTCTGGTTTTCGCCTGCCATATCAGTTTTGTTATACTCAGACATTATTTTAATTATTTTATTTCAGTGTTTTCTATCCAATACTACCAATTATATGCATATCCTAGCTTCTGGGCCTGAGTAACAGGCAGTTTACTTTGGGCACGTCAGACTCTCCGTACTTCCAAACACTGCCCCCTAACCCTAAGAGGTTAAAGCATTCAAGACACATTGACTAACAGATAGCCTACCAAGATGTCTGAAATGATAAACAGAAATGTCTAAATCGGGCTGAACTAAGTCCTGCACCCCCTTTCAAATCATTCCGTCGTCTCTGACTGTAGCCTATAGCACCTTCTCTATATTAGAGGGCTAGGGTTGGGTACGGGCCTCAGGTTTTCACTTCATCACATATCGTCTGTTGCAGATGGGTTGTTAGCGGGTTGAACAAACAGCAGACCTGCGCACCACTAATACTCTTCATGTCAGGAGTTCATAAAGGCTCTCAGTAGGACCAGCTGACTGTTAATACGTCTGTTCATAAATGCCATGTGGTTCTCACAAAGAATTTCTCCAGCATGCTGGTCCCTGGTACAAAAAGGTTGTCAAGGTTGTGTGCTTCCTGGTAGTTTTTCAACAATTCCATCCTAAGTCTGATGTGTTGTTTACCCCAACCCTCTCAACCTCCAGGGTATGGACAGTGGTTTTGCAGGCGGGGAGGATGAGATGTACAACGTGTATGACCAGCCGTTCAGGAGAGGCAGCGACATGGCCCAGAACATCTACAGGCCCACCAAGAGCTCTGACAAGGACATGTATGGAGACGACCTGGACACACTCATGCAGAGCAGCAAGTACGCAAGGCCATCTGTTATGTTACCCTTCTGTATTTATGATATACTGTTAGATATATACACAAGGACATGTCTGGAAATGACTGGGACATCTAGCTGGGTGATATGGACAAATATCCATATTGCGGTAAATTACCTGAATTGATGCGATAAATAGAACGATAAGTTTAACATTTAGATTTTATTAGGATCCACATTAGCTGACACCAGTGGTGACAGCTAGTCTTACTGGAGTCCAACACATAACCTAAAAGACATTACAGACTAAATACAATTGACATCCATTTAAAAACATGAACATGTAGTGTGTTTGTGCATCTATCAGCTCCACATACATGTCAGTACATACACACAACAAGTAGGTCACATGTCAGTACATACACACAACAAGTAGGTCACATGTCAGTACATACACACAACAAGTAGGTCACATGTCAGTACATACACACAACAAGTAGGTCACATGTCAGTACATACACACAACAAGTAGGTCACATGTCAGTACATACACACAACAAGTAGGTCACATGTCAGTACATACACACAACAAGTAGGTCACATGGGGGAGAGGCGTTGTGCCGTGAGGTGTTGCTTTATTCGTTTTTTTGAAACCAGGTTTCCTGTTCATTTGCGCTATATGAGATGGAATGGAGTTCTATGCACTCATGGCTCTGTATAACACTTGTTTCCTTGGATTTGTTCTGGACCTGGGGACTGTGAAGAGACCCCTGGTGGCATGTCTGGTGTGGGGGATGTGTCAGCACTGTTGACTAATGCAAACCATTTGGAATTTCCAACACATTCATGTTTCTTATAAAAAGAAGTGATGCAGCCAGTTTCTCCTCAACTCTTAGCCAAGAGAGACTGGAATGCGTAGTATTTATATCAGCCCTCTGATTACAATGAAGAGCAAAATGTGCCAGGGGAGGAGAGGTGTTCCTAATGTTGGTATACTGTATGGAGACAAACTGGACACGCTCATACAGAGTAACAGGCTGCTGCTTCCTCTCTGGGAGAGACATATGGAGAGATGCACAGTCCACTGCTGATAAATAAACACACAGCCAGAAAGCTCCAGTCTGTAGGTACTATAGTGATATTTCACTAAGTGGAGCGTGCAGTTCTTACCAGGAGTCGACTGGCTAGTATACCAGAGCAGAACGTCTGTACTTCATCTGCAGCATCCCTCCCCTGATGTCCACAGCGTCTCCTCAGACTGTCTTCCTTGGTTTTACTGGCTGCTTTATGTGATTGGTTTCTTTACTGGGCTTCAGATAACAGGTCACTTTAACAGGGACTGATGGTGGAATGTGATACTAGCTATAGTTTGATTAACCTGATGGAACAGCCTATCAGTGGTAAATTCAACCTGCCCTTATTATGTTGAAATATGGAGGCATTAGACCTTGAAAGTTACATGGAAAACACTTCAAAGGATGAATTGTTTAATGCATTTATTTACTCAGCACCACTTCATATGGGTCATACCAAGTCTGTCCTCTGTACCTACCAGAATTCAACACCCAACCAATTTTTGAAGAATGTTTTTGAGTGACCTCTACCTCTGTCCCCTCCCCTCTACACCCCAGGGTTGTAGGGAACTAAAGCAACTTATAGTCCTTTTCAACGGGTGCAGCACTTAATGCAACTGATTCCTCCTCCCCTTCCAGGTTTGTTCCGGACCGTGAGTTCTCTGGTACGGACCACGGTCCTCGTCGTGACGGCCCTGTCCAGTTTGAGGAGGATCCGTTCGGTCTGGACAAGTTCTTGGAGGAGGCGAAGCAACATGGCGGCTCCAAGAGACCCTCCACCAGTAGGGGCTCCAAGGACTACGATCACGACAAGAAACGCAGGAAGGAGTGAGAGGACGGAGCAAGACACCCAGTCTGGTGGGATGGGAGGGTAGCGTTCAGTGGGCACAAAAATGTCTGCCTATGTTTTGAAGCAAGTTTCCACCCGAGACAAGTCTGATAGTGGGGGATGGAAGGGTAGCGTTCATTTGGCACAATCTCCGAAAACATTTTGAAAAGTAGGAGTTGCCATTTTAGCGTGTTTAAATATTTTTTTGTTTTTTTAACTTTGATATAGTGTTCTGCTTTTGTGCCCACTGAATGCGACCCAGGGTTTTTGGAGGGGGAGGAAGAGTTGGGTCAGGGCCCTGGCTGGGACAGTACAGATGTCCATTTGTCTCGTCTGTTGTATGGCTGAAACCCAAGGAACTAGCAGGGATTGTTCTTAACATCTATGTTGATGATTACCTTTTTTATTTTCTTTACACCATCCCTTAATCTTTACATGGAACAGAGTCTCGCCTGTAAAGTGTTTTAAAGTAAAGACCCCTAGTTGTATTAAGCAATGTTATTATGACTTGTTTGATAAATGATCTTTGATCTAGCAGCATTCCTGTGATTGAGTTTGAATTCTGGTCTTAAGTGATCTAGTCTATTGTATCTTGATAATAACTACACAAACTCTGTTACGGCTGGGAAAGTGTAACCCTACTCTGTTACCACTGAATACACTTCAAATAGTGGATTGAACGTGTCTCGTATTTTTAGGTTTGTGCTAATAAACATGAAACCAGTGTGATTCTACAGTGGTATCCAATTTTATTTGTCACATGCTTGGTAAACAACAGGTGTAGACTAACAGTGAAATGCTTACTTGGCACAATTAATAAATACACAGGGTACCAGTGCTGAGTCAATGTGCAAGGGTATGAGGTAATGGAGGTAGATAGTGCCTTGCAAAAGTAGTCATCCCCCTTGGCATTTTCCCTATTTTGTTGCATTTCAACCTGTAATTTAAATGGATTTTTATTGGGATTTAATGTAATGGACAAAATAGTCCAAATTGGTGAAGTGAAATTAAAAAAATGACTTGTTTCAACAACAAAAAAGGAGAAAAAAACTGAAAAGTGGTGCGTGCATATGTATTCACCCCCTTTGCTATGAAGCCCCTAAATAAGATCTGGTGCAACCAATTACCTTCAGAAGTCACATAATTATTTAAATAAAGTCCACCTGTGTGCAATCTAAGTGTCACATGATCTGTCACATGATCTCAAGCAAGCGGCACCATAAAGACCAAGGAGCTCTCCAAACAGGTCAGGGACAAAGTTGTGAAGTACAGATCAGGGTTGGATAAAAAACATTTAATATCTGAAACTTTGAACATCCCACGGAGCACCATTTAAATCCATTATAAAAAAAAATGGAAAGAACATGGCACCACAACAAACCTGCCAAGAGAGGGCGGCCCACCAAAACTCACGGACCAGGCAAGGTGGGCATTAATGAGAAAGGCAACAAAGAGACCAAAGATAACCCTGAAGGAGCTGCAAAGTTCCACAGTGGAGATTGGAGTATCTGTCCATAGGACCACTTTAAGCCGTACACTCCACAGAGCTGGGCTTTACGGAAGAGTGGCCAGAAAAAAAGCCATTGCTTACAGAAAAAATAAGCAAGCATGTTTGGTGTTCATCAAAAGGCATGTGGGAGACTCCTCAAACATATGGAAGAGGGTACTCTGGTCAGATGAGACAATTTAGCTTTTTGGTCATCAAGGAAAACGCAATATCTGGCATAAACCCAACACCTCTCATCACCCTGAGAACACCTTCCCCACAGTGAAGCATGGTGGTGGCAGCATCATGCTGTGAGGAGGTTTTTCATCGGCAGGGACTGGCAAACTGGTCAGAATTGAAAAAATGATGGATGGCGCTAAATACAGGGAAATTCTTGAGGGAAACCTAAATCAGTCTTCCAGAGATTTGAGACTGGGACGGAGGTTCAGCTTCCAGCAAGACTATGACCCTAAGCATAATGCTAAAGCAACACTTGAGTGGTTTAAGGGGAAACATTTAAATGTCTTGGAATGGCCTAGTCAAAGCCCAGACCTCAATTCAGTTGAGAATCTGTGGTATGACTTAAAGATTGCTGTACACCAGCGGAACCCATCCAACTTGAAGGAGCTATGTGATGTATGTGATGATTCAAAATAGTTTACGACTGATGACCCCATTTAGTTGATTGTTTGGTCGATAGGCTGTTGGTCGACCGAGATTTCTTTAGTTGAGCAGTAGCAAAAAAATATGGTGTAAAAGACACTTGTCTGATTGGCTCCTGTCTGAGTGGACTGATCCATTGTGGAGGCTGTGGGGATGGCACAGTCCATCACTCTAAGACGTGCTACTGAACTTGTTTATGGTTCTATTACGTAGGAACAAAGTTATATTTTGTAACAGATTTGCTTTCTCCCGCATTGGATAGCGGTTGCTGTCCGCAGTTCTGAAACACATCAGTGGGCTGTTGAATTGTGGCTTTTCCTAGACCATGTTGCTATGTGCATAATGGCAAAGCTAACCAGCATATTGCTGTTGAGAACAATGCGGCGTGGGCAGCAGCGGAGTTAGGAGACGAGAAGACAGTCTAAGAAAATCTATAGATCTATAATCAATAGCCTAACTGTTAAATGTGCCTGGCTTTATAAATCATCCATATATATATATATATCTACAGAAATAAGACATTCTGCTTCTGTTGCCTGTTTGAGTGTTTGTTAAATAGCCTACTGATTCTGTGAGCACCGAGCCTCACGTAACGATTTCACAAATTCGGCTGTTTTTAATAAAGGCTTTACACTCACGATGGACCAGCCCCTCTAGTATTTATCATTTAGTGTTTACACTGTTCCAAATTGTCCGAGAAATAATTTTTTATAATAACCCTCCTTTTTCTTGATCATCATATTATTATTGTTATCATCATTATAATAATGTCATTATCATTACTAGGCTTTGTATAGCAGCCTTGTATAACCACCTAAGAGTGTGTCCTGTTTAGTCTTAATACCATAACTTACTTAGGCCTGTATTTCAATATTTATTTAGGCTACTGTATCAATAATTTATTCATTCATGTCATTATACAGCATATGAGTCATTCATGATGTGAAATTCAATCAAGCATTTTAGTTGTAAAATAAAGCTACCATTGAATAATTAGAGTAAACAATTAATAGACCTAAAACGTTCCATTTCTGAAATTGCGTTAACAAATGAATGTGACTGTTTTTGCTGTAATAAAGTCTTTACAAAAAATCTATTCAATAGCAGAGAGAACCGTCTGTGACTTGGGTGGCCTTCCTCTGACACCGCCTGGTATAAAGTTGTGGCCAAATGTTTTGAGAATTACACAAATATTAATTTTCACAAGTCTGCTGCCTCAGTTTGTATGATGGCAATTTGCATATACTCCAGAATGTCATGAAGAGTGATCAGATGAATTGCAATTAATTGCAAAGTTCCTCTTTGCCATGCAAATGAACTGAATCCCCCCAAAACATTTCCACTGCATTTCAGCCCTGCCACAAAAGGAACAGCTGACATCATGCCATGTCATGCTGATTGAGTTCGAATAACAGACTGGAAGCTTCAAAAGGAGGGTGGTGCTTGGAATCATTGTTCTTCCTCTGTCAATCACGGTTACCTGCAAGGAAACACGTGCCGTCATCATTGCTTTGCACAAAAAGGGCTTCAAAGGCAAGGATATTGCTGCCAGTAAGATTGCACCTAAATCAACCATTTATCGGATCATCAAGAACTTGAAGGAGAGCGGTTCAATTGTTGTGAAGAAGGCTTCAGGGTGCCCAAGAAAGTCCAGCAAGCACCAGGACCGTCTCCTAAAGTTGATTCAGCTGCGGGATCGGGGCACCACCAGTACAGAGCTTGCTCAGGAATGGCAGCAAGCAGGTGTGAGTGCATCTGCACGCACAGTGAGGCGAAGACTTTTGGAGGATGGCCTGGTGTCAAGAAGTGCAGCAAAGAAGCCACTTCCCTCCAGGAAAAACATCAGGGACAGAATGATATTCTGCAAAAGGTACAGGGATTGGACTGCTGAGGACTGGGGTGAAGTCATTTTCTCTGATGAATCCCCTTTCCGATTGTTTGGGGCATCCGGAAAAAAGCTTGTCCGGAGAAGACAAGGTGAGCGCTACTATCAGTCCTGTGTCATGCCAACAGTAAAGCATCCTGAGACCATTCATGTGTGGGGTTGCTTCTCAGCCAAGGGAGTGGGCTCACTCACAATTTTGCCTGAGAACACCAACACATCCTCCGAGAGCAACTTCTCCCAACCAGCCAGGAACAGTTTGGTGACGAACAATGCCTTTTCCAGCATGATGGAGCACCTTGCCATAATGCAAAAGTGATAACCAAGTGGCTCGGGGGACAAAACATCGATATTCTGGGTCCATGGCCAGGAAACTCCCCAGACCTTAATCCCATTGAGAACGTGTGGTCAATCCTCAAGAGGTGGGTGGACAAACAAAAACCCAGAAATTCTGACAAACTCCCATCCTTGATTATGCAAGAATGGGCTGCCATCAGTCAGGATGTGGCCCAGAAGTTAACTGACAGCATGCCAGGGCGGATTGCAGAGGTCTTGAAAAAGAAGGGTCAACACTGCAAATATTGACTCTTTGCATCAACTTCATGTAATTGTCAATAAAAGCCTTTAACACTTATGAAATGCTTGTAATTATACTTCAGTATTCCATAGTAACATCTGACAAACATATCTAAAGACACTGAAGCAGCAAACTTTGTGAAAATTAGTATTTGTGTCATTCTCAAAACATTTGGCCACAACTGTAGAGGTCTTGGATGGCAGGGAGTTCTGCACCTGTGATGTACTGGACCGTACACACTACCCTCTGTAGCGCCTTGCGGTCAGATGCCAAGCAGTTGTCACCAAACGGTGATGCAGCCAGTCAAGATGCTCTCAATGGTGCAGCTGTAGAACATTTTGAGGATCTGAGTAAATGTTTTAAGCCTCCTGAGGGGGATAAGACATTGTCGTGCCTTCACAACTGTGTTGGTGTGTGTTGACCATGATAGTTCCTTATTGATGTGGACACCGAGGAACTATCAGAGAATATGCTGTCCTACAAATGCACTAAAAGAATGCAATCATTAGTCGTGTTCATTAGAACAAACACCAACCGGAAGAGGACTGCAGTTGAAGGGCCATGTACCTCAAGACAGTTGTTATTAGTAGGGCCATGTACCTCAAGACAGTTGTTATTAGTAGGGCCATGTACCTCAAGACAGTTGTTATTAGTAGGGCCATGTACCTCAAGACAGTTGTTATTAGTAGGGCCATGTACCTCAAGACAGTTGTTATTAGTAGGGCCATGTACCCCAAGACAGTTGTTATTAGTAGGGCCATGTACCTCAAGACAGTTGTTATTAGTAGGGCCATGTACCTCAAGACAGTTGTTATTAGTAGGGCCATGTACCTCAAGACAGTTGTTATTAGTAGGGCCATGTACCTCAAGACAGTTGTTATTAGTAGGGCCATGTACCTCAAGACAGTTGTTATTAGTAGGGCCATGTACCCCAAGACAGTTGTTATTAGTAGGGCCATGTACCTCAAGACAGTTGTTATTAGTAGGGCCATGTACCCCAAGACAGTTGTTATTAGTAGGGCCATGTACCTCAAGACAGTTGTTATTAGTAGGGCCATGTACCCAAGACAGTTGTTATTAGTAGGGCCATGTACCTCAAGACAGTTGTTATTAGTAGGGCCATGTACCTCAAGACAGTTGTTATTAGTAGGGCCATGTACCCCAAGACAGTTGTTATTAGTAGGGCCATGTACCCCCAAGACAGTTGTTATTAGTAGGGCCATGTACCTCAAGACAGTTGTTATTAGTAGGGCCATGTACCTCAAGACAGTTGTTATTAGTAGGGCCATGTACCTCAAGACAGTTGTTATTAGTAGGGCCATGTACCTCAAGACAGTTGTTATTAGTAGGGCCATGTACCTCAAGACAGTTGTTATTAGTAGGGCCATGTACCTCAAGACAGTTGTTATTAGTAGGGCCATGTACCTCAAGACAGTTGTTATTAGTAGGGCCATGTACCTCAAGACAGTTGTTATTAGTAGGGCCATGTACCTCAAGACAGTTGTTATTAGTAGGGCCATGCACCTCAAGACAGTTGTTATTAGTAGGGCCATGTACCTCAAGACAGTTGTTATTAGTAGGGCCATGTACCCCAAGACAGTTGTTATTAGTAGGGCCATGTACCTCAAGACAGTTGTTATTAGTAGGGCCATGTACCCCAAGACAGTTGTTATTAGTAGGGCCATGTACCTCAAGACAGTTGTTATTAGTAGGGCCATGTACCTCAAGACAGTTGTTATTAGTAGGGCCATGTACCTCAAGACAGTTGTTATTAGTAGGGCCATGTACCTCAAGACAGTTGTTATTAGTAGGGCCATGTACCTCAAGACAGTTGTTATTAGTAGGGCCATGCACCTCAAGACAGTTGTTGGTTTTAGGGCCATGTACCTCAAGACAGTTGTTATTAGTAGGGCCATGTACCTCAAGACAGTTGTTATTAGTAGGGCCATGCACCTCAAGACAGTTGTTATTAGTAGGGCCATGTACCTCAAGACAGTTGTTATTAGTAGGGCCATGTACCTCAAGACAGTTGTTATTAGTAGGGCCATGTACCCCAAGACAGTTGTTATTAGTAGGGCCATGTACCTCAAGACAGTTGTTATTAGTAGGGCCATGTACCTCAAGACAGTTGTTATTAGTAGGGCCATGCACCTCAAGACAGTTGTTATTAGTAGGGCCATGTACCTCAAGACAGTTGTTATTAGTAGGGCCATGCACCTCAAGACAGTTGTTATTAGTAGGGCCATGTACCCCAAGACAGTTGTTATTAGTAGGGCCATGTACCTCAAGACAGTTGTTATTAGTAGGGCCATGTACCTCAAGACAGTTGTTATTAGTAGGGCCATGTACCCGAAGACAGTTGTTATTAGTAGGGCCATGTACCTCAAGACAGTTGTTATTAGTAGGGCCATGTACCTCAAGACAGTTGTTATTAGTAGGGCCATGTACCCGAAGACAGTTGTTATTAGTAGGGCCATGTACCTCAAGACAGTTGTTATTAGTAGGGCCATGTACCTCAAGACAGTTGTTATTAGTAGGGCCATGTACCTCAAGACAGTTGTTATTAGTAGGGCCATGTACCTCAAGACAGTTGTTATTAGTAGGGCCATGCACCTCAAGACAGTTGTTATTAGTAGGGCCATGTACCTCAAGACAGTTGTTATTAGTAGGGCCATGCACCTCAAGACAGTTGTTATTAGTAGGGCCATGTACCTCAAGACAGTTGTTATTAGTAGGGCCATGTACCCCAAGACAGTTGTTATTAGTAGGGCCATGTACCCCAAGACAGTTGTTATTAGTAGGGCCATGTACCCCAAGACAGTTGTTATTAGTAGGGCCATGTACCCCAAGACAGTTGTTATTAGTAGGGCCATGTACCCCAAGACAGTTGTTATTAGTAGGGCCATGTACCTCAAGACAGTTGTTATTAGTAGGGCCATGTACCTCAAGACAGTTGTTATTAGTAGGGCCATGTACCCCAAGACAGTTGTTATTAGTAGGGCCATGCACCTCAAGACAGTTGTTGGTTTTAGGGCCATGTACCCCAAGACAGTTGTTATTAGTAGGGCCATGCACCTCAAGACAGTTGTTATTAGTAGGGCCATGTACCTCAAGACAGTTGTTATTAGTAGGGCCATGTACCTCAAGACAGTTGTTATTAGTAGGGCCATGTACCTCAAGACAGTTGTTATTAGTAGGGCCATGTACCCGAAGACAGTTGTTATTAGTAGGGCCATGTACCTCAAGACAGTTGTTATTAGTAGGGCCATGTACCTCAAGACAGTTGTTATTAGTAGGGCCATGTACCCCAAGACAGTTGTTATTAGTAGGGCCATGTACCCCAAGACAGTTGTTATTAGTAGGGCCATGTACCTCAAGACAGTTGTTATTAGTAGGGCCATGTACCGAAGACAGTTGTTATTAGTAGGGCCATGTACCTCAAGACAGTTGTTATTAGTAGGGCCATGTACCTCAAGACAGTTGTTATTAGTAGGGCCATGTACCTCAAGACAGTTGTTATTAGTAGGGCCATGTACCTCAAGACAGTTGTTATTAGTAGGGCCATGTACCTCAAGACAGTTGTTATTAGTAGGGCCATGTACCCAAGACAGTTGTTATTAGTAGGGCCATGTACCTCAAGACAGTTGTTATTAGTAGGGCCATGCACCTCAAGACAGTTGTTATTAGTAGGGCCATGTACCTCAAGACAGTTGTTATTAGTAGGGCCATGTACCCCAAGACAGTTGTTATTAGTAGGGCCATGTACCTCAAGACAGTTGTTATTAGTAGGGCCATGTACCCCAAGACAGTTGTTATTAGTAGGGCCATGTACCTCAAGACAGTTGTTATTAGTAGGGCCATGTACCTCAAGACAGTTGTTATTAGTAGGGCCATGTACCTCA
Organism: Brachymystax lenok tsinlingensis; assembly: GCA_030435695.1. Classification (NCBI taxonomy): domain Eukaryota; kingdom Metazoa; phylum Chordata; class Actinopteri; order Salmoniformes; family Salmonidae; genus Brachymystax; species Brachymystax lenok. Next base: position 8,472,334 of record CM059817.1, on the reverse strand, counting down.
AGACAGTTGTTATTAGTAGGGCCATGTACCTCAAGACAGTTGTTATTAGTAGGGCCATGTACCTCAAGACAGTTGTTATTAGTAGGGCCATGCACCTCAAGACAGTTGTTGGTTTTAGGGCCATGTACCTCAAGACAGTTGTTATTAGTAGGGCCATGTACCTCAAGACAGTTGTTATTAGTAGGGCCATGTACCTCAAGACAGTTGTTATTAGTAGGGCCATGTACCCCAAGACAGTTGTTATTAGTAGGGCCATGCACCTCAAGACAGTTGTTGGTTTTAGGGCCATGTACCCCAAGACAGTTGTTATTAGTAGGGCCATGCACCTCAAGACAGTTGTTATTAGTAGGGCCATGTACCTCAAGACAGTTGTTATTAGTAGGGCCATGTACCTCAAGACAGTTGTTATTAGTAGGGCCATGTACCTCAAGACAGTTGTTATTAGTAGGGCCATGTACCTCAAGACAGTTGTTATTAGTAGGGCCATGTACCCCAAGACAGTTGTTATTAGTAGGGCCATGTACCTCAAGACAGTTGTTATTAGTAGGGCCATGTACCTCAAGACAGTTGTTATTAGTAGGGCCATGCACCTCAAGACAGTTGTTATTAGTAGGGCCATGTACCTCAAGACAGTTGTTATTAGTAGGGCCATGCACCTCAAGACAGTTGTTATTAGTAGGGCCATGTACCCCAAGACAGTTGTTATTAGTAGGGCCATGTACCTCAAGACAGTTGTTATTAGTAGGGCCATGTACCTCAAGACAGTTGTTATTAGTAGGGCCATGTACCTCAAGACAGTTGTTATTAGTAGGGCCATGTACCTCAAGACAGTTGTTATTAGTAGGGCCATGCACCTCAAGACAGTTGTTATTAGTAGGGCCATGTACCTCAAGACAGTTGTTATTAGTAGGGCCATGCACCTCAAGACAGTTGTTATTAGTAGGGCCATGTACCTCAAGACAGTTGTTATTAGTAGGGCCATGTACCCCAAGACAGTTGTTATTAGTAGGGCCATGTACCCCAAGACAGTTGTTATTAGTAGGGCCATGTACCCCAAGACAGTTGTTATTAGTAGGGCCATGTACCCCAAGACAGTTGTTATTAGTAGGGCCATGTACCCCAAGACAGTTGTTATTAGTAGGGCCATGTACCTCAAGACAGTTGTTATTAGTAGGGCCATGTACCTCAAGACAGTTGTTATTAGTAGGGCCATGTACCCCAAGACAGTTGTTATTAGTAGGGCCATGCACCTCAAGACAGTTGTTGGTTTTAGGGCCATGTACCCCAAGACAGTTGTTATTAGTAGGGCCATGCACCTCAAGACAGTTGTTATTAGTAGGGCCATGTACCTCAAGACAGTTGTTATTAGTAGGGCCATGTACCTCAAGACAGTTGTTATTAGTAGGGCCATGTACCTCAAGACAGTTGTTATTAGTAGGGCCATGTACCGAAGACAGTTGTTATTAGTAGGGCCATGTACCTCAAGACAGTTGTTATTAGTAGGGCCATGTACCTCAAGACAGTTGTTATTAGTAGGGCCATGTACCCCAAGACAGTTGTTATTAGTAGGGCCATGTACCCCAAGACAGTTGTTATTAGTAGGGCCATGTACCTCAAGACAGTTGTTATTAGTAGGGCCATGTACCCGAAGACAGTTGTTATTAGTAGGGCCATGTACCTCAAGACAGTTGTTATTAGTAGGGCCATGTACCTCAAGACAGTTGTTATTAGTAGGGCCATGTACCTCAAGACAGTTGTTATTAGTAGGGCCATGTACCTCAAGACAGTTGTTATTAGTAGGCCATGTACCTCAAGACAGTTGTTATTAGTAGGGCCATGTACCCGAAGACAGTTGTTATTAGTAGGGCCATGTACCTCAAGACAGTTGTTATTAGTAGGGCCATGTACCCAAGACAGTTGTTATTAGTAGGGCCATGTACCTCAAGACAGTTGTTATTAGTAGGGCCATGCACCTCAAGACAGTTGTTATTAGTAGGGCCATGTACCTCAAGACAGTTGTTATTAGTAGGGCCATGTACCCCAAGACAGTTGTTATTAGTAGGGCCATGTACCTCAAGACAGTTGTTATTAGTAGGGCCATGTACCCCAAGACAGTTGTTATTAGTAGGGCCATGTACCTCAAGACAGTTGTTATTAGTAGGGCCATGTACCTCAAGACAGTTGTTATTAGTAGGGCCATGTACCTCAAGACAGTTGTTATTAGTAGGGCCATGTACCTCAAGACAGTTGTTATTAGTAGGGCCATGTACCTCAAGACAGTTGTTATTAGTAGGGCCATGCACCTCAAGACAGTTGTTGGTTTTAGGGCCATGTACCTCAAGACAGTTGTTATTAGTAGGGCCATGTACCTCAAGACAGTTGTTATTAGTAGGGCCATGCACCTCAAGACAGTTGTTATTAGTAGGGCCATGTACCTCAAGACAGTTGTTATTAGTAGGGCCATGTACCTCAAGACAGTTGTTATTAGTAGGGCCATGTACCCCAAGACAGTTGTTATTAGTAGGGCCATGTACCTCAAGACAGTTGTTATTAGTAGGGCCATGTACCTCAAGACAGTTGTTATTAGTAGGGCCATGCACCTCAAGACAGTTGTTATTAGTAGGGCCATGTACCTCAAGACAGTTGTTATTAGTAGGGCCATGCACCTCAAGACAGTTGTTATTAGTAGGGCCATGTACCCCAAGACAGTTGTTATTAGTAGGGCCATGTACCTCAAGACAGTTGTTATTAGTAGGGCCATGTACCTCAAGACAGTTGTTATTAGTAGGGCCATGTACCCGAGACAGTTGTTATTAGTAGGGCCATGTACCTCAAGACAGTTGTTATTAGTAGGGCCATGTACCTCAAGACAGTTGTTATTAGTAGGGCCATGTACCGAGACAGTTGTTATTAGTAGGGCCATGTACCTCAAGACAGTTGTTATTAGTAGGGCCATGTACCTCAAGACAGTTGTTATTAGTAGGGCCATGTACCTCAAGACAGTTGTTATTAGTAGGGCCATGTACCTCAAGACAGTTGTTATTAGTAGGGCCATGCACCTCAAGACAGTTGTTATTAGTAGGGCCATGTACCTCAAGACAGTTGTTATTAGTAGGGCCATGCACCTCAAGACAGTTGTTATTAGTAGGGCCATGTACCTCAAGACAGTTGTTATTAGTAGGGCCATGTACCCCAAGACAGTTGTTATTAGTAGGGCCATGTACCCCAAGACAGTTGTTATTAGTAGGGCCATGTACCCCAAGACAGTTGTTATTAGTAGGGCCATGTACCCCAAGACAGTTGTTATTAGTAGGGCCATGTACCCCAAGACAGTTGTTATTAGTAGGGCCATGTACCTCAAGACAGTTGTTATTAGTAGGGCCATGTACCTCAAGACAGTTGTTATTAGTAGGGCCATGTACCCCAAGACAGTTGTTATTAGTAGGGCCATGCACCTCAAGACAGTTGTTGGTTTTAGGGCCATGTACCCCAAGACAGTTGTTATTAGTAGGGCCATGCACCTCAAGACAGTTGTTATTAGTAGGGCCATGTACCTCAAGACAGTTGTTATTAGTAGGGCCATGTACCTCAAGACAGTTGTTATTAGTAGGGCCATGTACCTCAAGACAGTTGTTATTAGTAGGGCCATGTACCTCAAGACAGTTGTTATTAGTAGGGCCATGTACCTCAAGACAGTTGTTATTAGTAGGGCCATGTACCTCAAGACAGTTGTTATTAGTAGGGCCATGTACCCCAAGACAGTTGTTATTAGTAGGGCCATGTACCCCAAGACAGTTGTTATTAGTAGGGCCATGTACCTCAAGACAGTTGTTATTAGTAGGGCCATGTACAGTTGTTATTAGTAGGGCCATGTACCAAGACAGTTGTTATTAGTAGGGCCATGTACCTCAAGACAGTTGTTATTAGTAGGGCCATGTACCTCAAGACAGTTGTTATTAGTAGGGCCATGTACCTCAAGACAGTTGTTATTAGTAGGGCCATGTACCTCAAGACAGTTGTTATTAGTAGGGCCATGTACCTCAAGACAGTTGTTATTAGTAGGGCCATGTACCCGAAGACAGTTGTTATTAGTAGGGCCATGTACCTCAAGACAGTTGTTATTAGTAGGGCCATGCACCTCAAGACAGTTGTTATTAGTAGGGCCATGTACCTCAAGACAGTTGTTATTAGTAGGGCCATGTACCCCAAGACAGTTGTTATTAGTAGGGCCATGTACCTCAAGACAGTTGTTATTAGTAGGGCCATGTACCCCAAGACAGTTGTTATTAGTAGGGCCATGTACCTCAAGACAGTTGTTATTAGTAGGGCCATGTACCTCAAGACAGTTGTTATTAGTAGGGCCATGTACCTCAAGACAGTTGTTATTAGTAGGGCCATGTACCTCAAGACAGTTGTTATTAGTAGGGCCATGTACCTCAAGACAGTTGTTATTAGTAGGGCCATGCACCTCAAGACAGTTGTTGGTTTTAGGGCCATGTACCTCAAGACAGTTGTTATTAGTAGGGCCATGTACCTCAAGACAGTTGTTATTAGTAGGGCCATGCACCTCAAGACAGTTGTTATTAGTAGGGCCATGTACCTCAAGACAGTTGTTATTAGTAGGGCCATGTACCTCAAGACAGTTGTTATTAGTAGGGCCATGTACCCCAAGACAGTTGTTATTAGTAGGGCCATGTACCTCAAGACAGTTGTTATTAGTAGGGCCATGTACCTCAAGACAGTTGTTATTAGTAGGGCCATGCACCTCAAGACAGTTGTTATTAGTAGGGCCATGTACCTCAAGACAGTTGTTATTAGTAGGGCCATGCACCTCAAGACAGTTGTTATTAGTAGGGCCATGCACCTCAAGACAGTTGTTATTAGTAGGGCCATGTACCCCAAGACAGTTGTTATTAGTAGGGCCATGTACCTCAAGACAGTTGTTATTAGTAGGGCCATGTACCTCAAGACAGTTGTTATTAGTAGGGCCATGTACCCGAAGACAGTTGTTAATAGTAGGGCCATGTACCTCAAGACAGTTGTTATTAGTAGGGCCATGTACCTCAAGACAGTTGTTATTAGTAGGGCCATGTACCCGAAGACAGTTGTTATTAGTAGGGCCATGTACCTCAAGACAGTTGTTATTAGTAGGGCCATGTACCTCAAGACAGTTGTTATTAGTAGGGCCATGTACCTCAAGACAGTTGTTATTAGTAGGGCCATGTACCTCAAGACAGTTGTTATTAGTAGGGCCATGCACCTCAAGACAGTTGTTATTAGTAGGGCCATGTACCTCAAGACAGTTGTTATTAGTAGGGCCATGCACCTCAAGACAGTTGTTATTAGTAGGGCCATGTACCTCAAGACAGTTGTTATTAGTAGGGCCATGTACCCCAAGACAGTTGTTATTAGTAGGGCCATGTACCCCAAGACAGTTGTTATTAGTAGGGCCATGTACCCCAAGACAGTTGTTATTAGTAGGGCCATGTACCCCAAGACAGTTGTTATTAGTAGGGCCATGTACCCCAAGACAGTTGTTATTAGTAGGGCCATGTACCTCAAGACAGTTGTTATTAGTAGGGCCATGTACCTCAAGACAGTTGTTATTAGTAGGGCCATGTACCCCAAGACAGTTGTTATTAGTAGGGCCATGCACCTCAAGACAGTTGTTGGTTTTAGGGCCATGTACCCCAAGACAGTTGTTATTAGTAGGGCCATGCACCTCAAGACAGTTGTTATTAGTAGGGCCATGCACCTCAAGACAGTTGTTATTAGTAGGGCCATGTACCCCAAGACAGTTGTTATTAGTAGGGCCATGCACCTCAAGACAGTTGTTATTAGTAGGGCCATGTACCCCAAGACAGTTGTTATTAGTAGGGCCATGTACCCCAAGACAGTTGTTATTAGTAGGGCCATGTACCCCAAGACAGTTGTTATTAGTAGGGCCATGCACCTCAAGACAGTTGTTATTAGTAGGGCCATGTACCCCAAGACAGTTGTTATTAGTAGGGCCATGTACCTCAAGACAGTTGTTATTAGTAGGGCCATGTACCTCAAGACAGTTGTTATTAGTAGGGCCATGTACCCCAAGACAGTTGTTATTAGTAGGGCCATGTACCTCAAGACAGTTGTTATTAGTAGGGCCATGCACCTCAAGACAGTTGTTATTAGTAGGGCCATGTACCCCAAGACAGTTGTTATTAGTAGGGCCATGTACCCCAAGACAGTTGTTATTAGTAGGGCCATGTACCTCAAGACAGTTGTTATTAGTAGGGCCATGCACCTCATGACAATTGTTATTTGTAAAGACATGTATCTCAAGTCTTTGCAACATGTTCTTCTCATAACCTTGGTAGGCTTCACTTTTTGTGTTCTACCTGCAATGTCATTCTCTTTGGAACAAAACACACATAGTTAAACTACAAACAATTCAATCTGGCCCCTGGAGTTCCTACTCCGACAGAGCGAGAAACAAACACTTCAATCTGGCCCCTAGAGTTCCTACTCCGACAGATAGAGAAACAAACACTTCAATCTGGCCCCTAGAGTTCCTACTCCGACAGCGCGAGAAACAAACACTTCAATCTGGCCCCTGGAGTTCCTACTCCGACAGAGCGAGAAACAAACACTTCAAACTGGCCCCTAGAGTTCCTACTCCGACAGCGCGAGAAACAAACACTTCAATCTGGCCCCTGGAGTTCCTACTCCGACAGAGCGAGAAACAAACACTTCAATCTGGCCCCTAGAGTTCCTGCTCCGACAGATAGAGAAACAAACACTTCAATCTGGCCCCTAGAGTTCCTGGTCCGACAGAAAGAGAAACAAACACTTCAATCTGGCCCCTAGAGTTCCTACTCCGACAGAGAGCAAAACACCTGATAGAGGTAATAATGACCGGATGCCAAGTATACTGGCCTTGCCTCAGTGGTAGACTATTCCTTTCTGGAGACACTTCATTATGGGCCCCATGCCGATTCTCTGATAGACAGTTTTCACACTCCACTCCACACTGTGCCTCTTCAAGGCTTCACTCCCTGTCTCTAGTCATAGCTGTTACGTTGCCATCAGAATTTATTTCCCTCCCACAGTGAGAGGTCAGGCTAAATGTGAAGCACATACACACACACTCCCTGTCAACCCAAGAAGCCAGTGTGTGTTTCTGTGCGTGTGTGTGTGTGTGTGTGTGTGTGTGTGTGTGTGTTTGCTTGTCCACACTGCCCCTCTGGCACTGGAGAACAATAAAGCTTGACTCGCTCCATAGGAAAATGCTGTTTTATTTTGCATTGACCTTTATCATGTGGAGAGGAGTGAAGCCGGTGATTGTAATCCAATAGCATCTCAGCAGGAGATGCTTTTCAGGCCGCGGTGGAGACTTGCTGTAATGGTGTAAGACGAGCAGTGGCGTGAGAGAATCAATCCACAGTATGACGAATCAATATCTGTTGTTACTGGTCTCATGCAGGGTGCATCTTTTAGTCGTTCTTTTGAGTGTTGTCTCTGTAGTGTGAAGTCTGTAGTCTGTAGTCTGTAGTGTGTAGTCTGTAGTCTGTTGTGTGTAGTCTGTAATGTCTAGTCTGTAGTATGTAGTGTGTAGTCTGTAGTGTGAAGTCTGTAGTCTGTAGTCTGTAGTGTGTAGTCTGTAGTCTGTAGTCTGTTGTGTGTAGTCTGTAGTCTGTTGTGTGTAGTCTGTAATGTCTAGTCTGTAGTATGTAGTGTGTAGTCTGTAGTGTGTAGTCTGTAGTGTGTAGTCTGTAGTCTGTAGTCTGTAGTGTGTAGTCTGTAGTCTGTAGTCTGTAGTGTGTAGTCTGTAGTGTGTAGTCTGTAGTCTGTAGTCTGTAGTGTGTAGTCTGTAGTCTGTAGTCTGTTGTGTGTAGTCTGTAGTCTGTAGTCTGTTGTGTGTAGTCTGCAGTCTGTAGTCTGTTGTGTGTGGTCTGCAGTGTGTAGTCTGTAGTCTGCAGTATGTAGTCTGTAGTCTGTAGTCTGTTGTGTGTAGTCTGTAATGTCTAGTCTGTAGTATGTAGTGTGTAGTCTGTAGTGTGTAGTCTGTAGTGTGAAGTCTGTTGTGTGTGGTCTGCAGTGTGTAGTCTGTAGTCTGCAGTATGTAGTGTGTAGTCTGTAGTCTGTATTGTGTAGTGTGTAGTGTGTAGTCTGTAGTGTCTAGTCTGTAGTGTCTAGTCTGTAGTCTGTAGTTTGTGTCTGTAGTGTGTAGTATGTAGTCTGCAGTATGTCGTCTGTAGTGTGTAGTATGTAGTCTGTAGTATGCAGTCTGTAGTGTGTGGTCTGCAGTGTGTAGTCTGTAGTCTGCAGTATGTAGTGTGTAGTCTGCAGTGTGTAGTGTGTATTGTCTAGTCTGTAGTCTGCAGTGTGTAGTGTGTAGTGTGTAGTCTGTAGTCTGTAGTGTTTAGTCTGTAGTCTGCAGTGTGTAGTGTGTGTTGTCTAGTCTGTAGTCTGCAGTGTGTAGTGTGTGTTGTCTAGTCTTTAGTCTGCAGTGTGTAGTGTGTATTGTCTAGTCTTTAGTCTGCAGTGTGTAGTCTGTGGTGTGTAGTTTGTAGTGTGTTGTCTGTAGTCTGTAGTGTTAAGTGTGTAGTGTCTAGTCTGTAGTGTTTAGTCTGTAGTCTGTGATGTGTAGTCTGTAGTCTGCATTGTGTATTGCGTAGTCTGTTGTCTGCATTGTGTATTGTGTATTGTTTAGTCTGTAGTCTGTAGTCTGTAGTCTGCAGTGTGTAGTGTGTAGTCTGTAGTGTGTAATTTGTAGTGTCTAGTCTGTAGTGTGTAGTGCATAGTGTGTGGTATGTAGTCTGTAGTGTGTAGTGTCTAGTGTGTAGTTTGTACTCTGTAGTGTGTAGTGTCTAGTATGTAGTGTGTAGTCTGTAGTGCGTAGTCTGTAGTGTGTAGTCTGCAGTTTGCAGTCTTGTGTTTAGTCTGTAGTATGTAGTCTGTAGTGTGTAGTCTGTAGTGTGTGGTCTGTAGTGTGTAGTCTGTAGTCTGCGGTGTGTAGTGTGTAGTTTGTGGTGTGTAGTTTGTAGTTTTTAGTCTGTAGTGTGTAGTCTGTAGTGTGTAGTCTGTAGTATGCGGTGTGTAGTGTGTAGTCTTTTGTCTGTAGTGTGTAGTGTCTAGTCTGTAGTGTGTAGTCTGTATTCTGCAGTGTGTAGTGTGTTGTCTGTAGTCTGTAGTGTGTATTGTCTAGTCTGTAGTCTGCAGTGTTTAGTCTGTTGTGTGTAGTTTGTATTGTTTAGTCTGTAGTGTGTAGTCTGTGGTCTAGTGTGTAGTATGCATTGTGTAGTCTGTAGTCTAGTGTGTAGTTTGTACTCTGTGGTGTGTAGTGTCTAGTCTGTATTGTGTAGTCTGTAGTGCATAGTCTGTAGTGTGTAGTGTCTAGTCTGTATTGTGTAGTCTGTAGTGCGTAGTCTGTAGTGTGTAGTCTGTATTATGTAGTCTGTAGTGTGTAGTGTGTAGTGTGTAGTCTGCAGTTTGCAGTCTTGTGTTTAGTCTGTAGTCTGCAGTGTGTAGTCTGTAGTATGTCGTCTGTAGTGTGTAGTCTGTAGTGTGTAGTCTGTAGTGTGTGGTCTGTAGTGTGTAGTCTGTAGATTGTAGTGTGTAGTCTGTAGTCTTTAGTGTGTAGTCTACAGTGTGTAGTCTGTAGATTGTAGTGTGTAGTCTGTAGTCTGTAGTGTGTAGTCTGCAGTGTGTAGTCTGTAGTGTGTGGTCTGCAGTGTGTAGTTTGTAGTCTGTAATCTGCAGTGTGTAGTCTGTAGTCTGCTGTGTATTGTTTAGTATGTTGTCTGCAGTGTGTAGTCTGTAGTCTGTAGTGTGTAGTCTGTAGTCTGCGGTGTGTAGTGTGTAGTTTGTGGTGTGTAGTTTGTAGTTTGTAGTTTGTAGTCTGTAGTGTGTAGTCTGTAGTGTGTAGTCTGTAGTATGCGGTGTGTAGTGTGTAGTCTGTGGTGTGTTGTTTGTAGTCTTTTGTCTGTAGTGTGTAGTGTCTAGTCTGTAGTGTCTAGTCTGTAGTCTGTAGTGTGTAGTCTGTATTCTGCAGTGTGTTTTGTGTAGTCTGTAGTCTGCAGTGTGTAGTGTGTAGTCTGTAGTGTGTATTGTCTAGTCTGTAGTCTGCAGTGTTTAGTCTGTAGTATGTAGTGGGTAGTCTGTATTGTGTAATATGTAGTCTGTAGTCTGTAGTGTGTAGTCTGTAGTGTGTAGTCTGTAGTGTCTAGTCTGTTGTGTGTAGTCTGTAGTGTCTAGTCTGTTGTATGTAGTCTGTAGTGTGTAGTCTGTAGTGTCTAGTCTGTTGTGTGTAGTCTGTAGCGTCTAGTCTGTTGTATGTAGTGTGTAGTCTGTAGTGTCTAGTCTGTTGTGTGTAGTCTGTAGTGTCTAGTCTGTTGTATGTAGTGTGTAGTCTGTAGTGTCTAGTCTGTAGTGTGTAGTCTGTATTGTGTAGTGTGTAGTGTGTAGTCTGTAGTGTCTAGTCTGTAGTGTCTAGTCTGTAGTCTGTAGTTTGTGTCTGTAGTGTGTAGTATGTAGTCTGCAGTATGTCGTCTGTAGTGTGTAGTATGTAGTCTGTAGTATGCAGTCTGTAGTGTGTGGTCTGCAGTGTGTAGTGTGTAGTCTGCAGTGTGTAGTCTGTAGTCTGCAGTATGTAGTGTGTAGTCTGCAGTGTGTACTGTGCTGTGTGTAGTCTGTAGTCTGCAGTGTGTAGTCTGTAGTGTTTAGTCTGCAGTGTGTAGTGTGTATTGTCTAGTCTGTAGTCTGCAGTGTGTAGTGTGTAGTCTGTAGTCTGTAGTGTTTAGTCTGCAGTGTGTAGTGTGTGTTGTCTAGTCTGTAGTCTGCAGTGTGTAGTGTGTGTTGTCTAGTCTTTAGTCTGCAGTGTGTAGTGTGTATTGTCTAGTCTTTAGTCTGCAGTGTGTAGTCTGTGGTGTGTAGTTTGTAGTGTGTTGTCTGTAGTGTTAAGTGTGTAGTGTCTAGTCTGTAGTGTTTAGTCTGTAGTCTGTGATGTGTAGTCTGTAGTCTGCCTTGTGTATTGCGTAGTCTGTTGTCTGCATTGTGTATTGTGTATTGTTTAGTCTGTAGTCTGTAGTCTGCAGTGTGTAGTGTGTAGTCTGTAGTGTGTAATTTGTAGTGTCTAGTCTGTAGTGTGTAGTGCATAGTGTGTGGTATGTAGTCTGTAGTGTGTAGTGTCTAGTGTGTAGTTTGTACTCTGTAGTGTATAGTGTCTAGTATGTAGTGTGTAGTCTGTAGTGCGTAGTCTGTAGTGTGTAGTCTGCAGTTTGCAGTCTTGTGTTTAGTCTGTAGTCTGCAGTGTGTAGTCTGTAGTATGTAGTCTGTAGTGTGTAGTCTGTAGTGTGTGGTCTGCGGTGTGTAGTCTGTAGTCTGCGGTGTGTAGTGTGTAGTTTGTGGTGTGTAGTTTGTAGTTTTTAGTCTGTAGTGTGTAGTGTGTAGTCTGTAGTGTGTAGTCTGTAGTATGCGGTGTGTAGTGTGTAGTCTTTTGTCTGTAGTGTGTAGTGTCTAGTCTGTAGTGTGTAGTCTGTATTCTGCAGTGTGTTTTGTGTAGTCTGTAGTCTGCAGTGTGTAGTGTGTTGTCTGTAGTCTGTAGTGTGTATTGTCTAGTCTGTAGTCTGCAGTGTTTAGTCTGTTGTGTGTAGTTTGTAGTGTGTAGTGTGTACTGTCTAGTCTGTAGTGTCTAGTCTGTAGTGTGTAGTATGTAGTCTGTAGTCTGTAGTGTCTAGTCTGTAGTGTGTAGTCTGTAGTCTGTAGTGTCTAGTCTGTAGTGTGTAGTCTGTAGTGTCTAGTCTGTAGTGTGTAGTCTGTAGTGTGTAGTCTGTAGTCTGTAGTGTGTAGTCTGCAGTGTGTTTTGTGTAGTCTGTAGTCTGCAGTGTGTAGTTTGTAGTGTGTATTGTCTAGTCTGTAGTCTGCAGTGTGTAGTCTGTGGTGTGTTGTTTGTAGTCTGTAGTGTGTAGTGTGTACTGTCTAGTCTGTAGTGTCTAGTCTGTAGTCTGTAGTGTGTAGTCTGTAGTCTGTGGTTTGTAGTTTGTAGTGTGTAGTCTGTAGTCTGTGGTGTGTAGTTTGTAGTGTGTAGTGTGTACTCTGTAGTGTGTAGTGTGTAGTCTGTGGTGTGTAGTGTGTAGTGTGTAGTCTGTAGTGTGTAGTGTGTACTCTGTAGTGTGTAGTCTGTGGTGTGTAGTGTGTAGTCTATAGTGTGTAGTCTTTAGTGTGTTGTCTGTTGTGTGTAGTGTGTAGTCTGTAGTGTGTAGTCTGTGGTGTGTAGTGTGTAGTCTATAGTGTGTAGTCTTTAGTGTGTTGTCTGTAGTGTGTTGTGTGTAGTGTGTGTTATTGCTGGTATGGTCTCTTTGGAGGTTTTTGTTGTTTGAACTGAAATCCATTTTGGGCCATTTGATATACTGTTCATGACATCACAGATACGACTGAGAGCTTTACGGACCAAGTACCTGACTTTCGACGCGAGGGCCCAGAGTTTTTGGGGGTCAGGCCATACGGTCAGGGAAAGACTACTGGCCCTAAGTAGACACATGTTTTTCAACTTCAGGAGCACCCCATTCTGTATGACGCTGTCGTCTACAAATTCAATAGAGCTTTTAGAAGCATAGCCCTACCACAGGCACCCTCAACGTATTCTTTCAGTTCTCAGTTGAGCTTTGACCATTGTTGTTGAGACCGTGAGGTGTATCTAATTTTCTCAGACAGCTTGATAATGGCTCTTCACTAGTCTGTTGTTCGGGCTGTGAATGTGGAACAGTGGAAGATGAATGACTTTCTTAAGAAAAGGAAATTGGTTCTTTGGCCAGCTTTTGTGTGGCTTTGAACACAAACAGCTAAACACTATTGTGTCCTTCCATAATGGAATCTTCAGCTTGCAGACGGAACACGATTGATAGGTGTTTATCTCTGCTCCAGAATGGAACAACCCCCAGACAGAAACAATATTGCGTTGTACAGAAAATCTATCTTTCTTTCACACTTTTCAATTCATGGGGCGGTTTTCTAGTTATTTGTTATTATCTATGTGTTTTTGTGATATTTTCCTTCCCTGTCAGGAAAGAGAATGCAATGAGTCTCAGTGATGAATGGGTGTGCTCTGTGCCCCTTTTTACCTGTCGAAAGTTCTGGAAAAAGATCCCAGCAGACTGATGGTTTGTTGTTGCACTGCTTTTAAGGTCGTGCTGAACTTATAAACTCTGCCACTCTTTCTTTTTATAGAACTGCCTACTCTTATGAGTCAGTCTGACTATTTGATTCTGATGTGAGTGACGCAGGCAAATCCCGATTCAGGCGTCCGTTCAAAATACTCAGTGAGAATCTCAATTGCATACTCCTCGCAATCCTCTCTCCTTGCCTCCTTCTCAAAACCCAATGGATGAGAAAGCCAGAGATTCCGCCCCTCTGACCTCCTCCTCTAATGGGGTTTGAGAAGGAGGCAAGGATAGAGGACGCGAGGAGTATGCAATTGAGATTCTCCACATCATGCTAGTCTAATATTCCTCACCAATTCACTATTCCATGTTGCCTGGCTTGCATCGTTTCCTCATTACAACAGACTAGTGGAGTCTGGGGGTCTTGGCTTGACGTTTTGATAGTCATTCCAGACCAACATTCAGATAGCTTGAGATTTGTCTATGGCTCGCGAGAATACTCATTGGATGACAGAGCAGTCAGTCAGTGGGTGTGTAGCAGAGGCTGAGGCTAGCCTCTGAATCCTGGAGAGCTGCAGACACACAGTAGTCTCCTCTCCTCAGCAGCGGCCGGCCAGCTGTGTTTTCCTACTGAGGAAAAGCCTAGTCATTATGCTAGACAAGTTTACTCATCACTTAAGTATGGTTTCCGAACCACGTCTGTTGCATTGAGGCTAGCCTCTGAATCCTGGAGAGCTGTTCTCCTGTTCTTTCCCTCTCCTCTCTCCTCAGCCGTGGCTCCCCTTCCCAAGTATGACCGAGAGCTCAGAGTATAATCCATTATAAGGAGAAGGTTTAGACAGGCGTAAAAACTCTCTAATGGTTGTGTCAGTCAGAGACCGGCCCCCGCCTAGCAGTCACACGCACACAAACACACACACACATAGTTGCTGAGAGAGGCATGGCTGCCTGGAATTCAATGTTTAGCACACTGACAGCTCTGGAATGTGTTGTGATGTGTAATTGAGTGACAGCTGGGACAATGTCTTAATTTAATAAAAGACCAAGTGTCTTACTGTGGGGCCAAATGGCTCATAGTAGTTTTCTGTGGTTGTTGCTGTTCTTTTCTGATGGTGGTGATGTCTATGTTGATAATTTCTTCCATGTTTCACTCGTTGCTCTCAGAGTGCTCCCCTGACTATCTGTAAACTTTAAAAACAAGAAAATGGTGCCTAGTTTAAAATAATGAATTTGAAATGATTTATACTTTTACTTTTGATACTGAAGTATATTTTTAGCAATTCCATTTACTTTGATATATAACTATATTTAAAACCAAGTACTTTTAGACTTGTACTCAATTAGTATTTTACTGGGTGACTTTCACTTTTACTTGAGTAACTTTCTATTAAGGTATCTGTACTTTTACTCAAGTATGACAATTTGGTACTTTTTCCACCACTGTGTGTGTGTGTGTGTGTTTGTGTGTGTGTGTTGTTTAAAAACACTGGTTCCCAACAGGCTGTCTGGGGTGTATAAGGAGAGACTAATGCCCCTGGATGATTTCATTAGATCACATCTACAGTAGGGAAACAACTACACAGGCTGTGAATACATCCTCTGGAGAAGGGGAGGAAAGGGAACCCACCAATTAAATGTAACTCACAGGCAACACCTTTCAATACATTTCCAATGATGTGTTTACCTGTCAGAGGAGACACACAATAATTCAGTTGTTGTTCCTATAACGGGTATTTAATATGAGTTGATGCATTTTCACGATTACAGACACATCTCTTCATGTCATATTGTGGAGATTGGCTTGCAGGGATTTAACTTTGCAGGAAATGATTGTGATGTACACTGAGTGTACAAAACATTAAGAACATGTGCTCTTACCATGACACAGACTGACCAGGTGAATCCAGGTGAAAGCTATGATCCCTTATTGATGTCACTTGTTATATCCACTTCAATCAGTGTAGATGAAGGGGAGGAGACAGGTTAAAGAAGCCTTGAGGCAATTGAGGCATGGATTGTGTATGTGTTTCATTCAGAGGGTGAATCGGCAAAATACAATATTTAAGTGCCTTATATCAGGGTATGGTATTAGGTGTCAGTCGCACCGGTTTGTGTCAAGAACTGCAACGCTGCTGGGTATTTCACGCGTGTATCAAGAATGGTCCTCCACCCAAAGGACATCCAGCCAACTCGACACAACTGTGGAAAGCATTGGAGTCAACATGGGCCAGCATCCTTATGCAATGCTTTCGACACCTTGAAGAGTCCATGCCCCGATGGATGAATTGAGGCTGTTCTGAGGGAGAAAGGGGTGCCGGTGGAACTCAATATTAGGAACGTGTTCTTACCTAAGTGGCTCATCTGCAACAACAACATTGGCTATCTGTATCTATGCATCTCTGTATTCACTGGATAGAGATAACAGATACATGAAAGTGTTTAACCACAGGCAAATTAATATATGCTGTTACAGTATTGGTTGTTTTGGCTGTGTCTGCAGCACATCTGATCACAAAAACTCTTACAGCAAATGCATACCTCTGTGAAAAACGATATGTGTTGTGATTTCATATGTCTTTTTTTTTTCTCCAATAAAGAATCTGCCCGGAGAAGATAATATTGTTCAGAAGCAAAATATACATTCAATCAGATTTGATTCAATAACCAATCAGGTCTAGGTCTAAATCTATTTGGTGAAACAACATTGTGACAGTGTGTCATCCATTAGATCCCTTGCCTTCTCCCACTTAACCCTGTCCTAGATCCTATTAATACAGTATGTCATCCATTAGATCCCTTGCCTTCTCCCACTTAACCCTGTCCTAGATCCGATTAATACAGTATGTCATCCATTAGATCCCTTGCCTTCTCCCACTTAACCCTGTCCTAGATCCTATTAATACAGTATGTCATCCATTAGATCCCTTGCCTTCTCCCACTTAACCCTGTCCTAGATCCGATTAATACAGTGTGTCATCCATTAGATCCCTTGCCTTCTCCCACTTAACCCTGTCCTAGATCCGATTAATACAGTGTGTCATCCATTAGATCCCTTGCCTTCTCCCACTTAACCCTGTCCTAGATCCTATTAAAGCTTTACAGTCTCATATCTGCTATTAAGAAGAGATCTAAGGCTGTTGCACAAAATGGCAACCTATTCCCTTTATAGTGCACTTCTTTTTAACAGGGCCAGCTCATAGGGCTCATAGGGCTCTGGTCAAAAGTAGTACCATTTGAGACAACCTCTATGCACGTTGGCAGAGCTAGTCGAGATCATTCATTGTATAACACAGTGAAGGTCTATAACCTTGAATAGGGAACAAAGCATAAAAGTCTCCTGTTGAAAATCGGTTGGACAGAGAATCAATTGGTTTGATGGTGTCAGTAAATAAATGTCTTAATCTCAGAGTTCACATTGAGTTAGGTTAGAACATTGCTGTTGTACATTGAGGTATACTTTTTAACCAACAGCGGTTTTAAACCAAAGAGCTAAATATTTAGTGATATGATCTTCTCCGCTGTTTCTATAGTCCCACAGCGCCATCTAGGAGGGTGAGAGGAGTAGTGAAACACTTATACACACAACCCTGTTCAATCAAACACGTATGTATTGATATTCTCCAAACCCAGTTACTGGTTCTATTGCTCCCACGGGTTAGTGTTGTTTTGGAGTGTTCTATTTAGCCTTTGGCTAACCTCATAGTCCACTTGAGAGAGTATCCTGTGCCAAGAGAGCAAGTGTGTGTTTATAACGTTTAATAGTACAGCATGGTGAAGAAGCATGTCGCTATACACTGAGTGTACAAAACATTAGGAACACCTTCTCTTTCCATGACGTAGACTGACCAGGTGAAAGCTCTGATCCCTTATTGATGTCACCTGTTAAATCCACTTCAATCAATGTAGATGAAGGGCAGGAGACAGCATAGCTGCGGGAAGTAGTTTTGGGGTGGGGTAGGCAGCGGTGCTGAAAGGTTGTTTTGCCCACGCTACAGATGGCTATGTCGGCCCACTAAAACAGGACTAGCAAAGGCCCAGTGCACTAGTGTTGTAACAGAAAAAAAACGTTTTGTTTGTTTATTCAGATTTGTCAGGGGGTGCTGCAGCACCCTCATAACCCCTACTTCCCTCGGCAATGGGAGGAAACAAGTTAAAGAAGGATTTTTAAGCCTTGAGACAATTGATACATGGATTGTGTATATGTGTGCCATTCAATGGGTGAATGGGCAAGAAAAAAGATTTAAGTGCCTTTGAACGGGGTATGGTAGTAGGTGCCAGGCGCACAGGTTTAAGTGTGTCAAGAACTGCAACGCTGCTGGGGTTTTCGCGCTCAACAGTTTCCTGTGTGTATCAAGAATGGTCCACCACCCAAAGGACATCCAGCCAACTGGACACAACTGCCATACAGGTTGCAAAATAAATGGGAAGAGATTTTCGATGTACCGATTCCATGGCACATGGTTTATGAACTGGTACAAAAAACTACACTTGATTCAAAACGTAGAGTTTTTCAATTTAAATGATTATATAAAGTTCTTGCCACCAACAGAATGCTATATATATGGGGCATAATAATCTCAGCTCTGTAGATTTTGCTGCAAAGATACAGAATCAATAGATAACTTGTTCTGGTATTGCCCCTATGTAGCTTGTTCTGGTCACAGGTGAAGGAATGGTTAAAAAATCACAACATGCATTTAAAATTAACCTTACAAATAGCAGTGTTGGGCGATTTGGAAAGCCATAGTCAGTCAATAAGTAATATAATAATACTCGTAGGAAAGGTTTTCATCTTTAGCTCACAATCTGTGGATAATAAGTATGTAAAACATCACAGCACAATTGATAAATATATGGCACATGGAAACCAAACGAGGGTGGTCTATGGTGATAGGTGGGATGGGCTGAGAGTGGCTGAGGGTTGGGATTAAAGAGTTTATTTTTGGTAAATGTATTATTGTTATGTGACTGCTTTATATAAAAGTACCACGTATGTAAAATGTACATATATGTAGCAGAAAAGCTGTAAAAAAATATATATATTTGTCCTCTGAAGAGGTGGATGGGTTAATTAATAATAATAAACTTGACCAGGGATGTTCTTCAGGTGTTCTTAATGATCTGAAGAAAAGGGGGTGGGGAGGGGGTGCAACTCAATATTAGGAAGGTGTTCTTCATGTTTTGTACACCTAGTGTATATCTAAAGGCTGTTGAAGCATGCTGTCTATTGTTTGGAATGGTTGGAGACTCTTTTGGGTATTGACAGTGGTGTGTGTGTGTGCCAAATTGTGCTTGATCTGAAAATGTGGTTGATCGGAGGCCCTGTATGGATGGTGTGACGCAATTGCGAAGCCTCAGGAGGCTAGCAGAGGCCAAATTGAGCTCTGTACGGTTCCGCTGTGCGCCTCTCACATTTTGTAACAATGTAGATGGCTCCGTATACCTCTGCATTGACTTGATACACTGTATACACACAAACGGACTTTCTTGACAACTTCCTTCACAACAGCCAGTGGTGTATCGTACTTACAGTAAGTAAAAATACTTGAAAGTACTACTTAAGTCGTTTTTGGGGGGTATTTGTACTTTAATATTTATATTTTTTTTACTTTTTATTTTACTTCACTTACATTCCTAAAGAAAATAATGTACTTTTTACTCCATACATTTTCCCTGACACCCAATAGTACTTGTTACATTTTGAATTCTTAGCAGGACAGGAAAATTGTCAATTTTCTATGAAGGTATCTTTATTTTTACTCAAGTATGACACCGCTGACAACAGCTCTGCGCTGCTCGGTGAAGTGTAAGAAGTATTAACGCCTGACTTCTGCAAAGGCCGTATCAACATAAATGCTGCACGACCAATGCAGATGTCAGATTGACCATGAAGCGCCTTTAACACTCTACTTAAAATAAAATAAACTATACTAGACCTCAGGATATCAAGGACTATTGTTTTATTTCTCTCCAAGGCACTGACTCCAAAGATCAGGAGTGTTATTTTTCTTCTATTCCAGGAATGTTTTATCTGGCAATTCCAAGCAAAGCACAGGCTACGACTACTGTGTTTGTTATTTTCCACTTCTTGTACTGGTAGGTACAGTTGAAGTCGGAAGTTTGCATACACCTTAGCCAAATACATCTAAACTCAGTTTTTCACCCTATTAGATCCCTATACTGTAGACTAGTGTTCCTGTTTCATCCAGAGCCTGGGCCCACACGACAGTTGGGCTTCGGACGGTTGCTAATGCTATGATCTGTCTGTTTTTTTGTAGTCTGTGGTAGTGGCTGGAGGGCCTAGGCCACTAACTGCTTTCTCTGAAAGGTATATTTGACTTTGAAAATGTCTCTTTTGTTTTCAGTTTGCTTGAAGGTCTAGTTGTTAGAAGTCAGACCTGTATGTGGGTTAGTGGTGTAGTTTAGAGGGCTATTTCCTCATGTTCGTTCCTGACGGAAGAATGACCCTGGGACCAGTTTGATCAGTTCTGAGCTGCATTGAGCACAGTCCACACACACACACACACACACACACACACACACACACACACACACACACACACACACACACACACACACACACACACACACACACACACACACACACACACACACACACACACACACACACACACACACACACACACACACACACACACACACACACACACACACACACACACACACACACACACACACACACACACACACACACACATTTCAGAGAGAGGCATGACTGGGTCACATGTGGTTGCTAAGCAGCCAGAGTTTAATGGGTGACCAGGCTGACTGACTTTAGGTTGTTTGATTTCAGAGTTTAGTTTTCAACACAATAAGCCACAGTTCAGCTCAGCCTCAATGAAAAACCTCTGGATAGCCCTCTGAGCCCAGGGTCTAGGTGAGGTGATCTGGCTTTGCAGGGGGGATCAAAAACTCAGTCACTGTATTGAGGGGTCTGTTTTGTCCCACTGTTTTTTAACAAACCATCTCCATTCAAAGGATCTGAACTGTAGATACAGTTGAAGTGGGAAGTTTACATACACCTTTGCCAAATACATTTAAACTCAGTTTTTCACCATTCCTGACATTTAATCCTAGTAAAAATCCCCTGTTTTAGGATCACCACTTTATTTTAAGAATGTGAAATGTCAGAATAATAGTAGAGTGAATGATTTATTTCAGCTTTTATTTCTTTCATCACATTCCCAGTGGGTCAGAAGTGTACATACACTCAATTAGTATTTGGTAGCATTGCCTTTAAATTGTTTAACTCGGGTCAAACGTTTCGGGTAGCCTTCCACAAGATTCCCACAATAAGTTGGGTGAATTTTGACCCATTCCTCCTGACAGAGCTGGTGTAACTGAGTCAGGTTTGTAGGCCCCCTTGCTCGTACACGCTTTTTCAGTTCTGCCCACAAATTTTCAGGTCAGGCCTTTGTGATGGCCACTCCAAGACCTTGACTTTGCTGTCCTTAAGCCATTTTGCCACAACTTTGGAAGTATGCTTGGGGTCATTGTCCATTTGGAAGACCCATTTGCGACCAAGCTTTAACTTCCTGACTGATGTCTTGAGATGTTGCTTCAATATATCCACATAATTTTCCTGTCTCATGATGCCATCTATTTTGTGAAGTGCACTAGTCCCTCCTGCAGCAAAGCACACCCACAACATGATGCTGCCACCCCCGTGCTTCACGTTTGGGATGGTTTTCTTCGGCTTATAAGCCTCCCCCTTTTTCCACCAAACATAACGGTGGTCATTATGGCCAAACAGTTCTATTTTTGTTTCATCAGACCAGAGGACATTTCTCCAAAAAGTATGATCTATGTCCCCATGTGCAGTTGCAAACCGTAGTCAGGATTTTTTTATGGCGGTTTTGGAGCAGTGGCTTCTTCCTTGCTGAGCGGCCTTTCAGGTCATGTTTATATAGGACTTGTTTTACTGTGGATATAGATACTTTTGTACCTGTTTCCTCCAGAATCTTCACAAGGTCCTTTGCTGTTGTTCTGGGATTGATTTGCACTTTTCGCACCAAAGTACGTTCATCTCTAAGAGTATCCTTCCTGAGCGGTATGACGGCGGCGTGGTCCCATGGTGTTTATACTTGCATACTATTGTTTGTACAGATTAACGTGGCACCTTCAGGCGTTTGGAAATTGCTTCCAAGGATGAACCAGACTTGTGGAGGTCTACAATCTTTTTTTTTAGGTCTTGGCTGATTTCTTTTGATTTTCCCATGATGTCAAGCAAAGAGGCACTGAGTTTGAAGGTAGGCCTTGAAATACATCCACAGGTACACCTCCAATTGACTCAAATTATTATCAGAAGCTTCTAAAGCCATGACATAATTTTCTGGAATTTTCCAAGCTGTTTAAAGGCACAGTCAACTTAGTGTATGTACACTTCTAACCCACTGGAATTGCGATACAGTGAATTATAAGTGAAAGAATCTGTCTGTAAACAATTGTTGGAAAAATTACTTGTGTCATGCACAAGTAGATGTCCTAACCGACTTGCCAAAATGATAGTTTGTTAACAAGAAATTTGTGGAGTGGTTGAAAACGAGTTTTAATGACTCCAACATAGGTGTATGTAAACTTCCGACTTCAACTGTACATGAGGAAATAACTGGTAGATAAATGAAATAGCATTATGTGATGTTACCTGTATTATAAAGTGTTTATGAATGACTATCACACAATTTTAAACAACAAATTATAGCTGTTTAAAAAGTATTTATAGTGTCAACATTGTGGGCCAATTAACAAATTACAATCCATTTATATATAAAGTAACCTACCGAGGGGGATATTGTTGTTGTAAAGTGTTACCGAGGGGGATATTGCTGTTGTAAAGTGTACCGAAGGGGATATTGTTGTTGTAAAGTGTTACCGAGGGGGATATTGTTGTTGTAAAGTGTTACCGAGGGGGATATTGTTGTTGTAAAGTGTTACCGAGGGGGATATTGTTGTTGTAAAGTGTTACAGAGGGGGATATTGTTGTTGTAAAGCGTTACCGAGGGGGATATTGTTGTTGTAAAGTGTTACCGAGGGGGATATTGTTGTTGTAAAGTGTTACCGAGGGGGATATTGTTGTTGTAAAGCGTTACCGAGGGGAATATTGTTGTTGTAAAGCATTACAGAGGGGGATATTGTTCTTGTAAAGCGTTACTGAGGGGGAGATTGTTGTTGTAAAGCGTTACCAAGAGGGATATTGTTATTGTAAAGCGTTACCTTAGGAGATATTGTTGTTGTAAAGCATTACCAAGGGGGATATTGTTGTTGTTGTAAAGCATTACCAAGGGGGAAATAGTTATTGTAAAGCGTTACCGAGGGGGATATTGTTGTTGTAAAGCATTACTGAGGGGGATATTGTGTAGGTAAAGAAAGGCCCACTGAAAGAGGAGCAGATAAGGATCAAGTTACAGGTTACTGTTTCAGGTCCCTGGCAAGTCATTGCGGCAGTATTTTGCTATGTGGCAGTATATTGCTGTGTGGCAGTATTTTGCTATGTGGCAGTATATTGCTGTGTGGCAGTATTTTGCTATGTTTGTGTTCAACAGTAGGCTATGACTAGGGTAACTCATCAAAAA
The DNA here is from genome assembly GCA_030435695.1 of Brachymystax lenok tsinlingensis. NCBI lineage: Eukaryota > Metazoa > Chordata > Actinopteri > Salmoniformes > Salmonidae > Brachymystax > Brachymystax lenok. Next base: position 8,449,602 of record CM059817.1, on the reverse strand, counting down.
AGGTACAGCCTTTATGTGCAATTGACGTTGCATCACAAATGGCACCCTAGTCCCTATATAGGGACCTACTTTTCATCAGAGCCCTATGGGTCCTGGTCAAAAGTAGTGCCCTACATAGGGGATAGGGTGCTATTTGGGATACAGCGTTATTGGTCTAGGCTAGGTGTCTTGTAGACTGAGTGAGTGAGGAAACATATTCTGTAACCTTGGAGGATTGTAAATCGATTAACTGTAAACATTAAACAAGTGGCGCTAGTCATACAAGCTGGAGATAATGTAATTCTATTCAGTTTCCCCAAAAATACTATTTTCACAAACATCCTATTCAGGGACATCTGGCTCAGTGAGTGGGTGTAAGGAAAATCGTCTCTTTAGACTGTTTTCCTGTAGGCTATGGCACACGAACAAAATCCTTTACACACAAGTGAGGAGATACTTCACTGGAAATATCTTAAACCCAAGCAAAAGGTTACTACAGGCTCTTTCGATGGTCATTTACATAGCTAATCCCGCATTTATTCCGTTTTACATGACGTCATAAACTCCTCATTGGTCGCTGAAAGTTAACAGGGGCGTGCATTTCCGGTGATCTCACGTTGTGTATTTGCAGTTTCCCCTGCAACAGAGAGAGAAGAGAGGTCCCGGGCACAGAAGTATACCAACCTGGATATTCAGCCGAATAAATGCCACCAAGTATGACCAAGAGCTCGGCGAATAAACTGATCAATGGAGATGTTTGCCACCGGACATCCAACGGTAAGACATCATCGAGAAGGAACGGTTTCGTGAAGAATCATTGCTTGTTCCAACAACCGCAACAGAAGAATCGGCGCCCGAGTGAGGTGAGGCCCACCCGTCAACACTACTGCTACCACCGCTCCACGAGAATAGGGAATGACCATTACAATATACATTGAGTTAACACAGCCCAATAACATGTAGCCAGTTAATCCAACTATTTTTGTCTGTCGTTTTTATAAACTAGTCTTGAAGTTTGAGTCATTGTAACAAGTTTGATAGGGTTGATGCTTTGTGACGAAATGATCAAGCCTCAGAATGTGTTGGCTGAATTATAATATTTATGTACGTTTGTATGTATACAGACTATTCTACATGTATTAATTTAAAAAAAAGAAGAAAAAAAAGACTGAATTATAATTATTTATCGTGTCCGTTTTGTGAAAATGTCTTGCATCTCAACACAGCAAAGCATCACCACATAAGTACATCAATTATTTATATATATATATATATATTGGTAGCTGATAGCGGGTTGATGGACGCGGGTTGATGGTAGCTGATACTCCTGGTTGAGTGGGTGTGTCAGGTCGGTGGCAGTTCTCGCTCCTGTCCTCACAACTCTCCAAGAACCGCGCTTCCATGTTCTTGAGTTTAACTCCACAGATTTTTCTTAACAGCTTTACTATTTTGTGTAGTTGGTTTTTGTTTTAGATAGATAGCTGATTGTACCAGGCTTTGGAAACAGAAAGTGAGAACACTGAACAATGTATGTGTAGAATATGGCTGATATTATTTTATTGACCGGGTATTTATTTAATATCCTCATGAAATACAGTCGTTGTCCCTTTTTGTATATCTGTTTTGTGTTTGCAGTCCGAGAGAGTTTTGAGTCGATTTATAGTTCCAAGATATTTGTATTGCTCAATTGATTCTATTTGTTCTGAGTCAATGTGGATTGGCCCAGTGTCATCTTCTATGGTTCTGAAGTTTGCCATTTCCTTGTTTTTTCCCCCCTTAAGAATGAGTCTGTTTTCTTTGCACCATTCTGTGAAGTGTGTTATTTCTGTCCTGTGGTCATCCTGGACCCCTCGAGTAGACTGAAGAATAGGCTATGGGTGTTGTCAGACAGTGTAATCATAGGCTGCTATGCTTTCATTGTGTAGGCTATTTAGTTTACTAACCCATTAACAATCAGCCACATGCTAGACTCATTTTCACCATTGTTTTCATTTTGTTTTCCCAAAAATCACTTTTAAACTAATCATTTACGTCATGAAGCCACTCTTATAAACTCCAAACTCCTATCCAGGTTTTAAATGATCAAATAACATGTTATTGGTCATGTGCATATGTTATTGTTGGTGTTGCGAAATGCTTGTTTCTCTAGCTCCGACAGTGCAGTAATATAGAACAATTTCACATATACTCAATACACACACATCTAAGTAAAGGAATGATACATTAAGAGAAGCCTCTAATGTGCTAGTGATTGCTTTTTAACAGTTTGATGGCCTTGAGATACAGTCTCGGTCCCAGGCTTTGATGCACCTGTACTGACCTCGCCTTCTGGATGATAGCGAGGTGAACAGGCAGTGGCTCGGGTGGTTGTTGTCCTTGATTATCTTTTTGGCCTTCCTGTGACGTCAGGTGCTGTAGATGTCCTGGAGGGCAGGTAGTTTGCCCCCGGTGATGTGTTGGGCATACTGCACCACCCTCTGGAGAGCCTTACGGTTGTGGGCGGAGCAGTTGCCATACTAGGCAGTGATACAGCCCGACAGGATGCTCTCAATTGTGCGTCTATAAAAGCTTGTGATGGTCTTAGGTGCCAAGCCACATTTCTTCAGCCTCCTGAGGTTGGACAGGCGCTGTTGCGTCTTCTTCACTACACTGTCTGTGTGGGTGGGCCATTTCAGTTAGTCAGTGATGTGTATGCAGAGGAACTTGAAGCTTTCCACCTTCTCCACTGCGGTCCCGTCGATGTGGATGCTCCTGAAGTCCACGATCAGCTCCTTTGTTTTGTTGACGTTGAGTGAGAGGTTATTTTCCTGGCACCACTCTCCCAGGGCCCTCACCTCCTCCCTGTAGGCCGTCTCGTCGTTGTTGGTGATCAAAACTTTGTGGGTCCCCAGTGTTGAGGATCAGCGGAGTGAAGGTGGCACACATCTCGTGTCTGAGCCGTTGAATTGAGACTCCTCTTTGTCTCTGTACTGACGCCTGTTTGATTGCCTTGCAGAGGGAATAACTACACTGTTTGTATTCGGCCATATTCCCAGTCACCTTGCCATGGTTAAATGTGGTGGTTCGTGGTTTCAGTTTTGCGCGAATGCTGCCATCTATCCATGGTTTCTGCTTAGGGTAGGTTTTAATAGTCAATGGGTACAACATCTCCTATACACTTCCTGATAAACTCACCGTATCAGTATATACGTCGATGTTATTCACTGAAACTACCCGAAACATATCCCAGTCCGCGTGATCAAAACAATCTTGAAGCGTGGATTCCGATTGGTCAGACCAGCGATGAATAGTCCTTAGCACGGGTACTTCCTGTTTGAGTTTCTGCCTATAGGAAGGGAGGAGCAAAATGGAGTCGGGTCACATTTGCCGAAAGGAGGGCGAGGGGAGGGCCTTGTAAGCATCCCGGAAGTTGGATTAGCAGTGGTCGAGTGTTTTAGCAGCGCGGGTACTACAGTCTGTGTTAGAACTTCTGCAGCCTTTTTTCTCAAATTTGCTTTGTTAAAATCCCCAGCTACAATACATGCGGCCTCAGGATATGTGGTTTCCAGTCTGCATAACATGATGATTTGCCAATGGCGACAGCTAGTCTTACTGGAGTCCAACACATAACCAAAAAGACTAAACATTTAAACACATGAAGATTTAGTTTGCGTGGTGTAGAAGTTCTGCTGACACTGACACTACCATGGAGAATAGCAGTCAGAACGGGGAGGCAGGGCAGTTGGTTGTGCAACGTAACTGCAGAGGAGTACTTTGTCTCCCAGGCAGCACACACATGACGCAACACAAGCCTCCCCCTGGGGATAATGGCTGCTGGCTATAGGAAGTGGTCCCTGGGAGGGTTGAATGTCTCTGAGGACAGAAGGAGAGAGGATGAGAAAAAGGGACACTTGAGGCTAGGCTTTGATATGTTGGGAGCTTGGGGCGGTTGGACACACACTTGAGGCTACCGCGGAATTCTAAATTCAACCCTTTTTCCTATACCCCTCGGGCAATGTAGATATGAAAGGGTTGTATAGAAACCAAACAACGTGGTAATAATGTATACCTGGAGCTCCATGTAGTCCACTGATGGACAGAATGAATATTCTCTATACACTTGACCTATAGACTACCTTCTGATCTTAACAATTGCCTTGGGGACAGGAATTCATCCTTCAGAATCATTGGAATTTGGAGCATTTTGAATTCAACGTAAGTGACAGGTTGGCCCCTTTTAACAGGTTGTTGCTCTCAACCCAAACGTGATCTTTGTTGTGACACAGATAATTCAACAGTACCCTCGTTATCCTACCCACCCTTGGTTAATAATCCTGGTGTTGTATCACTGTCGAGAGTTCAATAAAGATTAGGTTTAGGAGTGGCAAATTGAGAGCCTAGGCATTCACTTCCTTGGCATTGCCCTCTATAAGACCTCTTTATCCAGCTCATGTGACAGTGACACATCCCTGGATGTGTGGAACTCCTCTCTTTTCATGGAATAGGAAACACCCTATTAGATCCCTATACTGTAGACTAGTGTTCCTGTTTCATCCAGAGCCTGGGCCCACACGACAGTTGGGCTTCGGACGGTTGCTAATGCTATGATCTGTCTGTTTTTTTGTAGTCTGTGGTAGTGGCTGGAGGGCCTAGGCCACTAACTGCTTTCTCTGAAAGGTATATTTGACTTTGAAAATGTCTCTTGTTTTCAGTTTGCTTGAAGGTCTAGTTGTTAGAAGTCAGACCTGTATGTGGGTTAGTGGTGTAGTTTAGAGGGCTATTTCCTCATGTTCGTTCCTGACGGAAGAATGACCCTGGGACCAGTTTGATCAGTTCTGAGCTGCATTGAGCACAGTCCACACACACCACAAAGGTATTTCAGAGAGAGGCATGACTGGGTCACATGTGGTTGCTAAGCAGCCAGAGTTTAATGGGTGACCAGGCTGACTGACTTTAGGTTGTTTGATTTCAGAGTTTAGTTTTCAACACAATAAGCCACAGTTCAGCTCAGCCTCAATGAAAAACCTCTGGATAGCCCTCTGAGCCCAGGGTCTAGGTGAGGTGATCTGGCTTTGCAGGGGGGATCAAAAACTCAGTCACTGTATTGAGGGGTCTGTTTTGTCCCACTGTTTTTTAACAAACCATCTCCATTCAAAGGATCTGAACTGTAGATACAGTTGAAGTGGGAAGTTTACATACACCTTAGCCAAATACATTTAAACTCAGTTTTTCACCATTCCTGACATTTAATCCTAGTAAAAATCCCCTGTTTTAGGATCACCACTTTAATTTAAGAATGTGAAATGTCAGAATAATAGTAGAGTGAATGATTTATTTCAGCTTTTATTTCTTTCATCACATTCCCAGTGGGTCAGAAGTGTACATACACTCAATTAGTATTTGGTATCATTGCCTTTAAATTGTTTAATTCGGGTCAAAAGTTTCGGGTAGCCTCCCACAAGCTTCCCACAATGTTGGGTGAATTTTGGCCCATGCCTCCTGTCAGAGCTGGTGTAACTGAGTCAGGTTTGTGATTGCTCGCACACGCTTTTTCAGTTCTGCCCACAAATTTTCCATGGGATTGAGGTCAGGGCGTTGTGATGGCCACTCCAATACCCTGACTTTGTTGTCCTTAAGCCATTTTGCCACAACTTTGGAAGTATGCTTGGGGTCATTGTCCATTTGGAAGACCCATTTGCTTTAACTTCCTGACTGATGTCTTGAGATGTTGCTTCAATATATCCACATCATTTTCCTGTCTCATGATGCCATCTATTTTGTGAAGTGCACTAGTCCCTCCTGCAGCAAAGCACCTCCACAACATGATGGCGGTTTTGGAGCAGTGGCTTCTTCCTTGCTGAGCGGCCTTTCAGGTCATGTTTATATAGGACTTGTTTTACTGTGGATATAGATACTTTTGTACCTGTTTCCTCCAGCATCTTCACAAGGTCCTTTGCTGTTGTTCTGGGATTGATTTGCACTTTTTCGCACCAAAGTACGTTCATCTCTAGGAGACAGAACGCGTCTCCTTCCTGAGTGGTATGATGGCTGCGTGGTCCCATGGTGTTTATACTTGCATACAATTGTTTGTACAGATTAACATGGTACCTTCAGGCGTTTGGAAATTGCTCCCAAGGATGAACCAGACTTGTGGAGGTCTACAATCTTGGCTGATTTCTTTTGATTTTCCCATGATGTCAAGCAAAGAGGCACTGAGTTTGAAGGTAGGCCTTGAAATACATCCACAGGTACACCTCCAATTGACTCAAATTATGTCAATTAGCCTATCAGAAGCTTCTAAAGTCATGACGACATTTTCTGGAAATTTCCAAGCTGTTTCATGGCACGGTCAACTTAGTGTATGTAAACTTCTGACCCACTGGAATTGTGAGACAGTGAATTATAAGTGAAATAATCTGTCTGTAAACAGTTGTTGAAAAAATTACTTGTGTTCTGCACAAAGTAGATGTCCTAACCGACTTGCCAAAACGATACGTGCCAAAACGTTTGTTAACAAGAAATTTGTGGAGTGGTTGAAAAACGCGTTTTAATGTCTCCAACCTAAGTGTATGTAAACTTCCGACTTCAACTGTATATAATATTATTATTTTTTACCTCAAGAATGGAACGAGGGCTTTGTCTATTTCTTCTCAAGTTTCTCTCTTAGTGTAACTGTCTTTATAGTTGAAACACTGAGTGAACAAAATATTAAGGACACCTGCTTTCTGTGACAGACTGACCAGGTGAAAGCTATGATCCCTTATTGATATCACTTGTTAAATCCACTTCAATCAGTGTAGATGAAGGGGAGGAGACAGGTTAAAGAATAATTTGTAAGCCTTGAGACAATTGAGACATGGATTGTGTATGTGTGCCATTCAGATGATGAATGGGCAAGACAAAAGATTTAAGTGCTTTTGAACAGGGTATGGTAGTAGGTGCCAGTCGCACTGGTTTGTGTAAAAACAAGTGCAACGCTGCTGGGTTTTTCACGCTCAACAGTTTCCTGTGTGTATCAAGAATGGTCCACCACCCAAAAGGCATCCAGCCAACTTGACACAACTGTGGGACGCACTGGAGTCAACATGGGCCAGCATCCCTGTGGAACGCTTTCGAAACCTTGTAGAGTCCATGCCCTGACGATGCAACTCAATTCTACTCAGTGTAAAGACTCCATGTGCATATATAATTAGTTATCAGACACTCTTGATCTGCATACTCTTTCACAAATCACTGACAGAGAGCAAAGTGTTTATCCTTCTGTGTTTTGTGGCTGCACTTTTTAGCATTTGGCTGAAAGTGTTCTGCATGTTTCAAGCAGATTAGGCCTGACTGAAGTAATTGATGACCTTGTAAGGAGAGTCTCAGAGAGATACTGTATGTCTGCTGAAAGGCCTTAACACTTCTACATCTGGGTTTATATTTAGATTAGTTTCACACTTCTGTGATCAAAGGCTCATTTTATTCACTCAAATGCCATTGGTTGATCTTTTCTCACCTAGGGTGTGACCCATGGGACAGACCGCAACGGTGCAACCACCATTAGACTTGTCTGCAGACACCACCGGCTAACATTAGAACAGACTAGGCTACCCAATAAATGCTGCTTCCAATGCTCCCTGTTTTGCACTACCAAAATTGCATGTAAAGATCAACACCAAATCCCTTCCAGTCAGCAACACAACCATCTTCTGTTTTGTCTGTGTATTTTCTTCTTCTCCAGAACGACCATGTTGTGCGTAATGCCAGCCTGTACAACAAAGCGTTTGTGGAGCAGTTTGAGGAGACTCCTCTGCTGGTGGCTGTCCTCACCTACGTGGGCTATGGGATCCTCACCATCTTCGGGTACCTGCGGGACTTCCTCCGGCACTGGGGCATGGAGAAGTGCCATGTGGCCAGAGAGAGGGAGGAGCAGAAGGTAAGAGATACAGATTAGTTTTTCCTTGTAGGCTATTCACTTTTTCTGTCTAGCTCCTGTCTTGGATGTGTCCTTTTGCCAAAGAACAGACAGAAGGTATGCTAAGCCAGATATCAGATATTTGATCTCACTGATCTAGAATTGGATTACCCCGCCCCTGAATCGGATTACCCCGCCCCTGAATTCTTTTTTTTAACCATTAAGGGTTTGGAGAAATAGCTGACCCTGTGTCAGTGGTTACTGGTTAGGGACAACTTATGTCTACCTAGTCCACTCTAAAACGCCTCTCTAAAACGGTTTTATGATGTAGGCTAATACTGTGATAATATTTACTCTGGTGCTGTGTGAATAGGGTGTGTCTGAAATATGCCTGAACATGGGAAGGTGTGAAAGTGATTACCCCAGACACATTCCACTACAGCTTTAACGTTTTCTAAACCTGTTTTTCTGTAAACCGCAATGCTCAGTGCAACCGTTATGCCAAACCAGTTGTCCTAAAGCTGTAAAAGAGACACACCTATGCCTGAGAGGAATTTAGACACACCTATGCCTGAGAGGAATTTGCATTGTCTATAAACACACTCTTTCTGGCAACAGCTAGTGCACACCAAATGCTTTACTATTGAACAGTTCGGTCAAACGATTTCTTTGAAAGCTTGGGAGAAAGACACACCTGTGTGTTTGCATCAATTCAGACCGTGTTATTGATTCCAGCAATGACTGACAATTCTCTCTCTCAATTTGCTTTATTGGCATGACGTATAAATGTACATATTGCCAAAGCTTAATTGGGATATTTACAATATGAAAATAATAACAATCAAAATTGTCAACAGGACAACAGTAACAATAACCAAGGGTCAAAATAACCACACATTGAACAATAACACTAAGCATACAGTAGAGGACATGTGCAGGTTGATTGGTCTGTCAGACACTGTCCCTCATCTTATGGCAGGCAGCAATGTAGTGCGCTGCCAACCCACAGCTTTCTGCTTCCTCCCCCAACAGGATGGGTAGCCTATTCTCATCAGAGAGCTCTTTGAAACCTTGAATAAGGGTTTCAAATTTGGGGAAATGACACTCTCTAATTGTTTTATATTTTTTACATTTTGTCAGGAAATGCAGCTCTGTCTCAGGTTCTGCTGTTGTGCAGTGGTTACACAGCCTTTCCTCTACAGGGAGCCAGGTTTTCCTGTGTCTACCCTTCTCAATGGCAAGGCTGTGCTCACTGAGCCTGTACTTTGTCAAGGTTTTTCTAAGGTTTTGATCAGTAACCATGGTCAAATAGTTTGCCATGGTGTACTGTCGATTTAGGGCCAGATAGCACTGCATTTTGCTTTGTGCTTGTGTTTCCCAATGAGAAATGTAGTTTTGTTTTAATTGTGATGTAATTTGTTTTATTCTGATTGATTGGATGTTCTGGTCCTGAGGCTTCAGTGTGTTAGTAGAACAGGTTTGTGAACTCAGCCCCAGGACCAGCTGGATGAGGAGACTCTTTTCTTTGCTCAGCTCTTGGCATTGCAGGGCTTGGTAATGATATGAGAGGGGGGTCTTAATTGCTCTTTTTTGAGTTTTTATTATTAGTGGATATTGGCCTAATTCTGCCCTGCATGCATTGTTTGTAGTTTTCCTCTGGACATGTAGGAGAATCTTACAGAACTCTGCATGCAGGGTTTCAATGGGGTGTTTGTCCCATTTAGTGAAATCTTGTTTTGCAAGTGGACCCCGCACCTCGCTGCCATAAAGTGCAATTGGTTCAATGACACACTCAATTAGTTTTAGCCAAATTTTAATAGGTATTTCAATTTGAATTTGTTTTTTAATTGCGTAGAATGCCCTGCGTGCTTTTTCTCTCAGTTCATTCACTGCCTCATTAAGGTGTCCAGTTGAGCTTATTTTTAAACCTAAGTAGTTGTAGTGTGTGCAGTACTCTATATATTTTGTACCAATTGAGAACTTTGGTCTAATTCCCTGAGATCTGGATCTTCTCTGAAAAATCATTATTTTAGTCTTTTTGGGGTTTACTGCCAGGGCCCAGGTCTGGCAGTACTGCTCTAGCAGGTCCAGGCTCTGCTGTAGGCCATGTGCTGTGGGTGACAGCAGACTTACAGTGGGGCAAAAAAGTATTTAGTCAGCCACCAATTGTGCAAGTTCTCTCACTTAAAAAGATGAGAGAGGCCTGTAATTTTCATCATAGGTACACTTCAACTATGACAGACAAAATGAGGGAAAAAAATCCAGAAAATCACATTGTAGGATTTTTAATGAATTTATTTGCAAATTATGGTGGAAAATAAGTATTTGGTCACATACAAACAAGCAAGATTTCTGGCTCTCACAGACCTGTAACTTCTTCTTTAAGAGGCTCCTCTGCCTAGCCAGTCTCCAGATCTCAACCCCATAGAAAATCTTTGGAGGGAGTTGAAAGTCCGTGTTGCCCAGCGACAGCCCCAAAACATCACTGCTCTAGAGGAGATCTGCATGGAGGAATGGGCCAAAATACCAGCAACAGTGTGTGAAAACCTTGTGAAGACTTACAGAAAACATTTGACCTCTGTCATTGCCAACAAAGGGTATATAACAAAGTATTGAGATAAACTTTTGTTATTGACCAAATACTTATTTTCCACCATAATTTGCAAATAAATAAATTAAAAATCCTACAATGTGATTTTCTGGATTTCTTTTTCTCATTTCGTCTGTCATAGTTGAAGTGTACCTATGATGAAAATTACAGGCCTCTCTCATCTTTTTAAGTTGGAGAACTTGCACAATTGGTGGCTGACTAAATACTTTTTTGCCCCACTGTAGGTCATCTGCGAAGAGTAGGCATTTAACCTCTGAATTGTGGAGACTAACACCAGGGGCAGAGGATTCTTCTAGGATAGTGGCCAATTCGTTTATGTAAATATTGAAGAGTGCAGGGCTCAGATTGCAACCCTGACGAAGGCCCTGCCCCTGGGTAAAGAATTCTGTTATTTTCTTGCCAATTTTAATGGCGCACGTATTGCCAGTATACATTGATTTAATTATGTCATATGTTTTACCCCCTACACCACTTTCAACAACTTTGTAGAACAGTCCTGTATGCCAGATAGAATCAAATGCTTTTTGGAAGTCGATAAAGCAAGCATATATTTTGGTATTATTTTGGTGGACATGTTTATCTATCAGGGTGTGTAGGGTGTAAATATGATCGGTCATGATGTTTTGGTATAAATCCAATTTGGCTTTTACTCAAGACATTGTGCTTATTAAGGAAGTTTAGAACTCTTACATTTATAATACTACAGAAAACCTTCCCCAGGTTACTGTTCACACAAATGCCTCTGTAATTGTTAGGGTCAAATTAGTCTCCGTTCCTAAAGATTGGGGTTATGAGTCCTTGATTCCAGATGTCAGGGAAATAACCTACACTCAGGATCAAATTAAACAGTTTTAATATAGCCAATTGAAATTTTGCACTAGTGAGTTTGAGCATTTCATTTAGGATGCCATCAGGTCCGCATGATTTGAGGGCCTGAAGTTTCTTATAGAGCTCCTGGTCAGTAATTGGGGAGTCCAATGGATTTTGATTGTCCTTTATAGCTTTTTCTAATCCATTCAACTTCTCATGAATTTGACGTTGTTCTGCGTTTTTTGTCAATTTGAACGGTGTTGTAGAGTGTTTTAAAATGGGTTGTCCATCTCTGTCTCTGTCTCTGTCTCTCTCTGTCTCTCTCTCTCTGTCTCTCTGTCTCTCTCTGTGTGTGTGTGTTTTCTAGGATTTTGTTCCACTGTACCAGGACTTTGAGAACTTCTACACCCGGAATCTATACATGCGTATCCGTGACAACTGGAACAGGCCGATCTGCAGTGTTCCAGGAGCCAAGATGGACCTGTTGGAGAGGGCCTCCAAAGACTACAACTGGACCTTCCAGTGAGTGGCTCATCCTAACCATAATAACTCTAACAGGGCTTGTGTACATGTGTAGCTACTAGACTAGTGTAATTGGTACTGTACACTTTGGACCTACCCATGGACTATCATGGCTATTACAGGGAGTAGATGGGTCTGTGTGAGAACTACCTATGTCATGGAAGGGTCTATCATGCCCCCTCCATCACCTACAGGTCATTGTCCTACTTACAATGATAAGAGAGGGAAGTCTATCTGGGGACGAACGTGATGTGTAGAAACCAACAGACAATATCTATCACGTATCGTTGTGTGGTAATGGTTAACCTCATTCACTCTTTGCTAGGCATGATTTGCTGCTGTCACAACTACAGTGTTAGGGAACCCTTCAAGAACAAGTTAAAAACAAAACCTGATAGAATTGTCAGCACGATAGCTACTCTTGCCGCTCGTCAAAACTCACAAGTACAATATAAAACATAATAAAGAAACAGAAGCCCTTTTTTGTGCGTTTGGCATTATCACAAGGTTTTAAAATACAGGATCTGACCTCCTCCAACACAACTGTAGTTCTGTCTCGTCAGAGTTGCTATAAGTTGTCTTTCTACCCAGACACACAGGCAAGGTGGTGAAAGACGTGATCAACATGGGTTCATATAACTACCTGGGCTTTGCTGAGAACACTGGGAGGTGTGCCGACGCTGCCACAGAGTCTACACATGAGTATGGCGTTGGAGTGGGTAGCACGCGCTATGAGATGGGTAAGACATGGTTATAATAGCCTTCTTGTGGGGACAAGGGTCGTTTGTTTTTAAACACTCATATCTGTGGACCTCAGGTAGAGCATGGCGCTTACAACGCCAGGATAGTGGGTTCGATTCCCGGTACTACCCATACCTAAAATGTATCCACGCGTGACTGTTAAGTCGCTTGGATAAACGTATCTTCTATATGGCGTATGTTATTTAAAACGAAGCGCTGATACAAAACGTTGGTTAAATATGCACTGCAGACGACCTTCTGGGGACAAACTGGCCCACTCATTCTGTTGGGCTTGGTTGTGCCGTCTACTTTGTAGGTTTGCAATTTTTAAAGGAAACAAAAGTCCTCTGTTGTCATGTACCCCACAATGACAGAGCACAGAATGGAAAGACATGTTGGACATTAACATTCTAGTCAAGTCCTCCTCCATGGATTGTTTATGTCAGGCCCTTGTTATGTGCAGGTAGCTGTTGTTTTGAGGTAATGCATCTTTGTGTTGTTGAGTTGTATTATAGTATGTATTATAGTATGTATTATTGTATTATAGTATGTATTATTATTGTATTATAGTATTATGGTATGTAGTATTATAGTATGTAGTATTATTGTATTATAGTATGTAGTATTATAGTATGTAGTATTATTGTATTATAGTATGTATTATTGTATTATAGTATGTATTATAGTATGCACTATTTATGTATTATTGTATTATAGTATGTAGTATTTGTGTATTATTATAGTATATAGTATGTATTACAGTATGTATTATTATTGTATTATAGTATGTAGTATTATAGTATGTAGTGTAGTATTATAGTATGTATTATTATTGTATTATAGTATGTGTTATTGTATTATAGTATGTGTTATTGTATTATAGTATGTATTATTATTGTATTATAGTATGACCTGGGCAGTTGTATTGACTCATAAAGCGGCTTTGTTTCTACATGGATGGTGATGTTGACTTTGAGCATCACTGTAACTGATATGGATACTAGTGAATTTTAGTTAGTACATCTGTATTGATGTCATGCACACTTTATGTTGACACGACATCATTCTATTTACATGTTGCTGTTCCTGCTGTATTCAGGTAACCTGGACCTCCATGAGGATTTGGAACAGCTGGTTGCTAGGTTCCTGGGGGTGGAGTCATCTATGGCGTTTGGGATGGGCTTCGCTACCAACTCCATGAACATTCCGGCTCTGGCTGGAAAGGTAGGGATAAGAATATATATATTTCTCATATGCTTCGTAAACAGCAGTTAAATGGTTACTTACGCGTCCTTATCTAACAATGCAGATTTAAAGATGAATAAAAAAAGAAATAGTGACCCAAGGAATAAATACACAGTGAATATCAAATAAAAATATTAAGCATGGCTGTATACAGGGAGTATTATATAACATGGCTATATACAGGGAGTAGAATATAACATGGCTGTATACAGGGAGTAGAATATAGCATGGCTGTATACAGGGAGTAGAATGTAACATGGCTGTATACAGGGAGTAGAATGTAACATGGCTGTATACAGGGAGTAGAATGTAACATGGCTGTGTAGAATGTAACATTGCTGTATACAGGGAGTAGAATGTAACATGGCTGTGTAGAATGTAACATGGCTGTATACAGGGAGTAGAATGTAACATGGCTGTATACAGGGAGTAGAATGTAACATGGCTGTGTAGAATGTAACATGGCTGTATACAGGGAGTAGAATGTAACATGGCTGTGTAGAATGTAACATGGCTGTATACAGGGAGTAGAATGTAACATGGCTGTATACAGGGAGTATATACAGGGGGTCCCACCTGCCCCCTTCCGTCGGCTCACTCTCGCGCCTTCTCTCCAGTTGTAGCAATCACTAGGCTACCTCAGATGCCAACCTACGTCAGTAGGCTAAATGAGGAATCCTTCAATAGAGGAGTTGAAACGTTTCAGCCAGGGACCCATCATTAACATTTAACATTAGAGCCAAAGAAAGGACCCATCACTGTCATTAGAGCCAAAGAAAGGACCCATCACTGTCATTAGAGCCAAAGAAAGGACCCATCACTGTCATTAGAGCCAAAGAAAGGACCCATCACTGTCATTAGAGCCAAAAAAAGGACCCATCATTAACATTAGAGCTAAAGAAAGGACCCATCACTGTCATTAACATTAGAGCCAAAGAAAGGCCATTCACTGACATTAACATTAGAGCCAAAGAAAGAGCAACGTTTTAGATAAATTTGATGGACTGGTCTGTAACAATAAAGGAACCAGTACATGGCTTGTAAAACATGCTGCGGTTTAATCAGATAGGCTACCAACCAGAGAGTGGGACAAGCAGCATAGCTGCTCTGCTCCTAACCACTTGACCGTCAAGCCCAGTTTTTTGTGTATTAAACCCCTGCCGTCTGCGGTGAGGAGGGAAATAAAAATAGATTGACATGCAGTACTGCCACTCAGGTTTTATTAAATGTAAATGTTAATGTGTTGTAAATGTTAAATTGTGCTCAGCTGTAGGCTACAGATTTCTGCGGTGCTGAGCAGACAGTCCTGCTGCGGTCTCTGTCCTCATCTTTCAGCCTTAACCAATCTACATTTAGGTCATTTAGAATATACTCTTATCCACAGAGACTTAGGCCTACAGTCAGTGCGTTTAACTAAGATATAGGTAAGACAACCACATATCACAGTCGCATTTTGCATTACTGAAATTATTTTCAATACTTCCAAATCAAACACAATAGTCTACATATTTCTGCGTGCAAAAATAAGCACGTGACCCGAGTGATTTTTTTTTTTATAGGTAAGGAACAGGAAAGTTCCGGGGTTATAGAACTGTTGTGTGATCAGGATAGTACAGGAAAGACTGGACAGGAATGGATTTTCACTCCTGTGTCAACCTCTAGTACGCACTATCCTCTGTAGCGGCTTGCGGTTGGAGGCCAGGCAGTTGCCATGCTAACCAGTGATGCAGCCGGTCAAGCCGCTTTCGGTGGTGCAGCTGTATAACGTTTTGAGGATCTGAGGGCCCATGCCAAATCTTTTCAGCCTCATGAGGGGGAAAAAGGCATTGTCGTGCCCTCTTCACGACTGGATTGCTGTGTTTGGACCATCATATTTCCTTATTGATGTGGACATTGAGGAACCTGAAGCTCTCCACCTGCTCCACTACAGCCCTTTTGATTTAAATGAGGGCGTGCTCGGCCCTCCGTTTCCTGTAGTCCACGGTCAGTGAATTTGTATTACTGATGTTGAGGGAGAGGTTATTTTCCTGGCACCACACTGCCAGGTCTCTGGCCTCCCTATAGGCTGTCTCATCGTCATTGGTGATCAGGCCCACCACAGTCTTCTGCTAACTTAATGATGGTGTTGGAGTCGTGCGCGGCCATGGGTGAACAGGGAGTATAGAAGGGGCCTACCCTCGCCACCTGGGGCCAGCCGATCAGGAAGTCGGGAATCCAGTTGTTGAAGGAAGTGTTCAGTCCCAGGGTCCTTAGCTTATTGATGAGCTTTGAGAGAGCTATGGTGTTGAACGCTGAGCTGTAGTCAATGAATAGCATTCTCACATGGGTGTTCCTTTTGTCCAGGTGGGAAAGGGCAGTGTGGAGTGCAAAATAGATTGTGTCATCTGTGGATTTGTTTGGGAGGTATGTGACTTGGAGTGGGTCCAGGGTTTCTGAAATGACGGTCCTGTCTCTGGTCCTGTTCTCACTACCTGTATTTCTCACTCACTCCACGAACATTCCTGCTCTTGCTGGCTTTGTCTGTCTCTTTCTCTGTGTCTCTCATCTCTGCTCTCTCTCCCTCTTATCTCTTGTTCTCTCTCCCTCTCTTATCTCTTGTTTTCACTCCCTCTCTTATCTCTCACGTTCTGTAAGCCAATGAACTGCAGTAACCTCTTTATTGATCTTAACCAGTTGAATTATAGGAAGACCATTTGATTTCCGCCTTAAAAGACATATCCAAACGTAATTATTTCCCATGAGATGGCCAAAAACAATAACTGGTAATGTTGCGTAGTTTTAGAAAGAAACTCCCCTTTCTGGTAAAAATAGGTGTACTCACTTGAGGACACAAGCTCAAGTACATAGTACAAATATAAAAAATCATATTTCTTTCCTATTCAACAAAAATGTGGCTTGAAATAACTGAAATGCATTAAATATTGTAACAATGAAATTCGAAACAATTTCACCGTTCTTGGAACTGTAAAATAAATATTATTATACTTAGTGACAGCACAATATTGGCACTATTTCATATAACTGTCGACAGAGAATGTCCTAAACGTCCTCTGAGCGGCGCAGAAACACCATTCAATGTTTGTAGACTCGTTACAACTTCAGCTTTAAGCACAAAGTGATTTCTTCTGACCCAGACAAAGTGGTCTTGTTTCAATTCTATGAAATTATTTTGTTGAGAGGTAAATCCGGCTGAGAATATCACACCGAGATGAAACCACAATGGCTGGATTTGTTTGACTGTCACCGTTCGTTTGCCCTCTCCCAAGCTCAGCTCACTCGCTCAGAGGAAGAGATAATCGATTCTTTGTCTGGATAGGCCAGAAAATGTGACACGTCACTCCTTATGCAAATGTAGGGTCTGAAACCTGACACTTGGAAACCGAGAGCAGACAACTGGGGCTTTTTGGCATTATATGGCAAGGGACACTACAGCGTTCACAGACCGCTTTGTACACCAAAATGGCATTCGGAATCAGTCCAGAACTGCTCAAAGTCCCCCATATGGGGGTTCACGCTGTTCCAAAACCCTCTAGTTTCCTCAATGTGTTCTCAAAACATTGAGAAACGGGTGTCGTTAATCATCATGATGCCTGAAAGGCCTTGAGTTATTAGGATAGGAAGCTCTCTCCGCCCCTCTCTCTCTCCGCCGTCCTTCTCTCTCTCTCCGCCCCCTCTCTCTCTCCGCCCCTCCCACTCTCTCTGACTCATATAACCCTTTACTTCTCCTCCTCTAAGTTTTGTTTTGACAAAAAGTGAAGTAAAAGTCTCTGACTGGCAGGCGCATGGTCGCCCTCGTGAAAGTAGTCAACACACTTCCTCTCTTGACAGATGTCAACATTGAGGAGAGGCAAAGGACCATTCACATGTTCCTGACAGACTTGTTAAACCCAGTCAGTGTTTCTTTCCTCCTCCTCCTCCTCTTGGAAATGGCATCATTGTGTAATGCACTCATTCTGCCCAATCATTCAATCACTAGATGATGGAATTGTGTAACTTGTCTTGCGGTAACTATGCAATGGCTGTGGGGTGTCGTTGTGTGATGGCCGATGTGTCATTGACTGTGAGACTGTGTCTGTGACCCCCCTTCTGGGAAACTGTCCTGTATACCACTTTAGTGTGTCAGTGTTTTTGTATTGCTATGTAAATAAGTGCTATTATTTTGGTATAATTCCAGGGCTGTTTGATCCTGAGTGATGAGTTAAACCATGCCTCTCTGGTGCTGGGCGCTCGGCTGTCTGGATCCATCATCAGAGTCTTCAAGCACAACAGTGAGTCATTGAGTGTTGTCAAAGACGACCCTGTTTGATCCCCATCCATCTATTACCTCAGCCAGCTCTCTACAGTAAACTTACAGACCACAATGGGATGTAACCTGCTCCATGCAATCAACACAACACTAAAGACCAACTGTCTCTCATTAGCAGCTCTAGTCTCAGTCTAGCTGTTTGTTTATCTTATATTAGAGTCTGACCACATGTAAGCCATGCCACCATCCATCCCCAGCCACCTCCACACAATCTACTGTTCCTCCCTTTCCAGTAAGACATGACTCTGTAGTTAGGTGTCGGGTAGTAATACAAATATGGATATTTCATGCCAGTGTTTGTTTTGTTTTCTCTCATTGCTCTTCTCTCATTATCTTTTAGACTGACAAGACAGGGGAGATGCGACGCATAAACACATTTCTTCACTCGGAAGACTGGCTGCCACTCCGTGTTAGCCAGCCATCTTGTTGTTGTATTGCTTGGGATACAGTGTCTAAACATTCATGTTCTTAGGCTGCATTATTCAGACCCTTTTCTCTGTTCTGTTTCCGTCTCTCTAGATATGGTGAGTCTAGAGAAGCTGTTGAGAGACGCCATAGTCCACGGCCAGCCCAGAACACGTAGGCCCTGGAAGAAGATCCTCATTCTGGTCGAAGGAATATACAGGTAATGTACCTTTTTTTAGAGGTATCACATGTAAAGCTATCATCTGTATTTCTATTTTTTAGAGGTATCACATGTACAGCTATCATCTGTATTTCTATTGTTTAGAGGTATCACATGTACAGCTATCATCTGTATTTCTATTGTTTAGAGGTATCACATGTACAGCTATCATCTGCAGTTTTCTTAAACATTCATTAATGAATTCCAATAAATAATGGAAATAATCCCAGCTGAATCAGACGCTCACAATACATTTCAGAAAGTCTCCCTGCAGGCTCCGCACGGCCTAGTCGTACAGAAAGTCTCCCTGCAGACTCAGAACGGCCTAGTCGTACAGAAAGTCTCCCTGCAGACTCAGAACGGCCTAGTCGTACAGAAAGTCTCCCTGCAGACCCAGAACGGCCTAGTCGTACAGAAAGTCTCCCTGCAGACTCAGCACGGCCTAGTCGTACAGAAAGTCTCTCTGCAGACTCAGCACGGCCTAGTCGTACAGAAAGTCTCTCTGCAGATTCAGCACGGCCTAGACGTACAGAAAGTCTCCCTGCAGACCCAGAACGGCCTAGTCGTACAGAAAGTCTCCCTGCAGACTCAGCACGGCCTAGTCGTACAGAAAGTCTCTCTGCAGACTCAGAACGGCCTAGTCGTACAGAAAGTCTCTCTGCAGACTCAGCACGGCCTAGTCGTACAGTTAGGAAGTTTCTTTTTCCTGGGTGTACAGGATGTTGACTGAATAATTTACTAGTCTTTGCACAGAAGTGGGCATAAATATAGTGCGACTTGAGTTCTTTGTCATGTACTTACTGTAAAGGTCAGGTCAACCAATCCATTCTGATCAGTTTGGTTCTTGGTAAAGCTCCCTGATCAGTTCACTAAATGTGTCGTTAAAATGGTTTGCCACACCCTGGGTGATCTACAGACACACAGTCACTGACTTCTCACTGCAAATCAAGACCAGATAGAAACATACACCTCTTACGTTCTTTTAGATTCCACGTAGGGAGACATTCACATGTCTTAGTACGGCTGTGTTCATTTTCCAGACACAACAGTTGATCCACAGAATATTTATAGTGTGTGTGTGCTGTGTTCACGTTCACGTCGTGTGTGTGCTGTTTTTACACGTCCATGTGTGTGCTGTGTGTACACGTTCACGTCATGTGTGTGTATGTGCTGTGTGTAAACGGTCACATCGTCTGTGTGTACGCGTTCATGTCGTGTGTCTGTCTCTTCTCCCTCCACATCTCACCATTCTCCTCTCCATTTACAGTATGGAGGGATCCATCGTGCGTCTGCCTGAGGTGATAGCCCTGAAGGAGCGCTACAAGGCCTTTCTCTACCTGGACGAGGCCCACAGCATCGGGGCACTAGGACCTCGTGGTGGAGGGGTGGTCGACTACTTTGGTCTGGACCCCAAAGATGTTGACATCATGATGGGAACGTTTACTAAGAGCTTTGGTGCTGCTGGAGGGTATATCGGAGGAAAAAGGGTGAGTCGGCTGTCTGACAGAGGTTAAAGGTCAGGGGAGGTCATTATGGGAGTATTTACCAACATCTTTAGTGCTGCTGGAGGATAGATTGGAGGAAAGAAGGTGTGCCGGCTGTCTCCAAAGGCAGAAACCTGAGTTCCAGCTGGAAACACCAAAACATTCAGTTGCAACAGAGCTAAGTGCAGGGTTCCCTCCCTTCTAACACTGAAACTGCCCTGAGTGTTCATACACAGATAATCGCCACTGACATGAGTCATGACATCATGTCTATTATGAGTGGAGCCTTTCATTTTTTCAGGGATGGTTACTGATACAGTTTACTGACAAAGGTTTTGGTGTGGTGGTTTCATCATCAACGGGACAACCCGGTTTCATCATTGCCCAATGATATGAGACATTTCCCACAGTACTTAGTGAAACCAGGTTTCCATGGCTCAGTTGGAGCATGTTTGATTTCTGAATAGATCCCATACTGTCTACATTAGAATGACAATGGTCTCTTCTCTCCCCCATAGGAGTTGATAGACTACCTGCGGTCCCACTCCCACAGTGCTATCTACGCTACCTCCATGTCCCCTCCTGTGTCCCAACAGATCATCACTTCTATGAAGATTATCATGGGGGAGGACGGTACCACTCTGGGTGAGTTTACACAGCGAGCCTCCCTCAGCTGGGAGGAAACACACTGTGTTGCTGAATGAGAACTAGTTAGTATCCCAAATCCTGCAATCAGTAACACTTTACCCCTGTTTATATGTACACTGAACAAAAATATTAACGCAACATGTAAAGTGTTGGTCCCATGTTTCATGAGCTGAAATAAAAGATCCCAGAAATGTTCCATACACACAAAAATATTATTTCTCAAAGATTTTGTGGACACATTTGTTTACATCCCTGTTAGTGAGCATTTCTCCTTTGCCAAGATGATCCATCCACCTGACAGGTGTAGCAAATCATGAAGCTGATTAAACAGCATGATCAATACACAGGTGCACCTTGTGCTGGGGACAATAAAAGGCCACTCTAAAATGTGCCGTTTTTGTCACACAACACGTCACAGATGTCTCAGGTTTTGAGGGACTGTGCAATTGGCATGCTGACTTCAGGAATGTCCACCAGAGCTGTTTACAGAGAATTGTTCATTTCTCTATCGTAAGCCGCCTCCAACTTCGTTTTAGAGAATTTGTCAATACGTCAAATCAAAATCAAATCTAATTTTATTTGTCACATACACATGGTTAGCAGATGTTAATGCGAGTGTAGCGAAATGCTTGTGCTTCTAGTTCCGACCATGCTGTAATATCTAACATGTAATCTAACAAATTCACAACAACTACCTTATACACACAAGAGTAAAGGAATGAATACGAGTATGTACATATAAATATATGGATGAGCGATGGTCTGACCGGCGTAGGCAAGATGCAGTAGATGGTACGGAGTACAGTATATACATATGAGATGAGTAATGTAGGATATGTAAACATTATATAAATGGCATCGTTTAAAGTGGCTAGTGATACATTTATTTCATCCAATTTTAATTATTAAAGTGGCTAGAGATTTGGGTCGTTGGCCGAACGGCATAGGCAAGATTCAGTAGATGGTTTAGAGTACAGTGTATACATTTGATATGAGTAATGTCGGATATGTAAACATTATATACAAAATTGTTTAAAGTGGCTAGTGATACATTGTTACATCCAATTCCTATGTTTAAAGTGGCTAGAGATTTAAGTCAGTATGTTGGCAGCAGCCACTCAATGTTAGTGATGGCTGTTTAACAGTCTGATGGCCTTGAGGTCGAAGCTGTTTTTCAGTCTCTCGGTCCCAGCTTTGATGCACCTGTACTGACCTCGCCTTCTGGATGATAGCGGGGTGAACAGGCAGTGGCTTGGGTGGTTGTTGTCCTTGATAATCTTTTTGGCCTTCCTTTGACATCGGGTGGTGTAGGTGTCCTGGAGGGCAGGTAGCTTACCCCCGGTGATGCGTTGTGCAGTCCTCACTACCCTCTGGAGAGCCTTACGGTTGTGGGTGAAGCAGTTGCCGTACCAGGCGGTGATACAGCCCGACAGGATGCTCTCGATTGTGCATCTGTAGAAGTTTGAGTGTTTTTGGTGACAAGCCAAATTTCTTCAGCCTCCTGAGGCTGAGTTGGAGGTGTGCTTGGCCACGCAGTCATGGGTAAACAGGGAAGACAGGAGAGGGCTGAGAACGCACCCTTGTGGGGTCCCAGTATTGAGGATCAGCGGGGTGGAGATGTTGTTTCCTACCCTCACCACCTGGGTCCGGCCCGTCAGGAAGTCCAGGACCCAGTTGCACAGGGGTTGGGTCGAGACCTAGGGTCTCGAGCTTAATGACGAGCTTAGAGGGTACTATGGTGTTAAATGCTGAGCTGAACAGCATTCTTACATGTGTATTCCTCTTGTCCAGATGGGTTAGGGCAGTATGCAGTGTGATTGCGATTGCGTCGTGTCGTCTGTGGACCTGTTGGGGCGGTAAGCAAATTGGAATGGGTCTAGGGTGTCAGGTAGGGTGGAGGTGATATGATCCTTGACTAGTCTCTCAAAGCACTTCATGATGACGGAGGTGAGTGCTACAGGGCGATAGTCATTTAGCTCAGTCACCTTAGCTTTCTTGGGAACAGGAACAATGGTGGCCCTCTTGAAGCATGTGGGAACACCAGACTGGGATAAGGATGGATTGAATATGTCCGTAAACACACCAGCCAGCTGGTCTGCGCATGCTCTGAGGACACGGCCAGGGATGCCATCTGGGCCGGCAGCCTTGCGGGGGTTAAGACGTTTAAATGTTTTACTCACATTGGCTGTGGTGAAGGAGAGGCCGCAGGTTTTGGTAGCGGGCCATGTCGGTGGCACTGTATTGTCCTCAAAGCGAGCAAAGAAGTTGTTTAGTTTGTCTGGGAGCAGAACTTCGTGGTCCGCGACGGGCTGGTTTTCTTTTTGTAGTCCGTGATTGACTATAGGCCCTGCCACATTCCTCTCGTGTCTGAGCCGTTGAATTGCGACTTCCTTGTCACTATACTGACGCTTAGCTTGTTTGATTGCCTTGCGGAGGGAATAGCTACACTGTTTGTATTCGGTCATGTTTCCGGTCGCCTTGCCCTGATTAAAAGCAGTGGTTTGCGCTTTCAGTTTTGCTGCAGACCACGTGTAATCACGCCAGCCCAGGACCTCAACATCCGGCTTTTTCACCTGAGGGATCGTCAGGGAGGGGTGCTGAGGAGTATTTCTGTCTGAAATAAAGCCCTTTTGTGGGGAAAAACTCATTCTGATTGGCTGGGCCTGGCTCTACAGTGGGTGGGCCTATGCCTATGCCCATAGGTTAGGTAGTTCTCTCTGGTTATAGGTTACTATCTGGTTGGGTAGTTCTCTCTGGTTATAGGTTACTATCTGGTTAGGTAGTTCTCTATGGTTATAGGTTACTATCTGGTTAGGTAGTTCTCTCTGGTTATAGGTTACTATCTGGTTAGGTAGTTCTCTCTTGTCCTGGAGAGCTATAATGGCAAATACGTTTGCATTTTTTTATTAACCTGAACAACCTGATTCGATCATCAATGCTTAATCATCAGGAGTTGAATCTGGGCTAAAGGGTTGATGATGATGGCTATACACAAGGTTTTCACTTGCATTAGACAGTGCCTGGCACCACACATCGTCATTACCACCAGTAACCACAAGGTGGCAGTACAGACCTGGAAAGCATTACTGACTTCTGACTGATTTTATGGATTCTTGCTCACAGAAGAACTGAAGGAAAAACACAGGTTATGTTGATAAAAATATGCACTTAAAATACAATTAGCTGTGTGTGGATTCTTCCAAACTAAAACTTAACACGAATACGAAATGCAATAGCTATTGAGTCCTCTGGTTGAACTGTACTTTTAAACTAGTGAAAGTTGGGTCTCCTGGTCCTACTGTAGAACACAACCTCCTCTCTTCAACCTCAGAGCTGTCATCAGGTGCAGTGGAGTTGACGGACACTCCTACGCACACTGTACAGCAAACATCTGGAACCAGCTCAGCCCATCCAGGATGTATCTATCCCACTCTCGATATCACCAGGCTGGGTTAACACCTCCAGTCAGTCCCCTGCTTCCCTCAGGGCTCTGAGTGATTGAAGCCTGTGAACTGGTAGTATGGACTTTCCCCACATGGCTTTATCGCTTTCAGATGTGTGTGTGTGTGAGGCTGCCAGCTGTGGACAAAGCGACGTGCAACTGTGGATTAGAGTTCTCTCAGGAGTGTCGACACACACACACACACAGCCTAAACCCAGCGAGGGTCTGTGTCACTCCAGGATTGTGTTACTCTAACAGGGAGGTTCCTCCTGTCTCCTACCTAGATTGTTGCAAATAACCACAGATCTCGGGTCAGATTACCTTATAGCCAACCCTAACAGTAACCACTGGAGGATGAAAACATTTGATCCTGTATCAGTGGATAGGGACAAAGTGGTGCAGAGACATCAGTTCTCAATGGTCCTGACCAGTCTCTGACAGACACAAAGACATGGAAATGGCTGATCCCACAGTCTTGACCTAATCACTTGACAGTTTTCTCAGGAAAGAGGAACGTTGGCAGTTTTTTTATTGTTCAAAGCCTCATATGTGTTTGAAATTCAAGCCTTTGAAGTTACTGCCATGGTTAGGTCGCTGGGAGAGGTAGTGAGGCTGGGCGGGGTAGTGAGGCTGGGCGGGGTAGTGAGGCTGGGCGGGGTAGTGAGGCTGGGCGGGGTAGTGAGGCTGGGCGAGGTAGTGAGGCTGGGCGGGGTAGTGAGGCTGGGCGGGGTAGTGAGGCTGGGCGAGGTAGTGAGGCTGGGCGGGGTAGTGAGGCTGGGCGGGGTAGTGAGGCTGGGCGGGGTAGTGAGGCTGGGCGGGGTAGTGAGGCTGGGCGGGGTAGCGAGGCATCTCGGGGAACTAACACGAGTCATCAGTTCTCAGCCAATGTTACCCATCATACAGACAATTAAAATACATTTTTCATATCTGGATAGGACAGACAATTAAAATGCATATTTTATATCTGGATGGGACAAGGAACAGTTTATTCAATATTTCTTATCTGGATGGGACGGGGAACAGTCAGGACATCAATTTAAAAGGAATGTGAAACGTGAAAGTGGAACGCAATCCCTCCCGAGAATATCACCCTCTTGTTTTAAGCTTATATCACTCTACAGTTCTCGCAGGGTTTTGAATTCCTGGGCTCAGGAAACAAAGAAATGTAATATCAGACTTGTTGTGTCTTGCGAAACGTTGAAGCTGTATGTTTCCGTCTCTCCAGATGAAATGGCAGATGCTGGTATGGAGCTTTTTTCTCCTATTGCTGAAATCACAGCAACACCTGTACCCACTACCCAGGCCTAGTGAACAGGCAGGTACTAGGGTCTAAGAGAGGTCGCCCGCGTGCCAGCCTGTTTCTGCTCTCCTGACAGCTCCTTATGGGATTGACAATGGAGGAGGAACAAACTAAAACCCAGCAGGCGATAAGGGAGGGGCTGGAATAGAGGGTTAACCAGTAATGGTTTTACTGGTTTAATGGTTGAAATCACTAATGGTTTAACAGGTTTACAAATGGGTTTACAGGTTAATGGATTAAATAGAGAATGGTTTCATTGTGTTCTTTCCAGGTGGGGTTCGTCTGAGGCAGCTGTCAGAGAACACTACGTACTTCAGGAGGAAACTCAGAGAGATGGGCTTCATCATCTATGGCAACGATGACTCTCCTGTCGTACCCATGATGCTCTACATGCCCGCCAAGATCGGGTAGGTCTGGAAACAGCTAGTTAGATGTTTACCAGAACACAAACACACCAAGATAGGGTAGGTCTGGAAACAGCTAGTTAGATGTTTACCAGAACACAAACACACCACGATAGGGTAGGTTTGATCAGTCCGCCAAGTCACATCTTGGTCAACTCACACAGTTTTCGAGTAAATAACCACAGTGAACATGATCAGATTGTTTCTGTTCACTTTTCTCTGACACGATCAACATGGAATTCCTCAGTCAGTCGCAGAATAAGGAGATTGTTCACACATTGATCACATGGTCTCTAACCCCGCTCTCTGATTGGTTTTCTCTCAGGGCGTTCGGTAGGGAGATGTTGAAGAGGAACATTGGGACGGTGGTGGTTGGCTTCCCGGCCACGCCCATCATAGAGTCCAGGGCCAGGTTCTGTGTGTCTGCTGCCCACACCAGAGATATTTTGGACACGGTGAGTCAACCAATCACTGGCCAGAGTCAAAGGACTCCTCCCCCTCCCCATGGCGTCATCTCTATCTGCATCTTGCCGGTTCTTTTGTCTGTCTGTCTCACTCAATAGGTTCTTTTGTCAGTCTGTCTCACTCAATAGGGTTTGTGTTCATAACTAGTTATATTCTATTCAGCTCTCTGTGATGTTAGTATAAGATGGAAGGAGAAGAAGCTGCATTTGTGTATTGAGATGCACCTCAAGTCTCTGTGGTCCTAGAGTTGTGTCCAGTCCAATTGATGGGGACGGTTATGGTTGTTAAGTTGTATGTCAATGGTTAGAATGTATGGTGAAGACTTTTTCTCCCTAGAGACAACAGCATCATCCTTTAATAGCTGAAGGAAGTGACTGACTGACACTTTCCCAGTAGTGAGTCAGTCAAGCCTGGCTTCTGACTTTCATGGCTGATGTTCTGCAGGTGCGGCGGACAGGAAAGGCATTTCAATATGTGCTTTATCAGAGAGGGGTCAGAAAGTATTTTTCTAATACTTAAACTTGGCTCAATAGAGAGACCTGGCGCAATGGAACCAACAATCGTCCCATAATTACCAACCCCACCCGTCTGGTACACCCAGGAGGATTCAATCATACGTACAACATGTTTTGGAAGAACACCTACTATTTGAACCCAGGTACGGGTGGGAGTGACTTGTAAAGACGACAGCACAGGCCATTACTATGGTGGAGCAGCGAGCTCAGACACTTTTATTTAGGAGTGTTGTCTGTCCAAGGACAGTCCATTCATCTTTTTGATGAGTGGGTCAACAGTGTTTTTAATAGTCCGCTTCACTTGTTGAAATGTTTGAAGACACTTTTTCCTCTCTCTCTCTTTACTCTCTTTACTAAGTTCAGAGAAGGTATGAAAAAATAAAGTGGAGAAAGATTGTTTCCAGGTGGGTTGCGGACCGATGGTATTGCAGGACAGATAGTCTCCTGAGGTAAGTGGTCTAGGGCCTAGTTTTAACTCAGGTTGTGTATTCTTTGTTCACCCTTACGCAAATGGCCCCAATTTTCTCTTTACTAACAATTTCACCAGGTGAATTTCAGGGTTCAGAAACCCTCACAATGCTGTAAGGAACACACCTTCCCCCTCAATCTCCTGGTTCTAATGCCCACAACATGCTGCTGTTGTATAGCTTCTCATTTCTCCACTGTAAGGGATCCTGCTTCTGAGACCAAATGGAGTTCATCCAGCCCTCTCTCATACTGTTGATCCTGATGTTGAGTAGCTTCTCATTTCTCCACTGTAAGGGATCCTGCTTCTGAGACCAAATGGAGTCCATCCAGCCCTCTCTCATACTGTTGATCCTGATGTTGAGTAGCTTCTCATTTCTCCACTGTAAGGGATCCTGCTTCTGAGACCAAATGGAGTCCATCCAGCCCTCTCTCATACTGTTGATCCTGATGTTGAGTAGCTTCTCATTTCTCCACTGTAAGGGATCCTGCTTCTGAGACCAAATGGAGTCCATCCAGCCCTCTCTCATACTGTTGATCCTGATGTTGAGTAGCTTCTCATTTCTCCACTGTAAGGGATCCTGCTTCTGAGACCAAATGGAGTCCATCCAGCCCTCTCTCATACTGTTTATCCTGATGTTGAGTAGCTTCTCATTTCTCCACTGTAAGGGATCCTGCTTCTGAGACCAAATGGAGTCCATCCAGCCCTCTCTCATACTGTTGATCCTGATGTTGAGTAGCTTCTCATCATTCCACTTGTTGTTTTATCCTCTCTCCTGTCTTCCCCAGGCGTTGGAGGCCATCAGTGAGGTAGGAGATGTATTACAGCTGAAGTACTCTAGACACCAGAGACGTCCTCATCTCCCCTCCTCGCTGGGTTCATGGTCCTCTGAGGAGAGTCTGCTCCAGGAGCCCAACCACGTCAAGCCTTCTGTCATGTAACTAACTGAAATGCCTACACTGATGTAGGGTCAAGTTGCCTCTAGATGCTGATCTTGTGTCAGATTAGTATTTTTCCCCACTAATAGGTCATGTTAGGATTGGGGGATGGAAAGCTGATCTTAGATCTGTACCTAAGGGAAACTTCACCAGGTCTGAAAAGTCACCATGGTCTCATGGTGTGTGAGCCCGTAGGGTTTTCTTACTGTGACTTAATTTTGGGGGGGAGTTTGTACCTAAACGTTGAGTCTTAAATATGTCTGTGTGCATTATGGGCTCTTCCAATGCAGTAATAACAAGATTACATTGACATTTTAGAAATTAAAACTCTCTTATCCAGAGCCACTTACTGGAGCACCTTGCTCAACGGCACATTGGCAGCTTTTTCACCGATTCGGCTCGGGGATTCGAACCAGCGACCTTTAGCTTACAGGCCCAACACTTTAAACCACTAGGCTACCTGCTGCAGTTCTTAGAAGATAGTTTAAGATAGAAGGGAGTAATCAAGGGGTCGTTTTAATATTAAAATATACAGTACCACTTGTTTGGTTATACCAGTGGTTGGTTACTGGCAGTAGTTATATAACAGACAAGAAAGTAAATAAATAAGATCTATCATTCCTTACATTAGAAGAGCACTGTCGATATGGGTAAAATACCCCACCCTGCCTAAATATAGGGCTTAATATCACATGGGGTACGTCATCAAGTGTCAACCTTATTTTTTTATTTAATTTAACTTAAACCTTTCCACTCTAATCAGTGTTTTATACTTGAATTTTGTCACTGGGTCCTTTCTCTAACCAAATCTATGTATTGTACATTATCTACTGTTTATACTGTAAATTTAACATGTGAAATCTTCTTTTACCTAACATCGTAGCTAGTCACCAATCACAGAGCTGCTTTCCATGAGTAGTCCTAGCTCTCTGTACATATCACACCTGGCTCATGTTCATTAGGGCACGTCTTAGCCAAAACAAGCATTTCTTATTGGACAAGCCCTGGTAGTCCCTCCCAGTTTGTTTTGTTTTGTTCCATTGTGTGCCTAATGAACACGACCTTGTTCCAAAAAGATGCGTCGAGATATTTAGAACAGTAGGGGAAAATCCCTTTACAAGAGCTGACATGTGAATGTTTTATCATTTATTTTCAGCCTTTAATATTTAGTTTTCTTTACACCTGTACTGGAATAACTTGAATTCGTATGTCTTAAACATTTTTAACAGCTCTAGAGTCTTTAACGTATCCATAGCTGAAGATTCTCTAATACTGCTATAGGATGAATAAGAGCCAGGTCGTGTTATGTGTGTTTCTTAGGATCGGTTTCCTGGAATAAAAAAAAAAATATATATTTCAATGGAGATTCTTGCCTTCATTTGTGTCTGGGAAACTGACCCTTTCTGAAGAGACGTCATGTGAAGTGAATCGCTAACTGTATATCTTAACCTAAGTGCTTCGTTCTATTATTAAACAATCCAACACTGATGTCTTCTTCCTAAACAATGACACGCTGGGTGTAATGTAACCGAACTGTCTATCTGTATGTATGACGATGCTGCATCCTAACCATGCTTCTCTGATGTACAGATATGTCCTTATTTGGGAAAAAAACACTTTCTATGGATACCCTCTTTATAAGGTATTATAAGTGCATCCATAATGCCTTATGAGCTATGTATAATGCATTATATTGCACAAAATAGGTTTAATACAGGAAGTGTTACCCCTTTTTTTATTTATTGCAAATTCCCTATAGTATTTAAATGAGCTTATTTTGTGGAAGATGGTTCTAATATAGTATCTCTCAGTAGGTGGCAGCTCTATGTTCTACAGCAGTTCTTCTAAATTCCATTTAAAGTCAGCCATTTCAGGAAGTCAAATTTCATGGAATTTCAGAAAACTATTAGAATTGCAGTTTACCTCCTGAATTGACTTGATTTGTAATGGAATTGACCCCCAACCCTGTTCCAGAGTAACTATGTACGTGTGTGTGTTAATAGCCAATATGTCTTCAGTGCTAATACTACAGACCGACATTGGAAATACACAGATGATGTAGCCTCACTGAAACGGCTGGCTAACGACTGCTTAGTTTGAAGGAAGTGTCTTTTTGCCGCCGACTATCTGTCTCACAATGATTCTTCTTATCTAATATGGCATTCCAGAATTAGCTGATTTGTTTTGGCTGGCTTGTATATTTGTTTTGATTTTAGTTTCTTTTGTGTGAATTATATATTTGATTTTCCATGGGTCAACCTATGGGTCATTTCCAGTGTAATATTGTGATTAGTCAAATATCTGGTTTGTAGTTGAGGTGTGTGAGTGTAGAAATGTGTCGAACAGAGCTGAGGCTAGCACTGTGATCATTCCACCACTACGAGCTCCTTTTTAAACTATCTCTGACATTTTGAAGTGTCTACAATTTGTTCAGCAGTAAAACTGAAACCTTGTTGATTCTGCATTGCATTTAGTTCAAGCTGGGTGGGCCCATGTAGTCTCTCTTTGTCCCAAATGGCACTCTTTCCTATAGTATACTACTTTTAACCAGAGCCTTAGTCAAAAGTAGTGCACTATATAGGCAATGGGGCACAATTTGGGACGCCTGCTCTGTATCCTGTTCCCATCTCTATTGAGACAGGATGTGATTGCTCATATCCAGCAACATGATCTCAGGAAGGCTGTTTAGATTTCTACAACGCAAATAACATTTAGCAACAGATGTAATTAATTACTGGCCTGTTTTAAAGTAAATGTGTTTTTAAAATGGAAAGATTAAAAAGTCCTTTGATGTAAAATGACATTGTTTAACCAGCCATGGGAGAGATTTGTGAACTGATCTACTATGTACGTGGCTGTATAAAACCTGTATGTTATCAGTAGGCTTTTACCCGTGGCAAGTTCAATGTTTGGAGATAGTTAGGGTTGAAAGATAAACCATTTGAGGTTTTTGAAGCAATGGTGTGTGTTAACCGTGCTGTTGGAAACGGTGCTAAGATTGAATCTGTCTTTGTTTGTATCAAGCTCTTGGTTAGATTTGTCTTTTGGCAAAGGTCTATATGCATACGCAACAATGTGTAATGTCATCTATCGGGAAGTCTTTACAGAATGAATACCATTAAATGACTTACAACTTGTTTGTATCTTAAAGAAGACATCTCTGATTTATTCGGTTTATTTGTTACACACACTTACCTATAGAGAGATGTATCTACCACTATGACTAACACCAACATCTGTATTTCTGTTGAAAAGGGAATTGATAGAGCATTCTGTGTGTGTGTCCTTCTCATTGTTGAAATGAGCAAATATATGCATCTCTCATTGAAAAACACCTATTACCTGTATGATTCAACATTTCCGATTAACATTTTTAGTCTGTCCCAAAAATGTCTACAGTCCTTTTGTTCTTTCCTTGAGCTGTTCCCCCTCCTTCTCTGTTCTGTCTTAACATCTGTGGATATTTTTCTATTATTCTGAGAACAAATGTGGTCACAATCTGTCTAGATGCATTCTACACAGAACTAATTTGTAGTCAACTTAGAACAGTAGAACTCACTGTAGATGCGCCCACTTTGATGGGGCCCCGATCCACATCAATAGAGTGTCACAAGTTTTTTTTAAGTTCCTCGGCATCGACAACATCACCACTCTTGTCGAGAGGGTACAGCAGCATCTCTACTTCCTAAGGCAGCTGAAGAAATTTGGCATTCCAACCCGGGTCCTCTCCAAATACTACCGCTGCACCATCGAGAGCATTCTGATCGGTTTCATCACGGCCTGGTACGGGAATTGCTCCGTCCACCGTGACAAGGCCCTCTAGCGGGTGTTGAAGACGGCCCAGTACATCACTGGTACCGTGCTCCCCATCCAGTACATCACTGGAACCGTGCTCCCACCCATCCAGGACATCACTGGAACCGTGCCCCCATCCAGGACATCACTGGTACCGTGCTCCCCATCCAGTACATCACTGGAACCGTGCTCCCACCCATCCAGGACATCACTGGAACCGTGCCCGCCCCATCCAGGACATCACTGGAACCGTGCCCCCATCCAGTACATCACTGGAACCGTGCCCCCATCCAGTACATCACTGGAACCGTGCTCCCCATCCAGTACATCACTGGAACCGTGCTCCCCATCCAGTACATCACTGGAACCGTGCTCCCCCATCCAGTACATCACTGGAACCGTGCTCCCCATCCAGTACATCACTGGAACCGTCCCCCCATCCAGTACATCACTGGAACCGTGCTCCCCATCCAGTACATCACTGGAACCGTTCCCCCATCCAGTACATCACTGGAACCGTGCTCCCCCCATCCAGTACATCACTGGAACCGTTCTCCCACCCAGCCAGTACATCTACTGGAAACGGTGCCTTAGGAAGGTATGCAGCATCATCAAGGACCCCACACAGCCCGGCCACGGCTGTTCTCTCCCTTAACCGTCACAACTGCTGCTACCAGACTCTTATTGTACTGCTCAGTTTATACACTGCCCCCCATCTCCCCTTCCCCAGTACACGTGTAAATATTGGACTTTATATGGTCTCTTCCTGTATTATGCTGATGCTAAAATGTATTCTATTCTACTGAGCCATTTACTTTATGTTGATTTTTTTATTGTTTCTTATTGTTGTTGCATTGTAGAGAAGGACCCTGCAAGTTAGCATGTCGTTGGATGATGTATATCCCATGCGTATTCCATACATACAGCTTCAACTTGATGTCTTCTTTTGAGCTGTTTTGACTGATTTCATGTCAATGCCAGTATGGCTAAAATTAGCTACCTAGCTCCACAAACATTTGGAGACTATATCCGGTCAGTTCTGTTGCTAAACAACCAACCTGTCTAAAGAACTGTAGAAGACAGACATCATAAAGGCTTTAGGGAAAGGGGGGTACCTAGTCAGTTGTACAACTGAATGCCTTCAACTGAAATGTGTCTTCCACATTTAACCCAACCCCACTGATTTAGAGAGGTGCGGGGGGCTGCCTTAATCGACATCCATGTCTTCGGCGCCCGGGGAACAGTGGGCTAACTGCCTTGCCTGGGCATAACGACAGATTTTTACCTTGTCGGTTACTGGCCCAATGCCCCTACCTGCCACCCTTTATTTACCAGTCGTGTGTGTGCGCATGTACACAACACTGATGTTTTCTTGCCGTTTTAATGATACATTAATCACATTATAGACCCTGACCCAAGAGCGACCTAATGTGTTCCGTTCCAGAAGTATAAGTCCTCCTCTGTGACCTGTAAAAAGAGAGAACAGAGTCAAAAAGAAAGGCCATGCGTCATGGTGAACCTAAAGACGTTTAGAGTATATAAAACAGTATTTTGGATTACCTTAGCCTGTGGATCTCCATTGACCTGACCTCTTAATCCCCATTATTTAGCCCCCTGTAAGAGTATACAGAGACATGATTATGTACTGTAGCTACACTCACATTAATAAAGACCAAAGCAACCCTGTGAGCAGTGGGGGGAAAAAGTACCCAATTGTCATACTTGAGTAAAATTATACATACCTTAATAGAGTTACTCAAGTAAAAGTGAAAGTCATCCAGTAAAATACTTCCTGAGTAAAAGTCTAAAAGTACTTGGTTCTAAAGTAAATGTATTTGCTAAATATACTTAAGTATCAAAAGTGAGATTCCTTTATATTAAGCAAAGCATACGACATAATTTCTTGTTTTTTAAATGTTAAGGATAGCCAGGGACACACTCCAACAGTCAGACATTATTTATAAAAGATGTATGTGTGTTTAGTGAGTCTGCCAGATCAGAGGCAGTAGGGATGACCAAGTGTTCTCTTGATAAATGCATGAATTGGACCAATTTCCTGTCCTGCTAATCAATCAGAATGTATAGAATACTTTTGGTTGTCAGGTAATATTTATGGAGTAAGAAGTACATTATTTCCTTTAGGAATGTAGTGAAGTAAAAGTTATAAATAGTAAAAAATATAAATAGTAAAATTGATTGATGGCCTTGATGTCGTCTGTGAACCATAGAATCAATGGAGATGTGATGTTTCCTTCCCCAACCTATAGCAAGAGAAACCAACTAGCTTCCACAACACTATCATGTTATAGGTTCGCCGTGTGCATCCCTGCCAGTTGATAATGCCCTGAATTAAGACCGAGAGCTGAGTCCCTGTGATTTCTATAGTAACTAATAGGTAAGAATGTATCAGTCTTAAGTGTTAGTTCCGACGGGTTCTCCAAATGTGTTGAACTATAAAATCAAATTGATGTCCTCTGGAGAACATTGTTGATGAAGAACTTTGAATCAACATCTGATTCTGTTGATCCATGGTGTTTAAGCTAATCTAATAATGTAAGCAGTTTGAACACAAACTTTATCCATGTGTGATTGAATCAGGGTGCAAAAGTTAAATCCTGCTTCCTATTAATCCACATAGTGATTCAGTCACTAGTCACGACTACCTTTTTGAGGGATACACATCCAGTGATTCTATACTTGAGAAACACACTGTCAAATTGAACCTGTCAATGAAGTTCATAAGCTTGACTAATTTACACATCTGAAGTTTCTAATGTGTCCCAGACTGAACTTTTTATTTTCAAAGAAACCGTGTCTCCAGTGTAGATCTCATCTCAATGTTCTACTCCAGAATTTTCCAATCCTCTCTTCCTAACGTTCTCAACATCGACAGACCAGTTCCTCTTTGATCGTTCCCTTTGTTTGTATCTGACACTGGAGATAGAGGAGCTCGCTCCGGGAAATAAACCACACGTCAAATAAAACATTCTGCCTCTTCTAATATGTATGAAGTTTCAGTCTGTTTTGTCTCCAATTGAAAGCAGATTGCTGCTCTACATGTGCTAAGGCTGGGTTTCATTCAATCTCTCTATTGGTTCAGCATTATCTCTGTGTTCAGCCTTGTAAGATCAGTCAACGGGGCTTGGATGGTCCTGGTTAAGGCACAGCAAATGGAAAAACAAAAGCATCAAACCCCAGTCGGCTTCTCTCCTTGGCTGTCTAGCTGGAACCCTGAGAAAGATACCAAGGGCATCCTTCACTGATCAGCTTCTTGTGAAAACATTACATTTGGTAATGATGCTGCTCTGAGTAAAACACAGGCCTGCCAAAGTTCACTGACGGTTTCTCTATTGTGTTCTCTGTTGTGTTTCTGAAATAGTGGATGAGTAGAGGCCTAGTGAGAGTTGTGGGAAGTCAACCACACACAGAGAAACAGAACATTGTACATGAATAGTTTTGCTACTTTACATTTTGTTCTGAACTGTTGAGGAAGAGCTTCGAGTCAGAATTTCACAGTACCTTTACACCCGCTGTATTCTGTTCATGTGACAAATACACTTTGATTTGACATCTGAATGTGTGTTAACTGGACTGAATAAGGACACTTTAAATGAGCCAGACAATCAATGCAAATGTCTTTTATATTCCTTGTTGTATCTGTCACAACATATTTTCACTGAAATACAATAAAAAATATCAAAGGATATATAGACACATGATATAGTCACTGTTGGGAGTGGTCCTGTCATTTGATGTCACCGTGGCATCTGTCTCCGTCCGTAGTAGAGTTGCAACATTCCTGAAACTTAACAAACATTTTTTTTTCAGAAATCCAGGTTGGATAATTGCTTTCGCAGCATATTCCCTGCTGATTCCAGAAATTCTCAGGATTTCAGAGAAACCTGGGAAAGTTGTCAGATGTTTTGCAACCCTAGTCTGTAGTAGCGCACCATGTGGGTTTTAGACGAGTCAACGTTGGAGCAGACTTTAAAAAGCGGACAATAAATACTGTACAAGACGGTAGTAACACTAGTTTAGGAAACCACAAAAGATCAACCATGCTTTTAAACAGACAACTCACGTGAAAATATACTTTACAAATGAACAATGCAGCATTTCTGCCAAGTCATCCCTTCACAATTATAACATATAAACAAACGATGACAACATGGGTACATATGCTTACACACCATCGTTTGTGTTTTGATACATTTAAATAAAATGCCTTCCTTAAACATGTCATTTCAAAACTAGATTTCCTGATAGAGGTTTGGAGCATTAAGACGAACAGCCTCCTCTACAATGAAGCCTTTGCCAATACAACACAGCAATGCAAACAGCTATTTAAATGTAATTACATTATTTGAAAGATACATTTCTTGCCAAATAACACACAAATAGGATAATTTCATAATTTTAAGTGTGTTCATCCATTTCCACTGCAGTTTCCATTTCCCTAACAGGTACCATTATATGAATGAGCATTCTGAACCACTGGGTCCAGATACTGCTCCACTGTTGAGGTACATGTTTAAAAAAAAAAAAAAAAGGACTATATTCTCTAACAACTTGAGTTCCCCTGAGAAAACTGTAGAAACATCCATGATTGAAGGTTATCAAACTTTCATTGTTGAAACTGTGGACCATAAGCTCAGTCCAGACCAGATCACTCCCCCTTGTAGGTTCTAAGAACATCTGTTGGCATGTTATCATGAATTACCATGAATTGCTGGAGGGTGTTGTTCTTGTTTGTCAAGATCTTTAAGACCAAATTCTCTCCTCAGCCATAAATATATATTTTAAAGAAGAATCGCTCAAATTCATGCATGTTAGTGCAACCACATGTAGATTCCTCGCCAGTCCCCATCACATCTGAAGTATCTTCTCTTAGCAGCATCGTTAAGACTTTTCAATTGGCAAAGACATATTCTGTCTCACCATTCCCCTCTTCAAAATAAGACTTACCACAGTATCAAACATTTCGCATAGCAAAATCATATAAGGAAGTACGTTATGGATAGTTATGTTGCTCTGTTCAGCAGTGTTGGGATTTGTTACTCGAAAAAGTTAGATTACTAGTTACATTTAACAAAAGTAACACGTTCCGTTACAATATTACTTTGTGTGGAAAGTAACGCGTTATATTATATGTGGGCTATACTCGGCCTTGTCTCAGGATGGTAAGTTGGTGGTTGGAGATATCCCTCTAGTGGTGTGGGGGCTGTGCTTCGGCAGAGTGGGTGGGGTTATATCCTGCCTGTTTGGCCCTGTCTGGGGGTATTGTCGGACAGGGCCAAGTTTATGTGTCGGGGGGCTAGGGTCAATCTGTAATATCTGGAGTATTTCTCCTCTCTTATCCGGTGTCCTGTGTGAATTTAAGTATGCTCTCTCTAATTCTCTTTTTCTCTCTTTCTTTCTCTCTCTCTCTCCTGGAGGGCCTGAGCCCTAGGACCATTCCTCAGGACTAGGACTACCTGGCCTGATGACTCCTTGCTGTCCCCAGTCCACCTGGTTGTGCTGCTGCTCCAGTTTCAACTGTTCTGCCTGCGGCTATGGAACCCTGACCTGTTCACCAGACCTGCTACCTGTCCCAGACCTGCTGTTTTCAAATGATCGGCTATGAAAAGCCAACTGACATTTACTCCTGAGGTGCTGACCTGTTGCACACTCTACAACCACTGTGATTATTATTATTTGACCCTGCTGGTCATCTATGAACATTTTAACATCTTGAGTTTTTCCTAGCCACCGTGCTTCTACACCTGCATTGCTTGCTGTTTGGGGTTTTAGGCTGGGTTTCTGTACAGCACTTTGTGACATCAGGTGATGTAAGAAGGGCTTAATAAATACATTTGATTTGAAATTTGATTATTACTAGTTATTACTTTGCGTTACGTTCATAAAAAAATATCTCAATCTCACAATTTCTTTGACTAAAGATACTTAGTCTACTTACTAACTCAGGTTGGAGCTGCTTCCTGAGCTAGTCTAAAGGAGCTGTGCTATCATGCTTAATTCTCCATGTATACTGTCATCCAAACATCTCTACAGAGTTCCTATCTTTTCATTGAAAATCTTTCTCTCAAGCCACCAGTTCTGGTTATAGAGAGCAAGTAGGCTACACGGACCCATAAAGATGTATAGAGGACACACCTGCCAGTAGACGGGAAAGCCCTATAGGGGCTTTTCTATAAACAGCAGCTGTCAGGCTTTCTCCGCTGCTCGAGAACTAAATGAGGAAACAACTCGAGATCGGATCATGGAAACACGTGGCCGATAGAGATATGATTCTGAAAGTAACACATTGTTTGACAAAGTAACTGTAATATTACACTATATATAAAAAAGTATGTGGACACCCCTTCAAATGAGTGGATTCGGCTATTTCAGCCACACCCATTGCTGACGGATGTATAAAATCGAGCACACAGCCATACAATCTCCATAGACAAACATTGGCAGTAGAATGGCTTTACTGAAAACCACAGTGACTTTCAACGTGGGACCATTATAGGATGCCATCTTTCCAACAAGTCAGTTCATCAAATTTCTTCCCTGCTAGAGCTGCCCCGGTCAACTGTAAGTGCTGTTATTGTGAAGTGGAAACGTCTAGGAGCAACAACGGCTCAGCTGCGAAGTGGTAGGCCACACAAGCTCACAGAACGGGACCACCAAGTGCTGAAGCGCCTAGCGTGTATAAATTGTCTGTCCTCAGTTGCAACATTCACTACCGAGTTCCAAACTGCCTCTGGAAGCAAAGTCAGCACAATAACTGTTTTTCGGGAGCTTCATGAAATGGGTTTCCATGGTCGAGCAGCCACACACAAGCCTAAAATCACCATGCACAAGGCCAAGTGCAGGCTGGAGTGGTGTAAAGCTCGCTGCCATTGAACTCTGGAGTAGTGGAAACACGTTCTCTGGAGTATTGAATCACGGTTCACCATCTGGCAGTCCAACGGACTGCCCCAATGCATAGTGCCAACTGTAAAGTTTGGTGGAAGAGGAATAATGGTCTGTGGCTGTTTTTCATGGTTCAGGCTAGGCCCCTTAGTTCCAGTGAAGGGAAATCTAAAAGCTACAACATACAATGACATTCTAGACAATTCTGTCTAATGGCCGATTCTGGGGACTGCACTGAGCCCTGACGTTAACCCCATTGAACACCTTTGGGATGAATTGGAACGCCAACTGCGAGCCAGGCCTAATCACCCAACATCAGTGCCTGACCTCAGTAATGCTCTTGTGACTGAATAG
Source organism: Brachymystax lenok tsinlingensis (assembly GCA_030435695.1). Lineage (NCBI taxonomy): Eukaryota > Metazoa > Chordata > Actinopteri > Salmoniformes > Salmonidae > Brachymystax > Brachymystax lenok. Next base: position 8,410,176 of record CM059817.1, on the reverse strand, counting down.
AAGCAAGTCCCCACAGCAATGTTCCAACATCTAGTGGAACGCCTTCTCAGAAGAGCAGAGGCTGTTATAGCAGCAAAGGGTGGACCAATTCCATATTAATGCCCATTACTTTGGAATGAGATGTTCGACGAGCAGGTGTCCACATACTTTTGGTCATGAAATGTATTACCCAAAATGAAAAAGTACCGCGTTACTTTACTCCATTACTCCATAAAAGTAATCTGATTATATAACATGTTACTTTTGTAACGCGTTACCCCCAACACTGATGGTCAGTCACACAGACAGAGCTCCTACAACACCATCAACAGGCTAGACGACAACGTCATGCTTACATGCACACAGGAGTGTGGACAGACATGGAGAGAGCTGGGAATCATGCTGGATGCGAAACACGTCGGCAGGACTGCATCTTTTTTTGTTCAGTTCAGTTCAATGAAGTTAAATTCTGTTCTGTTGGACCTTGTCGCATGATGTTTAATGTGCCAAATCATAACTTGAGATTAACTTGCACCTTAAACTTCACAATCCCCAAACTTCCTTTTGACTTTAATGCAATGCAAAACAGTCCTGCTCTCTTTTCTCAGGTTAGGATTGGACCCCACTGTTCTGGAACATTCTGGGTAATCTGGTTTTGGCTATTGCATGCGTTCTCAATACTCCCGGGCCTCCTCCAGCTCATTCATGAACACGTCCTGGTGGGGGTTCTCCGGGCAGACCAGGCCGTTGTTGGGTGGCCGCAGCGCGTGGAAGTGGCTCCAGTCCCCTTTACACAGGATCCAGGGCAGCACGTCCACCTTGAAGTGGAGTTCCGGTGAGAACTCCGTGCTGATCAGGTTGGGCGTTCCCGCACCCTTCCCCCGCGTAATCAGACGGCCGCGGTTGTCGTAGCAACAGTGCTGGGCGGCGAGCGTGGCGACGTCCCTGGAGAGGGCTGAGCGGATGCAAGTCCTCGCCGAGGGTTTGTAGATGTCCAGGCGTTCTTTAGGGCCGCTGGCGTCGCGCCAACGGAACGTCCGGTCGTGTCCCTCGTCGAAGACGCTGACCACGGTGTAGGCGGCGGCCGAGGGGTAAGTGCAGGGGCAGCTGGGTAGTTCTGACAGGACCTGGTTGAGGTATCTATGGAGGAAGTTGCTCTTACAGTTCAGCCACTTCTCACAGGTGTCCACGGCTAAAGGGAGAGCAGAGGGAGGCCATTGTGTCAATTACCATGTAATTACACAGTTATTTCTGATCTGATCTGTTCTATTGTGTTCTGCCCTGTTCTGTTCTGCCCTGCTCTATTCTGTTCTGCTCTGTTCTGTTCTGCCCTGCTCTATTCTGTTCTGCTCTGTTCTGTTCTGCCCTGCTCTATTCTGTTCTGTTCTGCCCTGCTCTATTCTGTTCTGTTCTGCCCTACTCTGTTCTGTTCTGCCCTGCTCTGTTCTGTTCCGTTCTGCCCTGCTCTATTCTGTTCTGCTCTGCTCTGTTCTGCCCTGCTCTATTCTGTTCTGTTCTGCCCTGCTCTATTCTGTTCTGCTCTGCTCTGTTCTGTTCTGCCCTGCTCTATTCTGTTCTGTTCTGCCCTGCTCTATTCTGTTCTGTTCTGCCCTACTCTGTTCTGTTCTGCCCTGCTCTGTTCTGTTCCGTTCTGCCCTGCTCTATTCTGTTCTGCTCTGCTCTGTTCTGTTCCGTTTTGCCCTGTTCTGCTCTGTTCTGTTATATTCTGCTCTGCTCTGCCCTGCTCTGTTCTATTATATAATTTTTTTGCCAGGTGTAAATCGAAAAAGGGTAATCAGCGTACCTGTGCCAAAAGGTTCAGTGCCATTCTCCATCTCGAAGGGGAAAGGTTCAGCCACAGTGTTGACATCGTCTGGACAAGGCTCCATGTCACATTTGGAGGCCTCTGTCATAGTGCAGGAGTAACCACAGGACCGTGTCTTTTTCCTCTCTCCATGACCACAGGTGACAGAGCACGGAGACCAGGCACTCCACTCCTCCGTCTCCTCCTTCTCTGTGGGGAGGGGAGAGAGGGCGGACAAACAAAACTCATGATAACAAATTATAATGCATTTAGATGTATAGTGCTTCTCCTATTTAAGCCATTTTACATTTTATGGAGGTAACACACACACACACTTCTCCCCATCACATGATTACTCTCTAATCAGTAAGAGTTGAATTTCTCTCCCAGCTGTGGGATTTTCTAACTAGGCTACATCCTAACTGTGTAGAACTCCAATTAAAAGCGTTTTGGCTGGTTCACCACCTGTGCTTAACGAGCTATCAAGGAAAAGGAAAACAACTTGAAAGGGTTTATTAGTAGTACTACTTATGTAGTTTTTTGTGGTATCTTTATTTGGATTACTTGTACTGTTACTTCACTACATTCCTAAAGAAAATGATGTACTTTTTACTCTTTACTTTTTTCCTGACACCCAAAAGTACTTGTTACATTTAGAATGCTTAACAGGACAGGAAAATTGTAAAATTCACACACTTATCAAGAGAACATCCCTGCTCATCCATGCTCATCCATGCTCATCCATGCTAGATGAATTTACTGCAGTGATGTATGAGCCAGAAGCTAGACTGTATCCATTACAAGGATAAGTAAATAATCTCTTAAAACTCCTTTATCTAATCCCTTAACATCCACATTACTAAAAGTGTCAAGTGAATTTACAGGAAATGCTATTTTATAATTGTTTCCATGACAGCAGAATCCATAACAAGGCTTTTCTATGTACATGTGAATGCTCCTCTGGTCTAACCTTCAGCCTATCTGCCTTCTGAAAAGTTTGAGTCTGGTGTTAATGATATTGAAAACATGTCTCGTCGGTAATCGAGGGCGGACGAGGTGGGTGCAGAAATTGCAGCTTTGGCGACGGCGCAGCTGTGTCCTTTGTGGCACAGCCAGCTCACCATACGGCCAGAACACAGGAATAGACTCTTCTCAGAAGCATTTCAATTGCAGAAGGGAAGCCCCAACGTTACGCTAGTCTGACTGACATACTTTGTGTTCACTAAAAGCCTTCAGATCTGATCACTTCATAAACATTGTTGCCCTGTTCCTAGATCACATGCACCTCATTTAGAGACGTTCAATGTCGATGAATGTATACATACTGTATACACACAGCCACATGCTCATTTACATAACAATGTATGAAGCTGCAGCCCTTCTCTCTCTTGAATAAAGCTGCCTGGCTCTGCTGTGGTCCACAGGGATGAATAAAGCTGCCTGGCTCTGCTGTGGTCCACAGGGATGAATAAAGCTGCCTGGCTCTGCTGTGGTCCACAGGGCTGAATAAAGCTGCCTGGCTCTGCTGTGGTCCACAGGGCTGAATAGAGCTGCCTGGCTCTGCTGTGGTCCACAGGGCTGAATAAAGCTGCCTGGCTCTGCTGTGGTCCACAGGGCTGAATAAAGCTGCCTGGCTCTGCTGTGGTCCACAGGGATGAAGAAAGCTGCCTGCCTGTGCAGCCAGAAGGCATTGTGCTCTTTTCCCATCATGCACAGGGAGAAAACGGACTGAGAATTAAGAGAAACAAAAAACAATAGAGGCGTACATTTTATTCACGTCCCTGAAAGCCCATGAATTCTTGAACAGGCTCAAAAGGCCTTGCCGCCTAGGGCCCAGGGCAGAGGGCCGAGTCGGGGTCTGGGGGGACTGAAGGGGGGATGAAAGACCCAGCCGAATGGCCCCTGTCATCCCCCTGTTCCCAAGCTGCACTCTAATTATACACAAGCAGTGGGCTGTTTTGTCCATCCGGGGGAACAGGCTCATGCTGCCATTAGCGAGCGCATCAGGCCCATCTTCAAAAGACAGCAGGCCTCCACAGCGAGCTGCGATTTGGGACCCAGTGTCCACTTCAAAGGCTGGAGCTCCACAATGGCCTGACGGTCGAGTGCTCGCAGAGCAGAGCTCTCTCGCTCGCTCAGTCAGTACAGACCCCGCCACCCTGCTGCAGTCCTCAGCCCCTTCTCTCTCTCCCTCTGTCTCTCTCCCTCTGTCTATCGGCCTCTTTGCTAAAAAATCACTTATTGACATTTCTCTTAATCCTGTGAGTCTTTTACTTTGTTTCTCACCATTTCAAAACAATAACATTCTCAACTTTTGTAGGCCATCTTATAATGATCCAAAATCAAATAACATTTATTGGTCACATACACATGGTTAGCAGATGTTAATGCGAGTGTAGCGAAATGCTTGTGCTTCGAGTTCTGACCATGAAGTAATATCTAACAAGTAATCTAACAATTTCACAACTACCTTATACACACAAGTGTAAAGGAATGATTAAGAATATGTACATATAAATATATGGATGAGCGATGGCTAACCGGCATAGGCAAGATGCAGTAGATGTTATAGAGTACAGTATATACATATGAGATGAGCAATGTAGGGTATGTAAACATTATATAAAGTGCCATTGTTTAAAGTGACTAGTGATACATTTATTACTTCCAATTTTTTATTATTAAAGTGGCTAGAGGTTTGAGTCAGTATGTTGGCAGCAGCCACTCAATGTTAGTGATGGCTGTTTAACAGTCTGATGGCCTTGAGATAGAAGCTGTTTTTCAGTCTCTCTGTCCTAGCTTTGATGCACCTGTACTGACCTCGCCTTCTGGATGATAGCGGGGTGAACAGGCAGTGGCTCGGGTGGTTGTTGTCCTTGATGATCTTTTTGGCCTTCCTGTGACATCGGGTGGTGTAGATGTCCTGGAGGGCAGGTAGTTTGTCCCCGGTGATGCGTTGTGCAGACCTCACTACCCTCTGGAGAGCCTTACGGTTGTGGGCGGAGCAGTTGCCGTACCAGGCAGTGATACAGCCCAACAGGATGCTCTCGATTGTGCATCTGAGAAAGTTTGTGAGTGTTTTTGGTGACAAGCCAAATTTCTTCAGCCTCCTGAGGTTGAAGAGGCGCTGTTGTGCCTTCTTCACCACGCTGTCTGTGTGGGTGGACCATTTCAGTTTGTCCGTGATGTGTACCCCGAGGAACTTAAAACTTTCCACCTTCTCCACTACTGTCCCGTCAATGTGGATAGGGGGGTGCTCCCTCTGCTGTTTCCTGAAGTGCACAATCATCTCCTTTGTTTTGTTAACGTTGAGTGTGACGTTATTTCCCTGACACCACATTCCGAGGGCCCTCACCTCCTCCCTGTAGGCCGTCTCATCGTTGTTGGTAATCAAGCCTACCACTGTAGTGTCGTCTGAGTTGGAGGCATGCATGGCCACGCAGTCATGGGTGAACAGGGAGTACAGGGGAGGGCTGAGAACGCACCCTTGTGGGGCCCCAGTGTTGAGGATCAGCGAGCTGGAGATGTTGTTTCCTACCCTCACCACCTGGGGGCGGCCCGTCAGAAAGTCCAGGACCCAGTTGCACAGGGCGGGTCGAGACCCAGGGTCTCGAGCTTAATGACGAGTTTGGAGGGTACTATGGTGTTAAATGCTGAGCTGTAGTCGATTTACAGCATTCTTACATAGGTATTCCTCTTGTCTAGATGGGTTAGGGCAGTGTGATTGCGATTGCGTCGTCTGTGGACCTGTTGGGGCGGTAAGCAAATTGGAATGGGTCTAGGGTGTCAGGTAGGGTGGAGGTGATATGATCCTTGACTAGTCTCTCAAAGCACTTCATGATGACGGAGGTGAGTGCTACAGGGCGATAGTCATTTAGCTCAGTTACCTTTGCTTTCTTGGGAACAGGAACAATGGTGGCCCTCTTGAAGCATGTGGGAACAGCAGACTGGGATAAGGATGGATTGAATATGTCCGTAAACACACCAGCCAGCTGGTCTGCGCATGCTCTGAGGACGCCGGGGTTAAGACATTTAAATGTTTTACTCACATTGGCTGCGGTGAAGGAGAGGCCGCAGGTTTTGGTAGCGGGCTGTGTCGGTGGCACTGTATTGTCCTCAAAGCGAGCAAAGAAGTTGTTTAGTTTGTCTGGGAGCAGGACATCGTGGTCCGCGACGGGGGCGGGTTTTCTTTTTTGTAGTTTGTGATTGACTGTAAACCCTGCCACATACCTCTCATGTCTGAGCCGTTGAATTGCAACTCTACTTTGTTTCTATACTGACGCTTAGCTTGTTTGATTGCCTTGCGGAGGGAATAGCTACACTGTTTGTATTCGGTCATGTTTCCGGTCGCCTTGCCCTGATTAAAAGCAGTGGTTTGCGCTTTCAGTTTTGCGCGAATGCTGCTATCAATCCACAGTTTCTGGTTGGGGAAGGTTTTAATAGTCGCTGTGGGTACAACATCACCGATGCACTTACTAATAAACTTGCTCACCGAATCAGTGTATACATCAATGCTATTGTCCGACGCTATCTGGAGCATATCTCAGTCCACGTGATCGAAGAAATCTTGAAGCGTGGAATCAGATCGGTCGGACCAGCGTTGAACAGACCTGAGCACGGGCGTTTTCCTGTTTTAGTTTTTGTCTATAGGCTGGGAGCAACAAAATGGAGTCGTGGTCAGATTTGCCGAAAAGAGGGCGAGGGCGGGCTTTATATGCGTCGCGGAAGTTAGAGTAGCAATGATCCAGAGTTTTACCAGCCTGGGTCGCGCATTCGATATGCTGATAACATTTAGTGAGCCTTGTTTTCAGATTAGCCTTGTTAAAATCCCCAGCTACAATAAATGCAGTCTAAGGATATGTAGTTTCCAGTTTGCATAGAGCCCAATGAAGATCTTTCAGGGCCGCCGAGGTGTCTGCTTTGGGGGGGATATACACGACTGTGATTATAATTGAAGAGAATTCTCTTGGTAGATAATGCGGTCGGCATTTGATTGTAAGGAATTCTAGGTCAGGTGAACAAAAGGACTTGAGTTCCTGTATGTTGTTATGATCACACCACGACTCGTTAATCATAAGGCATACCCCCCCCTGCCCTTCTTACCAGAGAGATGTTTGTTTCTGTCGGTGCGTTGCGTGAAGAAACCAGGTGGCTGTACCGACTCTGATAACGTATCCCGAGTGAGCCATGTTTCCGTGAAACAGAGAATGTTACAATCTCTGATGTCTCTCTGGAAGGCAACCCTTGCTTGGATTTCATCTACCTTGTTGTCAAGGGACTGGACATTGGCGAGTAGTATACTCGGGAGCGGTGGGCTATGTGCCCGTCTACGGAGCCTGACCCAAAGCCCGCTCCGTCTGCCCCTTCTGCGGCGCCGTTGTTTTGGGTCGCCTGCTGGGATCCGATCCATTGTCCTGGGTGGTGGACCAAACAGAGGATCCGCTTCGGGAAAGTCGTATTCCTGGTCATAGTGTTGGTAAGTTGACTTTGCTCTTATATCCAATAGTTCTTCCCGGCTGTATGTAATAAGACTTAAGATTTCCTGGGGTAACAGTGTAATAAATAATACATAAAAAAACTAAAAGAAAAAAAAACGTTTCCTAAGAACGTGAAGCGAGGCGGCCATCTCTGTCAGCGCCGGAAGTTACACTACTCTGAGGCATGCAAAAGTGGATCAGAGATTTTCCTTTTTTTTTTTTTTTTTTACACGACTTTGTCCTGGAAGCCAACATTTGACGGGAAGCTATTTGAGTGACAGCTATACAGACACTGTGCTACTTAGCGAACAAAAGAAAGCCTCACCATAGTAGCTCTGTGTGGCGTCCCAACCCTCGTTCCAGCGACTGTCCCAGTCATCTCCCACTCCGCTGGGGAGGGGCTCTTCGCTACCGTACTCCAACAGGTAATCCTCCTCTTCCTCCTCCTCTTCCTCTCCAGTCTCCTCCGGCCATGAGCGGCCCGTCCCATCCTCACTGGAGTCAGGGTCTGTGTATCCCCAGAACAGAGGCCAGAACAGCTTCTTACCCCCCAGCCAGCCTACAGAGGACGAGGGGGACGGGGGGATCCAGTCCTTTATCTGATCCATCTCCAACTCCATGTTAGGGTCGTCCACCACCTCAATGGTCACCTGGGAGGGAGGAAAGGAGAGTGAATAATTTAGAGAACCATTGTGGAAGCATAATATTGATATTGATTCCATGGACATGCTAAGATAGCTTCAACTAGTCCTTATATGGTCACAAAGTCTGCCAAAACTACAAAGTTGAACACTTACTTCACAAAAATACATACTTTCAATAGGAAGGTGCACATAAAACATAACATCTAAACGTTACTGGAAAGCCACAATGGAAGCAAGAGATGTTTACCAAATTCACTGACGGCACATAAAACATACCTTCCAGAAGTATCAGGGGATTTACTTGCCTAATTTCTAGCTCTGACTTAACCAGTCAGACATGAGATGAGCAGTGAGCACTCAGTCAGAAGATCCCACACTTAACTATATCTCATTACACTGGTAGGCCACTACTGTATGACTCAACCTGTACGTTAGCTCACTCCCATAGTAGTTGTCAGCATCAAGCAACATGGAGAGACTATACGAGGGCAGAGCCAGCCTGCATGGGGTCATTACATCCAGCTCCAGCTAACCACATCCTGAATTGAACTGCCCTGAGTTGACCAGTAGATGGAAATAACTACCGTGAGATTGAGATGAGTTCAACGGAAGGACATGCTGAAGACATTAAGGCTAATCGCTGGAGGAATCACAGGAAAGGACATGCTGAAGACATTAAGGCGAATCGCTGGAGGAATCACAGGAAAGGACATGCTGAAGACATTGAGGCGAATCGCTGGAGGAATCACAGGAAAGGACATGCTGAAGACATTGAGGCTAATCGCTGGAGGAATCACAGGAAAGGACATGCTGAAGACATTGAGGCTAATCGCTGGATGAATCACAGGAAAGGACATGCTGAAGACATTGAGGCTAATCGCTGGATGAATCACAGGAAAGGACATGCTGAAGACATTGAGGTTAATCGCTGGAGGAATGACAGGAAAGGACATGCTGAAGACATTGAGGTTAATCGCTGGAGGAATCACAGGAAAGGACATGCTGAAGACATTGAGGTTAATCGCTGGAGGAATCACAGGAAAGGACATATTGAAGACATTGAGGCGAATCGCTGGAGGAATCACAGGAAATGGAAGAAGTGAAGGTGGAGACTGGAACTATTTATGCAATGTGAAAGTCTTGTTCTGCTGAATTTCCACTCACTCAAGTAGAAACTCCTCACCACAGAATGGAATCAAGATAACGGATCTCTATACTCACTGCTCTTCCCTGCTTTACCAGGGTGCAATGCATTGTTGGTAGAGCATATATATTTTTTTACCTTTTATTTAACTAGGCAAGTCAGTTAAGAACAAATTCTTGTTTCCAATGACGGCCTACACCGGCCAAACCCGGACGACGCTGGGCCGCCCTATGGGACTCCCAATCACACTCGGTTGTGATACAGCCTGAATTCGAACCAGGGTGTCTGTAATGACACCTCTAGTGCTTCCAACACCAGGATTCTGGGTTTGATTCCCGGGACCACCCATATGTAAAATGTATGCACATATGACTGTAAGTCGCTTAGGATAAAAGTGTCTAAATGGTAAATTATATTATGTATATTTATTCTTTATATTAGGCGAGTTTCCCCTTTACCAATGTAAATCGCTTTGAGGGGCTAGAAAAGCATTATAAAAAAATACTATAAATTATTGTCACCACACCTGGATGTTGGGGTTCTGCGAGCTGATGTCTGCGTTGGCCAGCTCAGGGAAGTCCTTCAGGTCCAGAACAAAGGGCTTGATCTCCTCCTCTGGCTCAGGCTGGGGCTGAACCCCTACGGAGCGGTGCTGGGAGTGGGACCACCTCCTCTTGTGGTGGTGCTCAGTGACAGGGGGGAGGAGGCTCTGGACCTGGTTCTGCTGCTCCAGGGCCCCCGGTCCGTGATGGACCCCACTGATGGGCGGCTGAGCACGAGCCTGAGGAAAAAGATAGGACACCTCAATTACGCATCATGATGAAACACAGTGGACTGGACTGTTCTGAAGACCTTGATGACATTAATCATGAACAATACAGTGGTTACTGGCTAGTTTAAGATACAAAGGTTACTTGCTTTAGACATTTGCACCATGCTATGACTTAGTGACAGAGCTCCTAGAAACCATTGGGGCAACAAACCAGCAGACCAACCAACCAAACCCTGTCCATTCGTCTGCTTCTCATTTGTTTCCCACAGCAGCCAGAGCCCTGGCATCCAAGCCTTTGACAAAGAGGAGCCTGTGCCAGATTCTCTAGTTTTAATGAGAGAGCTTCGGAGTCGTGGGACCCCTGGGATGGTGGGCAGGCTGGCCCTGTGTTTCAACCTGCCGTGTCCTGCCATGCCCTAGGGCGGCAGGTAGCCTAGCGGTTAAGAGAGTTGTGCCAGTAACCGAAAGGTCGCTGGGTCAAATCCCCAAGCCTTGTGAAAGGCACTTAACCCTAATTGCTCGTTGAACTCACTCTGGATAAGAATGTCTGCTAATAACTAAAGTGTAACCAATGTGCAGCTACACTCAACAGACAGAAGCCATAGGTCTCCCTAAGGTCCTCCCCCCTCTGTCTCTCCCTCTGTCTGTGACAAAGGGAACATCGTCTAGCTCTGACTTTGCTGATAGCTAATTTATTGAGGAAAAATGTACTCACTATGACTGTGATACTGTATGTGGTTATCTCAACTAGCTATCTTAAGATGAATGCACTGATTGTCAGTCGCTCTGAATAAGAGCGTCTGCTAAATGACTCAAATGTAAATGTCAACCATCCTTTAGATCAAGTTGTCACTATAAATGTATCTAAGGTCAGGTAAGGGTATCTTCTATTACTCAAAGCTTTTAATTCAGCCAGTATCCACCGTGCTAATAAAGAGCCAAACATCTGATAGGACTTCAGTAACTGAAGCAGTGCCAGTTTGCGGTCTGAAATGTAGTGCAGTTTAAACCAAAATCTGGAGCGGTGACAAAACAGTTGGGTATGGGCCAGAGAACAGACTGTACTTTTTCAGTGGCTGCAATTCTCCCATAAAAGTCAGATCTGATCCAACCATGAGAATGCATGGTCACCATTTAGAGGTAACCCCTGTCAAACATTATTGGCTCTTTACTGAAAAGAGAAAGTGGAGGATCCTGAAGACCTCCTCTGGGTCTTGTATATTTTGATTTAATTATACCTGGTGTTCTATATTTTGATTTAATTGGACTTGGTGTTCTATATTTTGATTTAATTGGGCTTGGTGTTCTATATTTTGATTTAATTGGACCTGGTGTTCTATATTTTGATTTAATTGGACCTGGTGTTCTATATTTTGATTTAATTGGACCTGGTGTTCTATATTTTGATTTAATTATACCTGGTGTTCTATATTTTGATTTAATTGGACCTGTCATTCTATATTTTGATTTAATTGGACCTGTCATTCTATATTTTGATTTAATTGGGCTTGGTGTTCTATATTTTGATTTAATTGGACCTGGTGTTCTATATTTTGATTTAATTGGACCTATATTTTGATTTAACCTTTGACCTGGTGTTCTATATTTAGATTTAATTGGACCTGTCATTCTATATTTTGATTTAATTGGACCTGTCATTCTATATTTTGATTTAATTGGGCTTGGTGTTCTATATTTTGATTTAATTGGACCTGGTGTTCTATATTTTGATTTAATTGGACCTATATTTTGATTTAACCTTTGACCTGGTGTTCTATATTTAGATTTAATTATACCTGGTGTTCTATATTTGGATTTAATTGGACTTGGTGTTCTATATTTTGATTTAATTGGGCTTGGTGTTCTATATTTTGATTTATTGGACCTGTCATTCTATATTTTGATTTAATTGGGCTTGGTGTTCTATATTTTGATTTAATTGGACCTGGTGTTCTATATTTTGATTTAATTGGACCTGGTGTTCTATATTTTGATTTAATTGGACCTGGTGTTCTATATTTTGATTTAATTGGACCTGGTGTTCTATATTTTGATTTAATTGGGCTTGGTGTTCTATATTTTGATTTAATTGGACCTGGTGTTCTATATTTTGATTTAATTGGACCTGGTGTTCTATATTTTGATTTAATTGGACCTGTCATTCTATATTTTGATTTAATTGGACCTGTCATTCTATATTTTGATTTAATTGGACCTGGTGTTCTATGTTTTGATTTAATTGGACCTGGTGTTCTATATTTTGATTTAATTGGACCTGGTGTTCTATATTTTGATTTAATTGGACCTGTCATTTTATATTTTGATTTAATTGGACCTGTCATTCTATATTTTGATTTAATTGGACCTGGTGTTCTATATTTTGATTTAATTGGACCTGGTGTTCTATATTTTGATTTAATTGGACCTGTCGTTCTATATTTTGATTTAATTGGACCGGGTGTTCTATATTTTGATTTAATTGGACCTGGTGATCTATATTTTGATTTAATTGGATCTGGTGTTCTATATTTTGATTTATTTGGACCTGGTGATCTATATTTTGATTTAATTGGACCTGACATTCTATATTTTGATTTAATTGGACCTGGTGTTCTATATTTTGATTTAATTGGACCTGGTGTTCTATATTTTGATTTAATTGGACCTGTCGTTCTATATTTTGATTTATTTGAACCTGGTGTTCTATATTTTGATTTAATTGGACCTGTCATTCTATATTTTGATTTAATTGGACCTGTCATTCTATATTTTGATTTAATTAGACCTGGTGATCTATATTTTGATTTAATTGGACCTGGTGTTCTATATTTTGATTTAATTGGACCTGGTGTTCTATATTTTGATTTAATTGGACCTGGTGTTCTATATTTAAGCAATAAGGCCCGTGGAGGTGTGGTATATGGCCAATATACGACGGCTAAGGGCTGTTCTTAAGCATGACACAAGTGACTATGCATAGATAATAACAGAGAGTAGCAGCAGCGTAAAACAGGGGTGTGGGGGGGCAATGCAAATAGTCTGGGTAGCCATTTGATTAGATGTGCAGGAGTGTTATGGCTTGGGGGTAGAAGCTGTTTAATACCCTCTTGGACCTAGACTTGGTGCTCCGGTACCGCTTAACGTGCGGTAGCAGAGAGAACAGTCTATGACTAGGGTGGCTGGAGTCTTTGGCAATTTTTAGGGCCTTCCTCTGACACCGCCTGGTATTGAGGTCCTGGATGGCAGGAAGCTTGGCCCCAGTGATGTACTGGGCTGTACGCAATACCCTCTGTAGTGCCTTGCTGTCGGAGGCCGAGCAGTTGCCATACCAGGCAGTGATGCAACCAGTCAGGATGCTCTCGATGGTGCAGCTGTAGAACTTTTTGAGGATCTGAGGACCCATGCCAAATCTTTTCTGTCCCCTGAGGTGGAATAGGTTTTGTCGTTCCCTCTTCACGACTGTCTTGGTGTGCTTGGACCATGCTAGTTTGTTGGTGATGTGGACACCAAGGAACTTGAAGCTCTCAACCAGCTCCACTGCAGCCCCATCGATGAGAATGGGGGCATGCTCAGTCCTCCTTTTCCTGTAGTCCACAATCATCTCCTTTGTCTTGATCACTTTGAGGGAGAGGTTGTTGTCCTGGGACCACATTGCCAGGTCTCTGACCTCCTCCTTACAGGCTGTTTCATCATTGTCGGTGATCAGGCCTACCACAGGGAGTACAGGAGGGGACTGAGCACGCACCCCTGAGTGGCCCCCGTGTTGAGGATCAGCGTGGCGGATGTGTTGTTACCTACCCTTACCACCTGGGGGCGGCTCAGTCCACTCCTGTACTCCCTGTTCACTCATGACTGCACGGCCAGGCACGACTCCAACACCATCATTAAGATTGCCGATGACACAACAGTGGTAGGCCTGATCACCGACAACGACGAGACAGCCTATAGGGAGTCCAGGATCCAGTTGCAGAGGGAGGTGTTTAGTCCCAGGGTCCTTAGCTTAGTGTTGAGCTTTGAGGGAACTATGCTGTTGAACGCTAAGCTGTAGCTCAGTGAATAGCATTCTCACATAGGTGTTTCTTTTGTCCAGGTGGGAAAGGGCAGTGTGGAGTGCAATAGAGATTGCATCATCTGTGGATCTGTTAGGGCGGTATGCAAACTTAGGTGGGTCTAGGGTTTCTGGGATAATGGTGTTGATGTGAGCCATGACCAGCCTTTCAAAGCACGGGTCGGTAGCCATTTAGGCAGGTTACCTTAGTGTACTTGTGCACAGGGACTATGGTGGTCTGCTTGAAACATGTTGGTATTACAGACACAGAGAGAGAGGTTGAAAATGTCAGTGAAGACACTTGCCAGTTGGTCAGCGCATGCTCACAGTACACGTCCTGGTAATCCGTCTGGCCCTGCGTCCTTGTGAATGTTGACCTGTTTGAAGGTCTTACTCCCGTCGGCTGTGGAGAGCGTGATCACACAGTCTTCCGGGACAGCTGGTGCTCTCATGCATGTTTCAGTGTTATTTGCCTCGAAGCGAGTATAGAAGTAGTTTAGCTTGTCTGGTAAGCTCGTGTCACAGAGAGGGCAGGCAGGCGAGTGATGTGACAGGCAGGCCTGATTTATGTGTCCACAGATATCAAAGGCCTCTACACTTGGCCCTTTCCAAACCATTACAGAAGAACAATAAACTATGGGGCCCTTTGATCGCAAGCCTTGAAAGAGTGAGGAGGCAAGGAGAGGGAGGGAGGGAGAAGAAACAGATAGTTAGAGTGAACAGGTTTCAATATTTGTGAACCAGGCCATGCACACTCCACATTCTACACCCCTCCTCAGCCCCCCCATGATAAGGGGAAAACCAATAACACAGATGGCCAACGTAAACAATCAACCAGCTTGACCTCTGATCTTATTGCAGTGTGAGAGAGATCTGCTGAGGGTTCCTTTAACCCTGCTGAGTTAGGGTAAGGTTTGGCTTAGGGTTATGTAAGCCCTTGCTATTGTGCCTCTTGCTCCTCTAGTGTACAAACCAGCCCGTCCTCTACCTGGTTAGACTGGCATCTACCAGGTCACCAGGAAAGGTGCACAGTCACCATGGTGCCACAGGGTCACTGGTGCCCAAAACGCACACTCATTTCCTCCACCAGAATCACAACATGCTCTCTCTCTCTCTCTCTCTCTCTCTCTCTCTCTCTCTCTCTCTCTCTCTCTCTCTCTCTCTCTCTCTCTCTCTCTCTCTCTCTCTCTCCCCTCTTTCTCTATTTCACTTTCTCTCTAACTCTCCCTCTCTCAGTCTCTCTCCCTCACTGTATTTCTTCTGTTTGACATCCAACTGACATAAATCACCAGTCAGTTATAGGCTATGGGCATCCGTTGGAGGAGACCCAGAGGAGAGAATGTACAGAGGAATGACTTCATAGAGATCTGGAATCAGTCTGTTTACACCTTTCTTTCATTCTTACATCTGATTCTGTTCATGGTGACCTTCAAGGCCCCTACACACACACACACACACACACACACACACACACAGACCCATATATGTCCATGAGCCACACAAACACCCACATTAGTTCCTCTTACAGATAGATGTGTGCTTCAAAGGAGATTCAGCAGGCCCATATGTTATAGCTGCTGTAGACGAGGAGGCTGTCTGAGTAATACTACGCTGCTCCGTGCAGCTCGGAACGACCTTCTCTCGATGCCTAGATATCTTACTATACATGGAGAAACGGCGAACAACCCTTTACCCCAAGGCCCTAGAGATTTCAGTGTAGCATAATGTTAGACACAACATTGTCCGTCTGTGATTCTTTGATTTGGTTTGTTAGAAGGTTAACTTCTGTAACTGAAGTTAATTACAAATCAGAAAATGTCATAAACTCCAGTAAGTTTCGCTGGCACGAGAACAGATCCTCTCTGTGGATAAATTAAAGTTAATTTCAATTTGAAGCGATAACTGACAACAAATAACCTAGTATATTAGGCTATAGCGTACAATATTTAATTAATTTCATAGAGGATCATTTACATCAGCTCAATTCATATCCAAATCCTGTGAGATTTGGAACGTATTATTTACCTAAAATCTAGAAGAAAATAATTAAGAAAAAAGTTGCTTACCAACAAAAAAACACCGTTGTGGTGTTTGTTGTGGTGTTTGTTGTGGTGTTTGTTGGGAAAGCTCATCACCAACACAACGAAAAGTACCAAAACGATGATCATTGTCGTTAGACATCTCCCTCCGACTAGAAACATTTTCTCAATTGAAGTGACAACTAAGACCAAGTGACAGTATTCGCGGTACTCAATCTATCATACGTATTCTTTCACTACAATTATTTATTTTGCGAGATAAACTTATTATTTTATCTCATCATCGGCGGTTGTTGTTTTCCAAAACGTGTTTCGTTTCGAGCAAGTCACGTATTGAACCAGCCAGAAGAAAGTGACCTATTCAACCAGCAGTACAGCTTCAGAGTCGTCCTCTTGACAGAGATGCGCTCTAATGTCCGATGGAAAAATCAATATTCCTCTGCCGCACTAGGACGCAACTGATTTCTCCTTTCGCAGTCTGCCTCCCTGTATTGCGCGTCTAGGTCAATGTGCGCTCTTCAATCTTCGCGATATAACCAGACCAACTTGGGCTATACTTGCCAAGGATGCATTGAGTGCCACGTGCAGACCACGCACTCTCTCTGTCCGTACCGTTTAGTTTATTGAACTAGGTCGTTATGGTTGGGTAGATGTTTTCTACCAATACAATCACATCTGGAGTTGAGAATAGCCTGTATGCGTTTGATCTCGGATCCGTTGTCCAATGGAGGTCCCTTAGCCACATGTTGTCCCGGAATGAGTGTGCTGAGGCTCTGGTTCAGAAGTAAACCTGTTACCACTCTCTGACTTCATCAGTTCACAGCTTCTACACTGCTGTTTGGTAGAAAAGGAAGCAAGGGGGGGTCTCTCTCAGGGATCCACTTTCCCAGATGGAGAGGATGGAAGAGCCATTTTAGAGATGTTGTGATCTCAACACCGAAATGAATGATAACTGGCATGCACATAAAGGGAGAGGAGACTGGTAGACTATTACATGGATTAAAAGCCAGCCAACACATTAGCCTAAAAGGGGTCACACGTCAATAAGAGATGTGTCAAGATGCTGACAGGACAGCTGATTCCTACCTTCCCACCATGTAAAGAGATGGTGTGTGAACGCAAACTTCATGACAGTGTAGGGGAGGCTATAGTGTACTCTACACAAAGGCCTATTTTTTATAAATTTTTGCTATTTGAATATACACTGAGTATACAAAACATTAAGAAACCCTTCCTAATATTGAGTTGCACCCCCCACCCACACATACACGCACGCACGCACACACACACACACACACACACACACACACACACACACACACACACACACACACACACACACACACACACACACACACACACACACACACACACACACACACACACACAGCTGTGTTAAGTTGGCTGGATGTCCTTTGGATGGTATACCAATCTTGATACACATGGGAAACTGTTGAGTGTGAAAAACCCAGCAGCGTTGCAGTTCTTGACACAAATCGGTGTGCTTGGCACCTACTACCACACCCCCATTCAAAGGCACTTAAATATTTTGTCTTGCCAATTCACCCTCTGAATGGCACACATACACAATCCATGTCTCTGTTGTCTCAAGGCTTAAAAGCCTTCTTTAACCTGTCTCCTCCCCTTCATCTACACTGATTGAAGTGGATTTAACAAATTAGATCAATAAGGGATCATAGCTTTCACCTGGATTCACCTGGTCAGTCTATGTCATGGAAAGAGCAGGTGTTCATAATGTTTTGTCCATTCAGTGTATTTCAGCGGTTTACTTTTGAGAGTGTTTTTGTGTTTTTCCTCTCCATTAATGGCACTACTTTAAACCAGAGCCCAGGTTTTAGTCACAACCTAAGACTGTTTGAGGGGGCTCTGATCAAAAGTGGTACGCTACACTATGCCTTATTCATAGCTGGCCCGGTCCACGACCCGGCCCACAGCCAGCTCTAGGTGGTTACAGTCCAGTTTACTCTGCTAGGCTGACAGGAACATGAGACTTCCTCAGGATGTAGTGCACCGCAGTGGACCAGGACTGGCAAGCAGCACTGTGGCATGGACACACGCATGCACACACACACACACACACACACAAACACATACAAACATGCGCATGCATGGAAGCACACACACACAAACATGCGCACGTATGCAGGCACACACACAAACACGGACACCCACTCTTTGTTCATAGCCCACCACTACACTCCAGATATTGCTATATTGACCACAGAGTCCCCAACCCCCAACACACACTGTGGTCCATATGAGAGCGATACACCGGCCACACACAGACATGCACAGAGGCATGCATTCACACACTAGATCAATTAATCACATTGATGCCATTGGATCTCATAGATTATCTTGACGATGACACAAGAGACGGTGACTCAGAAGGCCTTGTTTCAGAGTGATCCGTAACCACAGGAGACCTGTAAACATCTGTGTGCCTCTGAGGTGGTCCACGTGCTCTTTACATGCAATTAACAAACAAACATAGTGTCGCACACAGATTAACAGATAGACGGGAAGAAGACGGGAAGAAGACGGGAGGAAGACGGGAGGAAGACGGGAAGAAGACGGGAAGAAGACGGGAGGAAGACGGGAAGAAGACGGGAAGATGGGAGGAAGACGGGAGGAAGACGGGAGGAAGACGGGAAGAAGACGGGAGGAAGACGGGAAGAAGACGGGAGGAAGACGGGAGAAAGACGGGAAGAAGATGGGAGGAAGACGGGAAGAAGACGGGAGGAAGACGGGAAGAAGACGGGAGGAAGACGGGAAGAAGACGGGAAGATGGGAGGAAGACGGGAGGAAGACGGGAGGAGGACGGGAGGAAGACGGGAAGAAGACGGGAAGAAGACGGGAGGAAGACGAGAAGAATACGGGAAGAAGACGGGAGGAGGACGGGAAGAATACGGGAAGAAGACGGGAAGAAGACGGGAGGAAGACGGGAGGAAGACGGGAAGAAGACGGGAAGAAGACGGGAGGAAGACGAGAAGAATACGGGAAGAAGACGGGAGGAGGACGGGAAGAATACGGGAGGAGGACGGGAGGAAGACGGGAAGAAGACGGAAGAAGACGGGAGGAAGACGGGAGGAAGACGGGAGGAAGACGGGAAGAAGACGGGAAGATGGGAGGAAGACGGGAAGAAGACGGGAGGAAGACGGGAGGAAGACGGGAAGAAGACGGGAGGAAGACGGGAGGAAGACGGGAGGAAGACAGGTATCAGGGGTTGATTTTGGAAGTTTTATTTATTTTTACATCCCTTATCATTTTATTTTGTGGCACAGGTTCATTCGACATGAACTTGTGTCTTAATTGTGTAAGTTCTAGAGCAGTTGTGAAGCTTGTTGTGGTTAGCACTGACATCAAATCAAATAATACCTATATAGCATAACTCACTACAATGGAGTGATTCCAAAACATTATTTTAGCTACAGTGATCCCAGTACAGGACAGCAATATACTCCTTACTCCACCCCAACAAAAATAAAAAACGAATTCTTCACAGGATTCAGACTGGTTTGTTTTAATGCTGTTTTCCAGTGGAAGACTTAGTTTTAGTCTCTCTGTCAGACTCCTGTCTCTCTCTCTCTCTCTCTCTCATCAAACAGCCTCCGAGCCCCTGGCGCTTACAGCCTTACCCTGAGCCAAGGACCAGAACCAGCCATTTGTTCCTCTGTAAATAAAGAAAGCAGAGTACTACTGAAGTTATTTTGAACAATATGCACAGGTATGAAGTTGTCATAGAGGAGGATGAGATTTAGTAGTTGAAGGTGAAGCCCGTTTGGATTTAATTTTATCTACCCAGTAGCCCATACGGGCGTGGGCAATCATTGATGTTTCGCCACATAAACAGTATCTCAGAAAGGTGAAATCTGCTATCTCTAATTTGTAACATTTTACATGAATGTCCCCTTTATGGGAGGTCATAAAGTCTTTATAACACATTGATAAATGGTTATAACTCATTGGTTAATCTCGTCTACCAGCCAGTTCTCTCTCAATCAAGCCTGGGGATGAGATTACTCATTGCTTGAAATTGTGTGATTACAAATTTGACCTCATATCTCTAAGAGCAATTTAATTTTATTCCATAGCTTTGGTTACTGTACCACGAAGTACATGTTGCTCTGTCCGGAGTCCCCCTAAAGTACCCCCTAATGTAAAGTTTACCAGTAAGCCTATGGTCTCGTGAGGCTTATAAACTATCCCCTAGAACTCAACGGCCCGCCGGGCACTTCAATCCGGCCCGCAAGACATTTGTGTATTAAATATTATTATATTTGAGTTACGACTTGCCACAAACTTAAAACCCCAACAAAATACGTTTACTAAAACAGTGCTCTACTCCAGACTCTGTAACTAAGGCAAGCTATGACAGTGGCACATAAAATCACAAAGCATAGCAAGCCTTTTACTGAAGGGGAGTTGGTGAAAGAGTGTATGGTGGAGACTGCTGGTGTACTTTGTCCTGAGAGTAAAAACCAACTCGAGAAAATTTGCGCATCACGCAGAACCATCACCAGGCGCGTGGAAGTGATAGCTGAGGAGCTAATCTCTGAGTTAAAGAAAGAAGCAGATGGCTTCAATCTTTTTTTCTATAACACTGGATGAGACTACTGACATCAGAGACACCTCTGAATTTTGAAATAACAGAGGAACTTCTTGCGATGGAATCAGTGATGGAAACAACCAGGGCCTCTGACTTACAGTGAGGGAAAAAAGTATTTGATCCCCTGCTGATTCTGTACGTTTGCCCACTGACAAAGAAATGATCAGTCTATAATTTTAATGGTAGGTTTATTTGAACAGTGAGAGACAGAAAAGCAACAAAAAAATCCAGAAAAACGCATGTGAAAATAAATTATAAATTGATTTGCATTTTAATGAGGGAAATAAGTATTTGACCCCTCTGCAAAACATGACATAGTACTTGGTGGCAAAACCCTTGTTGGCAATCACAGAGGTCAGACGTTTCTTGTAGTTGGCCACCAGGTTTGCACTAATCTCAGGAGGGCTTTTGTCCCACTCCTTATTGCAGATCTTCTCCAAGTCATTAAGGTTTCGAGGCTGACGTTTGGCAACTCGAACCTCCACAGATTTTCTATGGGATTAAGGTCTGGAGACTGGCTAGGCCACTCCAGGACCTTAACTACTTAGGGAGTGGTGGGACACTACCCGGTGAAATGCAAGGCGCCAAATTCAAAATCCAAAAGTTGAATTATTAAACATTCATCAATATACAAGTGTTGCATAGTCATCAAAAGCTCTGCTTCTTGGCAATATCACAGCATTGACAGATTTCAAAAAGTCTTTACGGCGAAAGCCCTACATTTGATTGTTTGAGGGTAGCACCTCCAATATTTTCCATTAGCATAAATTCATAAACCATCACGGTTCACACAAAACACATTTCACAGCGAAAACAAATCCCTTACCTTTTGAAGAACTTCTGCTGAGGGCTTCCCAAGTGTCCAACGAAGACAATCCATGGTTCTTTTGTTAGAAAAAGTCATTTATTATATCCATAAATCTCTGTTTGGTTGGTGCGTTATGTTCAGAAAATCCAACTTCGAATCGCCATAGAAACGTGAAGAGAACGCGTTCAAATATACCTATAAACTTTTCCGAAACAAATCAAATACCAGTTAAAATGCATCCTTAGGTATCCTTTTATGAATATGAGCGATAATATTTCACTCGGATGGTCACCTAAACGCTATATAAGTAAAATAAAGTGGGGTGCGCAGCCAGACTAGCGCACGAGAAAACTTGTTGACATCTGAGCTACCTTGGCCATTTCCTGTACCTATTATGTTATTCTGTCTCTCACTGTTCAAATAAACCTACCATTAAAATTATAGACTGATCATTTCTTTGTCAGTGGGCAAACGTACAAAATCA
This sequence comes from Brachymystax lenok tsinlingensis, assembly GCA_030435695.1. Lineage (NCBI taxonomy): Eukaryota > Metazoa > Chordata > Actinopteri > Salmoniformes > Salmonidae > Brachymystax > Brachymystax lenok. The sequence goes on along the minus strand of CM059817.1, from coordinate 8,388,347 downwards.
GCAGGGGATCAAATACTTTTTTCCCTCACTGTATATGACAGTGTCTGCCTGCTTGGAAAAAAGGGAATCTACCGTGGCGCAAACTGACAAACGTCACAACCGATGGATCACCACATCTAACCGGTAAAAACATTGGCCTACCAAAAAGATTACAAGACAAAAGTAAAAGAAGAAAGCCCTAACTCGGAGGAATTGATATTTCTTCACTGTATTATCCACCAGGAAGCCCTGTGTAAAAGTCTGTTAACAAACCTTTTAGGGGATCATTGGGGCGCTAGCGCCCCATTCCAGACACTACCCGGGGAAATGTAAGGTGCCAAATTCAAAATCCAAAAGTCGAATTATTAAACGTTCATCAATATACAAGTGTTGCATAGTCATCAAAAGCTCAGTGTCTTGGCAATATCACAGTGTTGTCAGATTATTTCAAAAAGGCTTTACGGTGAAAACACAACATTTGATTGTTTGAGGATAGCACCTCTCATATTTATGCATTAGCATAAATTCATAACCAGCGCGGGTCTCACAAAACACATATAAGAGCTAAAATAAATCGCTTACCTTTGATGATCTTCTGCTGAGGGCAATCCGAAGTGTCCAAGCAAGACAATCCATGGTTCTTTTGTTAGAAAAAGTCATTTATTATATCCATAAATCTCTGTTTGGTTGGCTCGTTATGTTCAGAAAATCCACCTTTGAGTCGCCCGTTGTACAGTGAAGAGAAAGCGTTCAAATTATACCTATCAACTTTGCCCCAACAAATCAAACATCATTTATAATGTATCCTTAGGTATCCTTTTAAGTATATTAGCGATTATATTTCACACGGATAGCATCCTAAACAATATAAAAGGAAAATAAAGACGGTCTTGCGCACCGAAAGTCACATTGACTTCCTGGGTTTTCTTACCATTTCTTCTTCTATTCGGCTCTGTTCCATGATAAAGCCATGAAACACTGTCTAAAGACTGTTGACATCTAGTGGAAGCCATAGGTACTGCAACCTGGGAGCTAATTCACTGAGAATCCTATAGGCAGCCGTTCAAAGTGAGGAAATGTCACCCAAAAAATATTTCTGGACAGAAATTCCTCGGGTTTTCGCCTGCTATATCAGTTCTGTTATACTCACAGATATTATTTTAAGTTTTAGAAACTTCAGAGTGTTTCCTATTCAATAGTACCTATTATGTGCATATCCTAGTTTCCGGGCCTGAGTGGCAGGCATTTTACTTTGGGCACGCCAGACTCTCCAAAACCGACACCTCTGCTGCCGCTCCCTAATAGGTTAAAGCTGGAAAATGTTGTCAAAGTGGTTGTAAAACGTGTCAACTTCATACGAGCAAGGGGGCTTTAACCATCGTCAGTTCATTCAGCTGCTCAATGACACAGAGGCAGAGCACCAGGACCTGTTGTAACATTCAAATGTGCACTGGCTTAGTATTTTGTCCTGTGTGGGAACTGAGAGGGGAGATGGGTATGTTCCTTGATACGGTTGGTAAAGCTGACGACTTCTCCCGAGTTGAGAGACACCGAATTGCTGGGCGACTTTGCTTTCGGTGTGGACATACTGGGGCATCTGAATGATCTGAATGTGAAACTGCAGGGAAACAGTGTTTTTGTGCATTGAACTGTATTCCAACATTAAAGCATTCAAGACCAAATTTATGTTGTTCTCTAGACAAATGAGCAGCCGGTCTTTCGCTCATTTTCCGACACTGACCGCACTGAGACATACAGTGGCACTTTGATCGACCTGCATGCTGAGTTTTCCCGCCGCTTCTCAGACTTCACCAAGATTGAGACTGAGCTGGAGCTTGTATCATTCCCCCTGTCTTTCGACAGTGAGAAAGCACCGCCAGACACAATTGGAGCTCATCGACATCCAATGTGACAGTGCTTTGAAGTAGAAGTACAAAACAGCAACAATAGACCAGATCTATGTTTGTGAACAAACGTTCTCAGTCATGAATTACAACAAATCCCGTCACAGGTCAAAGTGAACAAATTACCACTTGTCAGCTGTTCCGAGAATCTCTACATCAAAGATGACACCAGACTTTGATGCCCTTGCCAAGATAGGTGACCAGATCCATTGTTCGCATTAAGACTCGAATAACCATGACTGGGGTAGGCAAGGATTATGCTTTTTCATGGTGATGGTTATGCAATGAGAATTATCCAGCAATGCACTTGGATACAGGTCATTTATCCCCATACATTTGACAATGAACACCTATTCAGTCAGATTTGGGCTGAGGTGATTGGATAACTGTAAATATGGCTCACAATGGAGATGAGAATTGTTCCTTAAATATGCTTTCAAAAACAGACCATTCCAAATGAAACAGATGCTCTTACCATATGTTTCACTCAAATTTTTAAATACTTTTTCTTTTACACATCTGCTGTTACAGTCATATAATATATACACTACCGTTCAAAAGTTTGGGGTCACTTAGAAATGTCAATTTTCTAGTGGTGGTTTCTGATAATGGGCCTCTGTATGTAGATATTCCATAAGAAAAATCAGCCGTTTCCAGCTACAATAGTCATTTACAACATTAACAATGTCTACACTGTATTTCTGATCAATTTGATGTTATTTTAATGGACAAAAAATGTGCTTTTCTTTCAAAAACAAGGACATTTCTAAGTGACCCCAAACTTTTGAACGGTATGTATATTATTTTAAATATATACTGTATATATATGTATATATTTTTTAAGTTTGCATATTGTGACTAAGTTTGATTGTACTTTACAAGGGTAGAGATGCAGGATCTATGTGTGTGTTTGACTGTGTCTGATGTTATAAATTATATACATTTTGTGAAAAATGTGTTCACAAAAAACAAGGGTAGAGATGGTACAAGGGTAGAATTGTTTTGCAAGCATATGTACACCTACAGTACACTAGTAGTTGCGTGTCAATGTGAAAATGAATAAAGGCTTCACATGTTTTGTCACGCATATAGTATGTGGCCCTTCACTTGGTTTCAAAAACTCAATGTGGCCCTTGAGCCAAAAGGTCTGCCCACCCCTGCCCTAGGTACTAGTACCCCTCGTTGAAAATCATTGCTCTAACTAGCCCATGTAAGTGAGGCAGTGCAAAGGCCCTCAGCATGACATTAGGAAGGTAGGAACTTCCACACGGAACAGAGACTGCCCCCTGCTGTTGGACATACATCAACACATCTCTGAGCCACGGGCTGCATCTCAATAGTCTAGAGAGGCATCCTCTGTTGGACATACATCAATACATCGCTGAGCCACGGGCTGCATCTCAATAGTCTAGAGAGGCGTCCTCTGTTGGACATGCATCAACACATCTCTGAGCCACGGGCTGCATCTCAATAGTCTAGAGAGGCATCCTCTGTTGGACATACATCAATACATCGCTGAGCCACGGGCTGCATCTCAATAGTCTAGAGAGGCGTCCTCTGTTGGACATGCATCAATACAGCTCTGAGCCACGGGCTGCATCTCAATAGTCTAGAGAGGCGTCCTCTGTTGGACATGCATCAATACATCTCTGAGCCACGGGCTGCATCTCAATAGTCTAGAGAGGTGTCCTCTGTTGGACATACATCAACACATCTCTGAGCCACAGGCTGCATCTCAATAGTCTAGAAAGGCGTCCTCCTCTCCTGTCCTTTATTCATACTGATCTGAAAACACTGTACTTTTGTTCCACCTGGACTGGCTGTTCTGTCTGCTGACAGATCTATTAAATATATTAAAATTGATTTTATCCTCAGCAGGGATTACAATTGTATTTACATGTCCAATCATGACCTGACGTAGGTAGGCTATAGGTTTGATTTTGAAGCAGATATCCTCTCTTCTGGAACAATGACAGACTTTATCTGATGCACATTATTCCCTTGAAGAATCACAAACAGCAAAAACGTTATTGATTTACAATGTTGATCTGTGTCGCTGCTTCCTCCTCTACGGTGAATTGCTATTCTGAAATCACTTGACATCCGTCGATTCCCACAATTACCCTTGAATTACCAATAAGCCGCTGGAAATAAGGAGTGTAATTGTATTTCTGAGGGATGCCTGCTCTGCTCTCCCAATCGAGAGGGATAGATAGGGTTTTTTAGGCAGTGAAGAGAGGGTTTGGTTTGCACTACCTACACCGTTCTACGCCTGGCTGGCATAACAAGGCCGGCATAACAATGATCCTATTTTGAGCCAGAGAAGGAATTTCCTGCCTCTTCATTGTAGCAGACGAGATCTCAACTCAATCTATGGGCAGAGAGAAGACACACACGCACACGCACGGGCACACGCACGGGCACACGCACGGGCACACGCACGGGCACAGGCCTAACTGTGGATGAGAGGATATGGAGATGTAACTCGATTAGAAGTTCAGAGACATGGGACATTCTAACTCACCTCTCCTGAACCCTCTATTAGAGGGAAATGCATTAGCAGTTTTTACAGTATATGTGACACATCAGTTAGGCCTAGGCTATATGGCATCCAGTATATTCACAGGAGTCATACTCTCTTGTCTCATTTAAGTTGGAACAAAGCTTTTAAAAAAAGCTCTTTGCAAATAAGCCTACAAGAGACTCAAAACTCCAGCATGATCACATCTATCACTTCCATCTCTCAGACCTGTTATTATTGTGTTATATACATGTTTTAAACATGATTAGGCCTATTAACTTGTTATTGTAGCACCATTATAAAACTTTTAGTCAACTGAAATGTTGACCTAATAGATATGAAAATGAGGATAGCTATACACATCTGTGCACTTGCATGTTTGACCCAATTCAAACAATGGATACATTGTTTCTGAACTTTTATTTAACTAGGCAAGTCAGTAAAGAACAAATTCTTATTTTACAATGATGGCCAAACCCTCCCCTAACCCGGACGACGCTGTGCCAATTGTGAGCCGCCCTATGGGACACCCGATCACGGCCGGTTGTGATACAGCCCGGGATCGAACCAGGGTCTGTAGTGACGCCTCTAACACTGAGATGCAGTGCAGTAACATCAAAGCTGAACAGAGAAGACATTTCACACTTGGTTTAAACAATGGAAGCATAATTTTATTTATTTTTATTTAACCTTCATGTAAGTAGGAAAAGCCCATTGAGACCCAGAGTCTCTTTTTCAAGGGAGACCTGGCCATGAAGGCAGCGACAATCAGTACATTACAGAATTAAAACAACAATACAATACAACATGATCCAGCCTAAAAAAAGCATTTACACTCCTCCATAACAGTCTCCCTTCAATATTTTAAATTCATTCAGTGGCACTAACATATCTAGATGAAGCATGGATTGTAGACTATTCCATGCGTCTGGTGCACAAGAAGAGAAGGCAGTCTTGCCTAATACTGTGAATGTCCTGGGGACTTTAAGTAGCAACCACCTAGCATACTGGGTATGGTAACTGCTGGTGGTGAAGGAGACCAGACTACAGAGGTAAAGAGGGAGTTTACCCGAAATGGCTTTGTAGACACATACAAATTTAGCTTTTTGCGCATATAAAGTGACATTCAACCTACCATTTGGTACAAGGTGCAATGGTGGGTGAGTGACTTGGCATTTGTAATAAAGCGCAAGGATGCATTATAAGCAGAGTCCAGTCTCTGTAAGACAGATGAGGCTGCATGCATCAAATCAAATTTTATTGGTCACATACACATGGTTAGCAGATGTTATTGCGAGTGTAGCGAAATGCTTGTGCTTCTAGTTCCGACAGTGCAGCAATATCTAACAAGTAATATCTAACAATTCCACAACAAATACATAATACACACAAATCTAACTAGAGGAATGGAATAAGAATATATAAATATATGGATGAGCAATGACAGAGCAGCATAGGCTAAAATGCAATAGATAGTATCAGATACAACAAGTCATCATAATCAATTACAGAGGGAAAAGTGGCCTGAACAAGCTTCTTTCTAGCCATAAGCAGAAAGCAAGCCTTATTACGAAAATAAAAACCCAATTTCAATTTAAGCTTCCTCACAAGGTCATCCATTTTGTTTTCTGTAGATTGAAGACCAGTTTGAGAGCATAAAGGGAGGCCTGCAGTGACTGAAAAGCAGTCTGGAGCTCTTCAACAGCCTGAACCAGAGAAGGAGCACATGGATATATGACTGTATCATCTGCATATAGATGGAACTTTGCTGGTTGCATCTCATTTCCCAAATCATTCATACAAATTGAGAACAACACAGGAGCTAAAATGGAACCTTGGGGCACACCTCTATTAATCTCTGGAAAGCTAGACATGTGATTGTCAGTATATACACATTGTGTTCTGTCAGAAAGATAGTTCCTAAACCAATTTAGTGTCCCCTCACTGAGACCAATGTTCCTGAGTCTAGCTAGCAACAATTCATGGTCAACAGAATCAAATGCCTTTGATAAATCAACAAACAGAGTAGCTTTTTATCAAGTGCATTTATGATGTAATTTGCCACTACCATAGCTGCAGTTGTGGTGCGGTGCCTCGATCTAAAGCCAGACTGAACCCCGCTCAGTATGTTCTTTTCAATTACAAAGTTTTTTAACTGTGAGTTCACTAGGGATTCATAGACTTTGACCAGGATAGGGAGTTTGGATGTAGGACAATAGTTATTAGCGTCTGAGGGATCTCCGCCCTTTAGCAGCGGGAGGACATGAGCTGATTTCCAAATGCTGGGTATGGAATTGGTCAAGAGACTCAAGTTGAAAATGTGAGCCACAGGTTCAGTAATAATACCAGCTGCTATCTGTAAGAGGTAGGGGTCCAGGTTGTCTGGACCTGCAGACTTTTTAGTGTCTATTGCCTTTAGTGCTTTATAGACCTCAGCATAAGAAACAGGCTAAAGTTTAAATGGTTCACATGAGGGCCTATATCTTAGTTTACTGTAACATAACTTACATGAAAGGCCTGGGCCCCACCATTATCAATAACTGAACCAGCAGATATGAAGTGCTTGTTAAAAAACCCTACAATACGGGCCTTATCCTTCACTTCATTAGAATCCATCATTAAATGGTCAGGAAGGACAGAGGATACATTAGAACCTGGCACTGATTTGATGAGCTTCCAGAACTTGGTAGGGTTGTTTAGGTTCTCTGTGACTGCATTTCGATATAAATATGATTTGGACTTCCAGATCAATCCTGTACATGTGTTTCTTAGCGCTCTGAAGGAGGCCCAGTCAACAGGAGCATTTGTATGTCTAGTTTGAGCCCAAGATTTCTTTATCTAATTAATTCTGCCAAGTTATCTGAAAACCAGGGATTGTCCCATCCACTGATTCTACATTTCTTCACAGGGGCATGCTTATCACAAATGGACACAAATTTCACATAAAAATTGTCCCAGGCAGTGTCAACATCAGGAATCAGACTTACTCTGTCAATGTTATGGTACAGATCATGTATGAAGGCGTGCTCATCAAACTGACTATCTGTATTTAAAAAATATAACGGAGTTTGGCTTTGATCATTTTTGTATTTCTAACACAAGCAATTGCAGTGAACACTGACATCATTACAGAATATCCCAGTCGATGGGATAAATTATTCCTTAGAAGAATGTCCAATAGCTTTCATTTGTTAGGTGCTCTGGGATTCGGTCTTAATTAATTGCGCCAGATTCAGAGAATCAGACAGTTCTTTAAAAGAGTCCGATACAGATGTAAGCATGTCCAAGTTCAACTCTCCTACAAGAATGAATTCAGAGTCATTTAGCTTGTGCAGGACATCAGAAAGAAAGTGCGTCTCCCGACGCCAAGGGCGGTCCGACTACAGTGACGTGGGAGTCCTTATATACGGTAAATCTAAGTAGCATTCTTACACTTGCAGTCAACACGTGTTTACAATTTCACCCATAGATGTCAAATGTGTGCAAAATATATCAGATAATTATCAAGACGATATCATATTCTAGGATCTCTTCTACACGTTCTCAGCGTAACCGTGTGGCAGAAAATATATATTATCTCAGGCTCCAGCGAGGATCGAACTCGCGACCCCTGGTTTACAAGACCAGTGCTCTGCCACTGAGCTATAGAGCCAAATGCGTCAAAATACAAGCAAGTAGGAAGTCTTTACTGATGAAGAATCTAGCTCCTGTCGTTATATAAACACTGAACTCCGGAATTTGGTCACGAACACCGTAAACCATAAGAGCAGACAAGTAGACTGCTAGTGCGCTTTCACATGTCGGAACTAGGACACTCGGAAATGTCAAATTTGCTGATCCGTGAACGCTGCACATGTATAACTACAACCATTTACCTAGTTAGACATTTCCAAGTTTAGACTAGCACCTGAACGCAGCATAGTACTACGGGTGACCAATTTCCGTCTAAAAAGCAGACTACAAACCTTGCTTGTAGGGTCACCGCGAGCTAGTATAGTCTACAGCAATATGGCACTTTTTCATTTGATTGCAGGTTGGATTGGTTATGTTCTCATGTGTCTACTTGGTTTGATGTTGATCGTATTTCTCTGTTTTTGTCTGTACATAAAATATATTCATTTGAAATATGATCACATACCGGGACCACCAAGGGACAGGTAAGTCATTATTATGTAACGTGAACATTTATTTAAAGTTATTTTTGAACTAGGTATATTGAGTTACATAAGGGTCAGGGGAACTAGACAAAAGTTAGCCTTAACAACCGCCAGGGGTCGCTGTTTTACCTGCGTTTTCACTGAGTGAATTTGGTTGAAGGGATCACTCACATAACGTCCTTATTTGTCAGTTATGGAATAAACGTCTCTTGTTATCCCCCAGTTTTATATTCGGACATTACGCAACCATCATGAGGGAAACTAGCAATGGTCGAGTTATCCACGACAAATTCTTGGAATGGTGAGCTGAATGCCATGATGGTGGCCAAGACACACACACACCAAGTTGTCTTGGGACATTTTACATTCTGTTTAGTGTATTCTATTGTATCTTTGACAGGTCTGAGACGTATGGACCGGTGTACCGTATCAACGGTATGCACATTGTGATGGTGTTCGTCACCTGCCCTGATACAACCAAGGTAAACCTGTGCCTGAATATTTCACACGTCTGGTTTATGGGAAGAAGTTTAGCATCTGTCCATTCCTTTGTACTATTTTACGAAGAAAATACCCAGTAATTTCTGTCTGTACTCTACCCTAAAATAAAGTGCACATTCCATTTCCTCCACAAACTAAACAGACATTTTGCTTTCTCACCACAGGAAGTGCTGATGTCACCAAAGTACCCCAAAGACTCACTGGTCTACAAGGGTCTTTTCAACCTATTTGGACAGAGGTGATTGCTGAATATGTTGTGTCATTTATGCTATATCAACATATAACAATTACAGCCACCGACTTCGTACCATTACATCTGCGTTTTTCTATTGTGTTGACGTTTCGGTCTGTACAATATTTTACAATACATTCACTCTGCTGTCTGACTTACATTAAGCCGCCTAGACATTAAAACTGGACCCCTTGGTCATTGGTCAGTGGATTAAATGTCAGGGCACAGTAAATACTCTGTTCTGCTGTTCCGCAGGTTTCTGGGAAGTGGTCTGATTACGGCTCATAATCATGATGCGTGGTACAAACAGCGAAGGATCATGGACCCTGCCTTCAGCAGTCTGTAAGACACGTATCTATTTCACATGATGTAATAATCAATTGATCAATGGATCAGTCTGTCTGTCTGTCTGTCTGTCTGTCTGTCTGTCTGTCGGTCAACCAATCCACCCACCTATCCATCCATCCTTCCATCGTGCTGTGCATTGCCAGGTACCTGCGTGGTCAGATGGGTGCGTTCAACGAGAGGGCAGAGCGTCTGATGGATAAACTGGCAGACATGGCTGACACTAACACAGCCGCCAACATGCACCAAATGTTCAACCTTGTGACCCTGGATGTCATCACCAAGGTAACGAATTGTCATTCCTGTTACCCCCAGATCAACACAGTACCCCTACCAGTTTAATATTTCACATAAAGCTGTCTTCATGACAAACAGGAGAACCAGTCATAGTGACACATTTTCAGGTTATGACAACTGACTTACACAGTTATTATGCAAGCTACAGTGTAATCTAGCTATTAGGCAGCAAAGCCAGTGAGCTAGCCATTATAATGCACAAGGGCCTGTTGTCCGGACCCATGGCAGTCTCTATGGGGGTACCACAAGGTTCAATTCTCGGGCCGACTCTGATTCCCTGATCCACCTCTATGCAGACGACATCATTCTGTATACATCTGGCCCTTCTTTGGACACTGTTAACTAACCTCCAAATGAGCTTCAATGCCATACAACACTCCTTCCGTGGCCTCCAACTGCTCTTAAACGCTAGTAAAACCAAATGCATGCTTTTCAACCGCTCTCTGCCCGCACCCGCCCGCCTGCCCGACTAACATCACTACTCTGGACGGTTCTGACTTAGAATATGTGGACAACTACAAATACCTAGGTGTCTGGCTAGACTGTAAACTCTCCTTCCAGACTCATATTAAACATCTCCAATGTTTTTATTTACTTTTCTTCTCTTTTGCACACCAGTATTTCTACTTGCACATCATCATCTGCTCATCTATCACTCCAGTGTTAATTTGCTAAATTGTAATTACTTTGCTACTATGGCCTATTTATTGCCTTACCTCCTCACGCCATTTGCACACACTGTATATAGACTTTCTTTTTTTCTATTGTGTTATTGACTGTACACTTGTTTATTCCATGTGTAACTGTGTTGTTGTTTGTGTCACTGCTTTGCTTTATCTTGGCCAGGTCGCAGTTGTAAATGAGAACTTGTTCTCAACTAGCTTACCTGGTTAAATAAAGGTGAAATAAAAATAAATAAATAAAAATAACTAGGACTCAGAGTTGCCCCCTGCTGGTCAGGTATTATTATGACATGCTAATAAGCTTGATCTGAAACATGAAAGGCACTCATAATAAATGTATCATCATCAATGATGTTCATCTGTGTTTCTACCTGTAGGTGGCGTTTGGCGTGGATCTTGATCTGTTGAAGGAGAGTGACTCTCCGTTCCCCAAAGCCATAGAGATGTGTCTGAAGGGAATGGTCCACTATGTCAGAGACTCCACCTTCCAGGTAAATAGTGGCATAATCTTGGTTAACCCAGAACAAAAATCTTGTGTAATTTGGTAAGCTGTGTTATTAAATGGGTTAGAAATTGAGAGTTCCGGTGTGCGAAGTCTCCACCCTTTCAAAAGGAAATTCTCAGCCAAAGTCTCCCCCTTCTGATCCGTGTGAAGTGAAGCACCGCCTTTTCCCAATCCTAATACGTCCAAATAACCAGAGAAGAAAATCCCAGACACCTTAACCACAGGTAGAACAATGAGACAGATATTTCACCGGATGTATAATTGTGAAGCATCCGCTTGGCGTTTCCACATTCTACACATTTTCTCATTGATGAAACATTTGATCTCAATACAGTTTTCTGTTCCCAAAACGAAAATCTGTTACGAACAGAGTGGACTAGGTTTTGTAGACTTTACCCTTTGCCAAAGTAAAAATATTTTGCGTTGTTTAGAAGGAGTGCAAAGGTGAATTGAGTTATTGCACACGCGCACTTCACAGAGTAGGCGTTCCCTAACGAAAATATGCCAAAAAATCTTTGCCTTAACTACTGCTTGTCATTATCCCACGCATCTCATCCCTTCACGACAGATTCTTTGGGTTTACATCAGGTCGTCAGGTGCATGTTACCCTCGTCCTGACGGTGCTAGGCCCTGGCTCTTCTCGATGTTGTTGGTCAGCATGTGGCATGAGGGGTGGGTGGGTATTACATTTGATGCTAGGATCCTCAACCTCAATGGTCAGGCCAGCTGTAGGCTGCTCGGTGAGCTTGGCATCCCTCTCGACATGCTGGTCATCATTTCTTTTGCTCTTGGCAGTGCCCGGCCATTTTGGATATCCATGCTGATCAAAGCTTAGCCAACTAGCTATAATTATTCAGCGCTCCACTACCATAACTTAACGAAGCTAGCCGGTTATTATCTGTAGCTGTCTGCAAAATTAAACAACTTTTTCTACTCTCTGTGAAAAATAAACAAATTCTATCAGTGGGGTCAATTTCTGCCTTTGCCACACCGTAGAGCCGGTCATGGTTGGCATCCTTAATGTATTTATTTTAGAAGGACACATACAGTCAAAACATTGACACACTGAATCATCAACAGACAGATGTACTGCACCATAATGCTTCATAAAATGTATAGCATCAGTCCCTAGATGGCCTATAAATATGGTTGAATTTCCTATTTCCCTCATCTAATAATTACATTTTGTTGACTGTCATATTAGCTCTACCCAAAGAACAAGAAGTTCATCAACGAGGTGAAGGAGTCTGTTCAGCTGCTGCGTTCGACAGGCAGACGGTGGATCAACGAGAGGAAAATGGCCATCCAAAATGGAGAGGATGTTCCTAAAGATATCCTGACACAGATCCTCAAGACGGCTGGCAAAGGCACGTTGTAGTAGCCTGGTCCCAGATCTGTTTGTGCTGTCTTACCAACTCCTACCAATGTTGGCAAGATATGGCAAGACAAGACTGCACAAACAGATCTGGGAACAGGCTAACATTGGAGACTTTTTACTTTGTGGCTCTGCCTGTGACATTGTCAGCTAAAACAGTCATGTTAATGATGAGGTTCAGTAGCAGTATTGTCTCAATGCTGTAAACTTGTATTTATTCATAATTTTCAGAGGAAAACACAGAAAATGAAGATGAGGAGCTTATGCTGGACAACTTTGTAACGTTATTCGTTGAGGGTGGGTCTCCATAAAAACAATTCCCCACACAATTCAAGATCCAGCACCTGGAGTTACCTTAACAGCCTTTAATGTTTTGTCTTCTTCTTGAAAGGGCAAGAGACAACAGCCAATCAACTAGCTTTTGCCGTCATGGAACTGGGAAGGCTGCCAGAGATATTGGCCAAGTAGGTCTTCATCATACCTCTTTTTGTTTATTGATCATGTCCATCATAAAAAACACTTTGGTTGAGTTTCTGAGTGTCTATAACTTCTCCAGTGTGAAGCAAGAAGTGGATGATGTCATTGGGATGAAACAGGAAATCAGCTTTGATGACCTGGGGAAAATGACCTACCTGTCTCAGGTACAGTGACTTAATTGATCGTTTTTATACTATATTAACTGTAGTTGTGACAGAATCAGTAGATCACTTGTTTTGGTACTGCCTATATGTAGCTTGTTTTTGGTCGCAGGTTCAGGAATAGCTGAAAAATTGCAACATTTAGTTGGAGCTAACTCTGGAAATAGCACTGCTGGGTAATTTGAAAAGCCATCATCAATCGATCAATAATATATTAATCTCTTAGCAAAAATGTTTAATTTACAATCTGTAGAAACTATGAGAATAGAAAGGTTCAGAACGTTTGTGAAACATCACAGCACAAAAGAAAAATCAAAATTGGATGGTGTTCAGAGATAGATGGGAGGGGTTGAGGGTAGCTGAAGGCTGTGACTGGATGGTGTTCAGAGATAGATGGGAGGGGTTGAGGGTAGCTGAAGGCTGTGACTGGATGGTGTTCAGAGATAGATGGGAGGGGTTGAGGGTAGCTGAAGGCTGTGACTGGATGGTGTTCAGAGATAGATGGGAGGGGTTGAGGGTAGCTGAAGGCTGTGACTGGATGGTGTTCAGAGATAGATGGGAGGGGTTGAGGGGAGCTGAAGGATGGGACTAAAAACAAACAAAATCTAAAATATACTGTATGTAGTATGTATAAGCTGGAAGTGGAAGCCTAAGTATTGTTGTCCATTAGTTAACTCCAATTAGGGAAAGGGTGGTAGGGTCTGGGGAAAATAATACAAAATATGTATATATTTAAAATAATATACATACTGTTCGAAAGTTTGGGGTCACTTAGAAATGTCCTTGTTTTTGAAAGAAATGCATCTTTTTTGTCCATTAAAATAACATCAAATTCATCAGAAATACAGTGTAGACATTGTTAATGTTGTAAATGAATATTGTATTGACTATTGTTATCTTTCCCATCCTAATCTTCTTTCTGTTGGCCAGTCTGAGATATGGCTTTGTCTTTGCAACTCTGCCTAGAAGGCCAGTATCCCGGAGTCACCTCTTCACTGTTGACGTTGAGACTGGTGTTTTGCGGGTACTATTTAATGAAGCTGCCAGTTGAGGACTTGTGAGGCGTCTGTTTCTCAAACTAGACACTCTAATGTACTTGTCCTCTTGCTCAGTTGTGCACCGGGGCCTCCCACTCCTCTTTCTATTGTGGTTAGAGCCAGTTTGCGCTGTTCTGTGAAGGGAGTAGTACACAGCGTTGTACGAGATTTTCAGTTTCTTGTCAATTTCTCGCATGGAATAGCCCTCATTTCTCAGAACAAGAATAGACTGACGAGTTTCAAAATAAAGTTATTTGTTTCTGGCCATTTTAAGTCTGTAATCGAACCCACAAATGCTGATGCTCCAGATACTCAACTAGTCTAAAGAAGGCCAGTTTTATTGCTTCTTTAATCAGAACAACAGCCAAAGCATTAGCTCAGGGAGCTGACACAAGTCCTCAGGTCTAAGGCCAGGTAACTCAACATGTTGTGTTTGATAATCTATCTACCACGTCAGGTGTTGAAGGAGACTCTGAGGTTGTATCCCACGGCTCCCGGTACGTCTCGCTTCATCCCCAACGACATCACCATCAACGGCATCCCCATCCCAGCAGGAGTCACATGCTTCGTGAGCTACCTCAACACAACACCGCTGTCAAGTCTTTTTGTAATATTTGTTCATATTGTGAAACATCACAGCAGAGTGGAAAAATATATAGCAGCTAGAAATCAAAACTGGATGGTCTTCAGCAATAGATGGGAGGGGTTGAGGGTAGCTGAAGGCGGGGACTGAATGGTGTTCAGAGATAGATGGGAGGGGTTGAGGGTAGCTGAAGGCGGGGACTGAATGGTGTTCAGAGATAGATGGGAGGGGTTGAGGGTAGCTGAAGGCGGGGACTGAATGGTGTTCAGAGATAGATGGGAGGGGTTGAGGGTAGCTGAAGGCTTTGACTGGATGGTGTTCAGAGATAGATGGGAGGGGTTGAGGGTAGCTGAAGGATGCGACTGGATAGTGTTCAGAGATAGATGGGAGGGGTTGAGGGTAGCTGAAGGCGGGGACTGGATGGTGTTCAGAGATAGATGGGAGGGGTTGAGGGTAGCTGAAGGCGGGGACTGGATGGTGTTCAGAGATAGATGGGAGGGGTTGAGGGTAGCTGAAGGCTGTGACTGGATGGTGTTCATAGATAGATGGGAGGGGTTGAGGGTAGCTGAAGGCGGGATTGGATGGTGTTCAGAGATAGATGGGAGGGGTTGAGGGTAGCTGAAGGCGGGGACTGGATGGTGTTCATAGATAGATGGGAGGGGTTGAGGGTAGCTGAAGGCGGGGACTGGATGGTGTTCAGAGATAGATGGGAGGGGTTGAGGGTAGCTGAAGGCGGGACTGGATGGTGTTCATAGATAGATGGGAGGGGTTGAGGGTAGCTGAAGGCGGGGACTGGATGGTGTTCAGAGATAGATGGGAGGGGTTGAGGGTAGCTGAAGGCGGGACTGGATGGTGTTCAGAGATAGATGGGAGGGGTTGAGGGTAGCTGAAGGCGGGGACTGGATGGTGTTCATAGATAGATGGGAGGGGTTGAGGGTAGCTGAAGGCGGGGACTGGATGGTGTTCAGAGATAGATGGGAGGGGTTGAGGGTAGCTGAAGGCGGGACTGGATGGTGTTCAGAGATAGATGGGAGGGGTTGAGGGTAGCTGAAGGCGGGACTGGATGGTGTTCAGAGATAGATGGGAGGGGTTGAGGGTAGCTGAAGGCTGGGACAAAAAACAAACATAAGATATCTAAGGTAAAATATACTGTGTCTGTAAAATGTATATAGTATGTATAGTATAAGCTGGAAGTAGAGGCCTATGTGTTGTGGTCCATTAGTTTACTCCAATTAGGGGAGGGGTGGTAGGGTTAAGGGAAAATAATAAAGAAGGAAATATATTTTTAAATATATATGTTTAAAATAAGATATACAGCACCAGTCAAAAGTTTGGACACACCTACTCATTCAAGGGTTTTTCTTAATTATTACTATTTTCTACATTGCAGAATAATAGTGAAGACATCACAACTATGAAATAGCACTTATGGAATCATGTAGGAACAAAAAAAGTGTTAAACAAATGAAAATATATTTTAGATTTTAGATTTTTCAAAGTAGCCACCCTTTGCCTTGATGACAGCTTTGCACACTCTTGGCATTCTCTCAACCAGCTTCACCTGGAATGCTTTGAAAACAGTCTTGAAGGAGTTCCCACATATGCTGAGAACTTGTTGGCTGCTTTTCCTTCACTCTGCTGTCCAACTCATCCCAAACCATCTCAATTGGGTTGAGTTAGTGTGATTTTGGTGGCCAGGTCATCTGATGCAGCACTCCATCACTCTCATTGGTCAAATAGCCCTTAAACAGCCTGGAGGTGTGTTGGGTCATTGTCCTGTTGAAAAACAAATGATAGTCCCACTAAGCGCAAACCAGATGGGATGGCGTATTGCTGCAGAATGCTGAGAACCTCACAAAGACACAGCAGTTGGAACCAAAAATAAACAATTTGGACTCATCAGACCGAATTCATGTCCATTGCTCGTGTTTCTTGGCCCAAGCAAGTCTCTTCTTCTTATTGGTGTCCTTTAGTAGTGGTTTCTTTGCAGCAATTAGACCATGAAGGCCTGATTCACACAGTCTCCTCTGAACAGTTGATGTTGAGATGTGTCTGTTACTTGAACTCTGTGAAGCATGTATTTGGGATGCATTTTCTGAGGCTGGTAACTCTAATCAACTTATCCTCTGCTGCAGAGGTAACTCTGGGTCTATCTTTCCTGTGGCGGTCCTCCTGAGAGCCAGTTTCATTATAGCTCTTGATGGTTTTTACGACTGCACTTGAAGAGACTTTCAAAGTTGTTGACATTTTCCAGATTGACTGACTTTCATGTCTTAAAGTAATGATGGAATGTCGTTTCTCTTTGCTTATTTGAACTGTTCTTGCCATAATATGGACTTGGTCTTTACCAAATAGGGCTATCTTCTGTATTCCACCCCTTTCTTGTCACAACACAACTGATTGGCTGAAACGCATTAAGAGGGAAAGAAATTCCACAAATGGATTTTTAACAAGGCACACCTGGTAATTGAAATTAATTCCAGGTGACTACCTCATGAAGCTGGTTGAGAGAATGCCAAGAGTGTGCAAAGCTGTCATCAAGGCAAAGGGTGGCTACTTTGAAGAATTTCAAATCTCAAATATATTTTGATATGTTTAACACTTTTGGTTATTGGGGCGGCAGGTAGCCTAGTGGTTAGAGCGTTGGAAAACCCTCGAATGAGTATGTGTGTCCAAACTATCTACTAAAAAAATAAGAATGCAAAATATTTGTTCATATTTATAAGCTTGTTCTTTCTTTTAGTCAGCACCTCATTGACTATTTTGGTGTGTCTCTACTGTACTCTACTCTAATTGTTGTATCTGCCGCTGTCTCACATATTTTACGTTTGCCCCTATCTTGTCTGTTCACAGTTCAATTCATACGTCTGTGGACGGTTGGATAAGTTCTTTGAGGAGCCGCTGAAGTTTGACCCAGAGAGGTTCCATCCAGACACTGCCAAGTAAGTGACCCAATATTGTTTAATTGTTTCTTTACAACATTTGAACTGATGAAGAGCTAACTGACATGTTATGGATGCTGTGTTTGTTTCTGTCCTGAAGGCCCTATTACTGCTACTACCCCTTCGCCCTGGGACCACGCTCGTGTCTGGGACAGAGCTTCGCACAGGTGAGACACACACACAGTAGCAGACATGTACACACACACACACACACACACACGTTCACACCCGATTCCTTCTGTTGTTTGCAGATGGAGGCCAAGGTAGTGATGGCCAAGCTGCTCCAGAGGTTTGACTTCAGCCTACTGCCTGGCCAGTCCTTTGACATCCTGGACACTGGCACTCTGAGACCAAAGAGTGGAGTGGTGTGTAGCATCAGACACCGAGGACAGACAGCCGCAGCCTGACTACTGGAACCTGGACATGACTAGCCCTTGTCTTTCAACTCCACATATTTCTTATTTGACTCATTCCGTCTTTCTTCTTTAGTGTCTTAAAAAAAAAAAAATTAACACATCATCAATGTTTTACCAATCTTGCGCATATATTAGCATGTATTCTGAATAAAAATATCAATACAACATGCAACTTTTCCAACGAATTTACTGAGTTATAGTTCATATAAGGAAATCAATCAATTGAAATAAACTCATTAGGCCATAATCTATGGATTCAAAGTATCCACCCTTTGCCTTGATGACAGCTTTGCACACTCTTGGCATTCTCTCAACCAGCTTCATGAGGTAGTCACCTGGAATGCATTTCAATTAACAGGTGTGCCTTGTTAAAAGTTAATTTATGGAATTTCTTTCCTTAAAGCGTTTGAGCCAATCAGTTGTGTTGTGACAAGGTAGGGTTGTATACAGAAGATAGCCCTATTTGGTAAAAGACCAAGTCCATATTATGGCAAGAACAGCTCAAATAAGCAAAGAGAAATTACAGTCCATCAATCCAGAAAATGTCAAGAATTTTGAAAGTCTCTTCAAGTGCAGTCGCAAAAACCATCAAGCACTATGATGAAACGTTTTTTTCATGAGGACCGCCACAGGAAAGGAAGACCCAGTTACCTCTGCTGCAGAGGGTAAGTTCATTAGAGTTACCAACCTCAACATCCAGGCTTTATCACAACCGGCTGTGATTGGAGTCCCATAGGGCGGCGCACAATTGGCCCAGCATAGTCCGGGTTATGGTTTGGCCGGTGTAGGCCTCATTGTAAATAATTATTTGTTCTTAACTAAATTGCCTAGTTAAATAAAAAAAAACATCAGCTGTTCAGAGGATACTGTGTGAATCAGGCCTTCATGTTAGAATTGCTGCAAAGAAACCACAACTAAAGGACACCAATAATAAAAAAAGACTTGCTTGAGACGCAGAGTAGGTGAACGGATGTTCTCCGCATGTATGGCTCCCGCCGTGAAGCATGGAGGAGGAGGTGTGATGGTGTGGGGGTGCTTTGCTGGTGACACTGTCAGTGATTTATTTAGAATTCGAGGCACACTTAACCAGCATGGCTACCACAGAATTCTGCAGCAATACCCCATCCTGGTTTGTGCTTAGTGGGACTATCATTTGTTTTTCAACAGGACAATGACACACCTCCAGGTTGTATAAGGGCTATTTGTCCAAGAAGAAGTTCTGCATCAGGTGACCTGGCCTCCACAAACCCAACCTCAACCCAATTGAGATGGTTTGGGATGACTTGGACCGAAGAGTGAAGGAAAAGCAGCTTCCAGGTGAAGCTGGTTGAGAGAATACCAAGAGTGTGCAAAGCTGTCATCAAGGCAAAGGGTGGCTACTTTGAAGAATCTCTGATATAAAATATATTTTGATTTGTTTAACACTTTTTTGGTTACTACATGATTCCGTATTTGTTATTTCATAGTTTTGATGTAATCACTATTATTCTACAATGTAGAACATAGTAAAAATAAAAAACTTTTGAATGAGTAGGTGTGTCCAAGCTTTTGACTGGTACTGTATATCTTATTATATATTTGTAATTATTTTTATTAATATTTTTTTATTTTGAAATTATATTTTGAATGTAATTGGTGTATGATGATCATGGTTAGTAGGATGGACTTAATATTGGAGTGTTTCTAGTCTGTACCTTGTTACTTTATACACAGTCTATGTCACTTTATACAGTCTATGTCAATTATTATGTTGTTACAGCAACGTTACAGTTCAATATATATTCAATATACAACGTGTTAAATACTGTAGAGAGCTTTATACAGTATATATTCACTTATTCGGTGAACTTCCTAACCAACATTATTACCTCAGTGCTTCTGTTTTAGTAAATGTAGCCGGTTTTAATAGAATCATTTTTGCAAAAATCACTGAGCCCCAGAAAATAATAATACTTTTGTCCACAAGGTGTCGCTGTAAACCCGCAGAATAAAGACCATTCGTGTTTTGATGTTTTTTTGCACCTTGTTTACACTCGTGACCTCTAGATGAGTGTCATTTTAAATACATGTTAAATGAATTGCTGTTGACTGAATTGCAAGTGGAAGAATTCTACTTAGGGTTTTATGATGGGTTACATTGTGAAAACTCAATCAAGTGTAACATTTCTTTCCTCTACCGCCTCAGCTTTGATGATTCAGTAATTAGTACAAAGTTTGGAAACAGTGTATCCATTGTTTTGAATTGGGTCAACATGCCAGGGCAAGGAAGTGTAGACTAAAGCTATCATCATTTTCACATAGCAATTAAAAGTATTGAGACATTCTGCAGACTAAAAGCAGTGCTTTATTTTAGTGCTATAGGTTATTAGGCCAAACCATGTTTATAATATGTTTATAATACAATAATAACAGGTCACATAGATATAAATGATGCATCTCAGTGCTAGAGGTGTCACCACAGACCCTGGTTCGATTCCAGGCTGTATCACAACCGGCCATGATTGGGAGTCCCATAGGGCGGCGCACAATTGGCCCAGCGTTGTTAGGGTTTGGCCGGGGTTGGCCTTCATTGTAAATAAGAATTTGTTCTTACCTGGCTTTCCTAGTTAAATAAAGGTTACATTTTAATAATAATTATTCTGTTGAATTTCAATTACTGGAACTGGCCAATTCAATTGCATATTGTTATTTTCAAAATATATCTATTTTATAACATTTATTGATAAATGTACGCATTTTTTATTAGAAGAAAACCATGCATTTTCACCTCTTTCATAACGTGTGAAGTGAAGTACCTTTACTGGCCCTTTAAGAAGGCAGTGACATCCATTGCGTGGAGTGGGCACGATCAGGCCTGCCTCTTGATTGGCCGTCTTGACAGAGATCTTCTTGAACCGTTTCAAACCGGAGTACTCACTACAGTCCGTGGAAACAGTGGAGGGCCGTGCTAATTCCCAACGAGCTCCGGTATTCACTCCGCTGCGCGTGCAGGCGCGCTCACCATTTCGGGGAAATAGGCTTATCTTTGAAAGAGCTCGAGCACTGTGTCGGTTGTAAAAGCCATTCGTTTCTGTTGTCTCGGAAATGCAACATGCGGGAATAGTAAATAGAGTGCTATTAATTCGTTTTTTATAAAAACGTTTCCAAACGGATATTTATGCTCGATTTGTAGCAGAATTGTTAATCATTTTCGTGGATTTTTTTTCATACGTGCATAACAGGATTTGCACATGCAATGCTGGAATGCCGAGGATTCCTCTGACAGTTCTCAGCGCGAGGGATAAGTGATGGAGCTTTGATCGGTAACATCCACTTGTTTTTGTCGGGATGGTACTAATATTTACACGATATAGACACGATTTATGAACAAATGCAAAGATAAAGAATAATTGCAAATACCAACCGCGAGTTTTTTTGACCGACAGGTGAGGGTGTACTGCATGCAGCCTCTTCTGAATGGTTGACAACATTGCATTTTCATTTGATTCATTGAACTTTTCAATCCGAGGAGCCACCTTTAGCATCATGTCCGTATCATGTATTGACATTTCAATACAATTCCGCAATTGAGACTCGGTTAGTTTAGCCTGAACATCCAGCTTTACTACCTTCCTGTTCTATCTGACCGAGGAGAGAGCACAGACCGCGAGGAGACATGGCTAAAAACCTGTCGGAGGGACCCAAGGAGCCAGACCTGAATCAGCTACCGGATGAAGAGCTGCTGCGATGCGGCAAGGAGGAGCTGGTCAAGCGGCTACGGAGGGTGGACAACGAGAAGATGAACCTAATGATCGAGCACGGCAACATGATGAAAGACGTTAACCGGAGGCTGCAGGTGCACCTGCACGAGATCCGCAACCTGAAGGAGATCAACCAGAAGCTCCAGGACGACAACAACGAGCTGCGCGAGCTCTGCTGCTTCCTGGACGATGACCGGCAGAAGGGCAAGAAGCTGTCCCGGGATTGGCAGCGGTTTGGCCGGTACTCCGCAAGTGCCATGTGGAAGGAGGTGGGCACCTACCAGCTAAAGCTCAAAGAGCTCGAGGCCAACCAGGAGAGGGTGGTGCATGAGAACATGGACCTGAAGGAGATCATCCTCATGCTGGATGAGGATAGGAACGGAGCCGGTTCCAGGAGCTCCATAGACTCCCAGTCCAGCCTCACCAACCTGAATGGCGGGACAGGGACAGTTCGGGATGTCGGGGATGGGAGTAGTACCTCCAGCACAGGGAGCGCAGGTAGCCCCGACCACCACAACAGCCACAACCACATACACAAGCTACCCGTGGAGAGAGAGGGCAAGCTGGGAAGCACCTTCCAGAGGAGGTCCATGGATGACCTGTCAGCTCCACACCATCACAGGAGCATTCCTAATGGACTCTGTGGTAAGTCGAAGTTCCTACATCTGTCATACACCTGTAATACTCACCTGTCATTCACTTGTTATAGCCTACATCTCTCCACACACCTGTCCATAGGCCATCTCAATGGGCCATACCAGCTAAGCTTGGGCTGGGATGTTGAATGCATAGGAAAAGGGGGAATTAGACTTTGCACCAGCAGTAGGGACTAACAGAGCAGAGCCATCCCTATATGGGTCTGAGACAGACGGACAGGCTATTCAGACAGACATTATGTTCAGACAGACATACCGTTCAGACAGACCGACCGTTCAGACAGACCGACCGTTCAGACAGACCGACCGTTCAGACAGACATACCGTTCAGACATACAGGCGGTTCAGACATACAGGCGGTTCAGACATACAGGCGGTTCAGACAGACAGGCCGTTTCAGACATACAGGCCGTTCAGACATACAGGCCGTTCAGACAGACAGGCCGTTCAGACATACAGGCCGTTCAGACAGACAGGCCGTTCAGACAGACAGGCCGTTCAGACAGACAGGCCGTTCAGACAGACAGGCCGTTCAGACATACAGGCCGTTCAGACATACAGGCCGTTCAGACAGACAGGCCGTTCAGACAGACAGGCCGTTCAGACAGACAGGCCGTTCAGACATACAGGCCGTTCAGACATACAGGCCGTTCAGACATCCAGAACTACATCATAACACAAGAGACGTTGGACAGTGATGCTGCCAAGGCCTGAGTGGCCCTCCCTCCTCCAGATGGATTCAGTCAAGGCCCACACAGCAGTGGATCAACCTGCCATATGACAGTCTGACCGACTGGCTTTTTGATGGACAGACACCCCGCACCATATGTGTCACCATATGACTAAACTATTATTGCTGTTGTGGTTCCCTCACTGCTGCTGTGTTTAAATCCTCCCTCATCCTGACATGAAGTCATGCCTTGGATGCTTATAACGCACTCACACACACTCACTCACTCACTCACTCACTCACTCACTCACTCACTCACTCACTCACTCACTCACTCACTCACACACTCACTCACTGGATGCCTAAGTAGTGTCTTCAATGTATCACAATCAGATTGATGTGTGGTGAATTAGGTCACTGAGTATCACGGCCCTGAAGGAAGAAGAGGAGACTATCTTAATTGCTTTTAGAAGGACTCAGGCAAATTGATTTTGGATGAGTTCACTGACTATCATTGTTGTCTTTGGCTGTCCTCTCTCGTTCTCTCTCTCTCTCTCTCTCTCTCTCTCTCTCTCTCTCTCTCTCTCTCTCTCTCAATTCTGGTAGGTTTCTACACTACTTTCCTTCTATCAATAGCATTTCTTAATAATATGCAGTTCCTTTGGTTTTGATGCCTCATGATTGAGTATTGCTCTGTTCAAGTAGACTGTGATTTTGTTGTGATCTGATAGGGATGTCAGTGGGCTGACTGTGAACTCTGAGAGACTCTGGGTTGAGGTCAGTGATAAAGTAGCTTACAGTACTACTGCCAAGAGATGAGCTATAGGTGTACCTATCGTAGGAGTTCCCTCGAAGCCTACCATTGACTTTGTACATACCCAGCGTGTGACAGAGCTGCAGGAGTTGTGACCCGTTTTTGTTGGTTATGTTGTCGTAGTTGTGCCTAGGAAGGCATATGGGGAAGGGAATTATTTCACCTTCAGGCAGGCGTTTGTCCCCCTGTGTGCTCAGGGTGACAGGTTCTTGTCCAGTTCTGGCATTTAGGTCGTCACAGACTAGTACCTGTCCCTGGGCCTGGAAAGGATTGATTTCCCCCTCCAGGATGGAGAAGCTGTCTTCATTAAAGTGTGGGGATTCTATAGGTATCACACAGGAGGACATTTCTCCCTGTTGAAATCATTTCCTTTTCAATTTCTAGCCAGATGTAAAATGTTCCTGTTTTGATTCATTTAATAGAGTGAGTTAGGACTGCTCTATACCAAATTAGCATACCCCCTGAGTCCTTTCCTTGTCTTAATCCTGGTAGTTTGGTGGATGGGACTACCAGCTCTCTGTAACCTACAGGGAAGCTAGTGGGTATACCATGTTTCTTGAAAGATGACAATGTCTGTATTTATTTGGTGAAGTCCAGCTTTAGGCCAAAAGCAGATGACCTCCGGCCTGGGATATTACATGATGAGATAGTGAAGGCTTTGTGTTCCATAAAGTGTCCAATGTTGTTGGTCATGTGTTTTGGCCTCAGACCAGTAAGTGTGAGCAGAGCCTGCTGAGTATCTGGTACATGCCATTGGCTTGGGCTAGTGTAAGAGTGGGGGCTGGGCCTGTTTGCCTGCTCACGGCCTGGGCGTATGTGTGACTTCTATGTTGAGGCCCTCTTTGTGGGAGTGGGGGGCATAGGGTGGGCAGGAGGGGCATAGGTCTGATCTGAGGGGGCCTAAATGGGGTGTGGGCATGGTTGACTTGGGTGGGGTGTTGATTGTTTTGGAGTGGGGGTGTGGATGTGACTGGTGGTGCTGTGGTCTGGATGTGGGAGTCTTTTCCTGGTAGACTCTCGCTCTCTTTCTTTTCTCTCTCTCCAGACCTGATGAGCCCAGGGCATTTCTCTAAACCTGTCTCTAGTGCTGTGTTGTGAGGTTGGAATAGGACAGATGGCCTGATAAGGATGATTCCTTCACAGGCGACGCCTCCTGACCCTACACAGACCTCTCTCTCTCTCTCTCTCTCTCTCTCTCTCTCTCTCTCTCTCTCTCTCTCTCTCTCTCTCTCTCAATGGCCTGCTTAGGATGTCTCTCTCTCTCTCCCTCCCTCTCCCTCTCTTTCGCTATGGCCTGCTTAAGGGAAATTTGAAATGCATCAAGCGGACTAGAAATCAATGCCCCCGTCCTAAGACCTAAATACCCAGGCTTTAGCAGGCTGTTGGATGAAATACCATGATGAAATAGGATGCTAAGCCTGGTTTTAGGTGCATATCACCACCAATAACACACACACACCAATAACGCCATGATCTGTCTGTAGGAGGAATAGAATCTGTTTCGTGCTGTAACATACAAACAGACAGACTCTGATTCGCTCATTCATTTTAGGAAGGAAACATAGGAGCACTTCTTGCAGGAAATTACGTTCTATATACACGGATGGTGTCTTTTGAGATTCCAGTGATTCTAGAATTTTCAAACCCTGAAGGTATATATACAGTATCCTAGCAGCATGCTAGCAAGTGGAGCTGTTTTTAATCTGCACACAAACACATTTTTTGGCCATGTTTGTGCATCATTGCGTAACAGCAATATTGTGTCTGCTTGCCTGCCTGTGGCGGAATGGGACAGGGTTGGGGCTGGGCAACTTCTCTAACCTAATATTTTGCTAGAAGTGATGCCCTTGCATGCCCCTGAACCTTCCTCTTCACGTCACACTGTCAGACAGAGGGCATTAGGGCAATCTACACAGATTGTCTGCTTGACTGGCATGGCCCATATGTCAGGAAAAGGCTCACTGCAGTGAGTAATTAGTGCCGGCTATTGCCAAGTCTAGTCTATTTGTGCTCTATCTGTACTAAAAACCTTGTACAGATAGACTTTCTCTCACCCACCATGTTCTCTCTCTCCCCTCCAACTGATCTCTGTATAATACTACTACTAGTAATAGTAGTAATAATAATAATATATTTGTTTCATACAGGATCTCAGTCACTTAAAAAAAAACCCGAACCAAAACAAATTCAGGGAGCTGCCAGTTGATGGGAGGTGGTCTTCCACAGATAGTTGATGATGCACAGCTGGTTGAGCCAAGCTGATGGATGAGGTCTAGTGTTTGAAGGGGAACAGATGTAAGTTGCTGCCTGAATGTTGAGTTGTGTAGCTTCGCTCATTGCGTCCAGATGCCAACGAGGCCTTGGGGACTTTAGTAGGCAAACACTAAAACCTTTACAGAGGTGCTAAATGAGAGAACTGTGCCAGAATGGGAGGAGGGATGGAGAGATCGGGGGAGAGATGGAGGGCAGGAGTAGGGGTAGAAGATTCTAAAGCTGGCTTGCTGTAAAATAAGGAATATAATCACCTGTTATTTATTACCTTTGGTATTTCAGCGTATACTGTAGGCCCTTTTTCACTACAGCGTATACTGTAGACTCTTTCACTACACACTGACGTCATGCATAGATGAGCGCGACTCTTGGCGGCAGTAAGAAAGCCATCACGATCTGCGTCCATTCAGCATAGCCTAGATGTACGTTTTTATTACTTCTAAACAAAATCCCTTTTGTGGGTTCTCCTACGCTTACAATGTTGTTTTGATTCTTGCTTGAACAGTCGCTACGGTTATATTCGGTTGTGATCTCTGCAGATGAACTATTCTGGATGCAGCAGTCGTTAGCTAGAATGCTAACGCTCATTGACATATGAGCTGTAGTAGAAGCTAAAGAGCCATTTTACTGCTTGAAGTGTTTTTTTTAAGTATATTGCAGTTGATTTGCGATAATGACACAAACATTATATTAAGCTGGGACATTCATATGAGCCTTAAAATACAATTATAATCCAAAAGTAGTGTGAAATGTACTCATAAGGAACATGTAAATAGAGGCTTTTTCTGTTGCCGTTCCATAAGAACTCCCCCATGTTCTGCCACCAACTTGCGCGAATCGCCCTCGTGAGGCAATGTTTGCAAACACAGAAAGGGGTCTATACTATGCACCTTAATGTCAACCCAATCATTGCTCTGTTTTGTACTGCCCAGTCTCCGCTCTAGAACTCTCCCACATAGCCCTCCACACAGTTGTGGCTCCTCTTTCCCAAAAGAGAGCGATGGGCACGAGACAGAGAAGTAAACAAAAGGCCTTCAAAGAGGCTTGGTTGTGGGGGGTTGGCTGGGAGGTGTTGGGGGGTGAGGCTGGGGAGAGATGTGCTTACACTGAGGTGAAGTAGTGGGTTGGCTCGGCTGTGGTGTTGGGGGGTAGGCTGGAGGAGGCAAGACAGGGGTGGAGTTTCTGGGGCATCCCACTGTCAGTGTAATTGAATTTCTCTGGAGTTTGCTGACACCTCTCTCCCCTTGGAGATAACTAGCTCTATACAGAAACATTCTAAAGTGTAGCTTTCTAAGCCTGGAGAGATGGAGGAATGCATACCGTATAGTCCTAACATTTACAAGTGGTAAAACACCAATACATGATTTACATGCACCTTCTTTCCAGACCTCTGTGTGATTGGATGAGTTATTGAAGATCGTTGATTGGATGAGTTATTGAAGATCATTGATTGGATGGGTTACTGAATATCGTTGATTGGATGGGTTATTGAAGATCGTTGATTGGATGAGTTATTGAAGATCATTGATTGGATGGGTTACTGAATATCGTTGATTGGATGGGTTATTGAAGATCGTTGATTGGATGGGTTATTGAAGATCGTTGATTGGATGAGTTATTGAAGATCATTGATTGGATGGGTTACTGAATATCGTTGATTGGATGGGTTATTGAAGATCGTTGATTGGATGGGTTATTGAAGATCGTTGATTGAATGGGTTACTGAATATCGTTGATTGGATGGGTTACTGAAGATCGTTGATTGGATGAGTTATTGAAGATCATTGATTGGATGGGCTACTGAATATCGTTGATTGGATGGGTTACTGAAGATCGTTGATTGGATGGGTTACTGAATATCGTTGATTGGATGGGTTACTGAATATCGTTGATTGGATGGGTTACTGAAGATCGTTGATTGGATGGGTTACTGAATATCGTTGATTGGATGGGTTATTGAAGATCGTTGATTGGATGGGTTATTGAAGATTATTGATTGGATGGGTTATTGATTGGATGGGTTATTAAAGATCATTGATTGGATGGGTTATTAAAGATCATTGATTGGATGGGTTATTAAAGGTAATTGATTGGATGGGTTATTGAAGATCGTTGATTGGATGGGTTATTGAAGATTATTGATTGGATGGGTTATTGATTGGATGGGTTATTAAAGATCATTGATTGGATGGGTTATTAAAGATCATTGATTGGATGGGTTATTAAAGGTAATTGATTGGATGGGTTATTAAAGATCATTGATTGGATGGGTTATGAAAGATCATTGATTGGATGGGTTATTAAAGATCATTGATTGGATGGGTTATTAAAGATCATTGATTGGATGGGTTATTAAAGGTAATTGATTGGATGGGTTATTTAATATCATTGATTGATTGAAGCCTGAACTGAAACTATGCCTGAAACTGTACTTCCTGTACATTACATGTCCCTATGTATGCAACCATGTTGTTTTTCAGCCAGGAGCCAGTGCATTAATCTACAACCATCCACATACTGTAAACTGATCTAAGTGCATGCTGGCTGGGATCGCTGATGACGTCAAGCGTTGATTAGAGCCTGAACAGAAACTATGCAGCCTTTAGGCATGTTATATTGTGTGTGTCTGTGTCTATGCAAAAGTCACTTGTGTTCTATTTCCAGGAGCCACTGTCTGCATTCACTTATATCATTGGTGGTCTGGAATCTGGAATCTGGAATCTGGAATCTGGAATGGGATTCCCCCCAAGGCTCTGAAATATGATGTATTTGAGTTGTACGTGCACACTACACTATGACTTGCATTGCAGAGGCTTGACTTTGTGTATGTTTGTGTGTGTGCGCGTGTCTGTGTGTGTGCTTCTGTTTGTCTGACTACAGTTCTCCTATCCTACAGTCTGTTTTGTGTTAAACTGACCTGATGAGCCCAGGGCATTTCTCTCTAAATCTGTCTCTAGTGCTGTGTTGTGAGGTTGGAATAGGCCAGATGGCCTGAAAAGGATGATTCCTTCACAGGCGACGCCTCCTGACCCTACACAGATTGTTTTTGTGAATTCTTGGTTGGTGAGCAGACCCCAGACCTCACAAACATAAAGGGCAATGGGTTCAATAAGTGATTCAATTATTTTTAAACATATCCTAATTGGTATGTCAAATGTTATGTTTCTTTTGATGGCATAGACGGCCCTTCTTGCCTTGTCTCTTAGATTGTTCACAGCTTCGTGGAAGTTACCAGTGGTGCTGATGTTTAGGCCGAGGAATGTTTCGTTTTTTGTGTGCTCTAGGGCAACGGTGGCTAGATGGAATTTTATTGGTGGTCCGGGCGACTGGACCTTTTTTGGAACACCGTTATTTTTGTCTTACTGAGATTTACTGTCAGGGCCCAGGTCTGACAGAATCTGTGTAGAGGATCTAGGTGCTGCTGTAGGCCCTCCTTGGTTGGGGACAGAAGCACCAGATCATCAGCAAACAGTAGACATTTGACTTCAGATTCAAGTAGGGTGAGGTCAGGTGCTGTAGACTGTTCTAGTGCCCTCACCAATTCGTTGATATAAATGTTGAAGAGGGTGTGGCTCAAGCTGCATCCCTGTTTCACCCCACGGCCCTGTGGAAATAAATGGGTTTTTTTTGCCAATTTTAACCACACACTTGTTGTTTGTGTACATGTCATATGTTTTTGTGTACATGTCGTATGTTTTTCCCCTAACACCGATTTCCATCAATTTGTGTAGCAGACCTTCATGCCAAATTGAGTCAAAGCTTTTTTGAAATCAACAAATAATGAGAAGACTTTGGCTTTGTGTTGTTTGTTTGTCAATTAGGGTGTGCAAGGTGAATACGTGGTCTGTCATACGGTAATTTGGTAAATTTGATATTGTATATTGTTTTCACTGAGGAAATGTCAGAGTCTGCTGTCATTGATAACGCAGAGGATTTTCCCAAGGTTGCTGTTGACGCATATCCCACGGTAGTTATTGGGGTCAAATTTGTCTCCACTTTTGTGGAATTGCACTGTCCAATTTACACTAGTTATTACAGTGAAAGAATACCATGCTATTGCTTGAGGAGAGTGCACAATTATAAACTTGAAAATGTATGCATAAACCAATTAGACACATTTGTGCAGGTCTGATACAACATTTTTTAACAGATATGCAATGGTTAATTGGATCAGTCTGAAACTTTGCACATACACTGCTGCCATCTAGTGGCCAAAGTCAAAATTACGCCTGGGCTGGAATAATACATTACGGCCCTTCTCTTGCATTTCAAAGATGATGGTACAAAACAAGTTTTTTTCTTTGTATTATCTTTTACCAGATCTATTGTGTTATATTCTCCTACATTCATTTCACATTTCCACAAACTTCAAAATGTTTCCTTTCAAATGGTATCAAGAATATGAATATCCTTGCTTCAGGGCCTGAGCTACAGGCAGTTAGATTTGGATATGTCATTTTAGTTGAAAATTGAAAGAAAAGGGGCGGATCCTTCAGAGGTTATTAAGTTAAACGTTTTGTCCAGGAAGTTGTCTAAAAGCGATTGAATTTGTTGTTGCCTAATTATTTTTTGGTAGGTTTCTACTCTACTTTCCTTCTATCAATAGCATTTCTTAATAATATGCAGTTCCTTTGGTTTTGATGCCTCATGATTGAGTATTGCTCTGTTTAAGTAGACTGTGATTTTGCTGTGATCTGATAGGGATGTCAGTGACTGTGAACTCTGAGAGACTCTGGGTTGAGGTCACTGATAAAGTAGCTTACAGTACTACTGCCAAGAGATGAGCTATAGGTGTACCTATCGTAGGAGTTCCCTCGAAGCCTACCATTGACTTTGTACATACCCAGCGTGTGACAGAGCTGCAGAAGTTGTGACCCATTTTTGTTGGTTATGTTGTTGTAGTTGTGTCTAGGGGGGGCATATGGGGGAGGGAATGTTGACCTCCAGGATGGTGTTTGTCCACCTGTGTGCTGAGAGTGTCAGGTTCTTGTCAAGTTCTGGCATTTAGGTCGCCACAGACTAGTACATCTCTCTCTCAATTCAATTCAATTTAAGGGCTTTATTGGCATGGGAAACATGTTTACATTGCCAAAGCAAGTGAAATAGATATTAAACAAAAGTTAAATAAACAATAACAAATGAACAGTAAACTCTCTCTCTGTCTTCCTCACACAAAGTAGGCTATAGCCTAAGTGAAGATCATAATTGGCAACTGGAGTTTGCACTAAGAAGTGACGCAGAAGATTTCATTCAAGTAGGCCTAAATAAGCCATAGAGTCAGTTATTGTCATTATGCTTGACTATTAATCAGTATTCATAGTCTAATTAGGGTCGTTATTTGTGATGATTAGACAGCCATGAACCAGTTTTTAAAGTGTTGATTTAGTAAACAGTTCTAGGCCAGCTGTGGCAGGATTATCATCCTAATTTAATCTAATCTAATCTAATCTATAGTCTCACGTTAATATGCTAATTAGAGACGGACAAGCTCTGTTCTGGTCCCACTAGCAGATTACCCCTCAAGGGTTAATCCAACCCACAGGCTGTGTGTGTTTGTGTGTGTGTGTGTGTTTTAAGGGGAATGCAGCACTGGAATTAAACCCTGGTGAGAGTTAAAGGCCAGAACAGTGGGACACTAATCAATGATCTGTCTAATGTATCCATGCAGTCTTTCAGGAGGACTCTGGTTGTAACCATGGTGGTGTTCAGTAACTGATGTAGAGTGTGTTTGTTTCCCCAGAGAGCATCCATACTGAGAGAAACTTACTTTATATTTAATTTATTTAATGTGGCGAAGAGACCATTTTGACATTTCATTAAGTTAAGTTAAATGTTATTTTTAGAAGAATGAATAACTCTTTGAGTAATAATTTGAGTCACACCATAAAACTAATGCACTTAGACTAAATGAGGCTCTAATTAGACTCTGTTAGTCACACACAGAAAATACATGAAATGGAATGGCTTTTTAAACTGACTTTGAAACCCTACAGTGTGTTTTTCAATGTGTGTGTGTGGTTGTCCGTGTGGTTGTCCGTGTGGTTGTGTGTGTGTGTTTTGTGTGTGTGTGTGGTGACCTCTTTTGCTATCTGATATATCACCAGCTCATCATTCTAGCTGTGCTGTAATCTCTTCCCTCTCTCTCTCTCTGACCTGGAGCGATACATATGTGCGATGCAGGGTTTTTGTTAGGAAAATGGACATTTGACTGCCAGCATTTACATATACAGGACATTTAAGAAATTTACCAGGCCCATATGCATTGGTTTCGGAAGTTGATTAGGGCGTCCACTCACGGCTGTCAGAATGACAGAAATCACATTTAGTTTATGGTAATTCATCTTAACAGAACATGCAACGGAGATGCAACTGCGTGCGTCATTCTTACCGAATTCCGGTGAGCAATTTCAAGATGTTGGACTACATACAGTTGAAGTCGGAAGTTTACATACACTTAGGTTGGAGTCATTAAAACTCGTTTTTCAACCAAATTTCTTGTTAACAAACTATAGTTTTGGGAAGTCAGTTAGGACATTTACTTTGTGCATGACACAAGTAATTTTTCCAACAATTGTTTACAGACAGATTATTTCACTTATAATTCACTGTATTACAATTCCAGTGGGTAAGACGTTTACATACACTAAGTTGATTGTGCCTTTAAACAGCTTGTAAAATTCCAGAAAATTATGTCTTGGCTTTAGAAGCTTCTGATAGGCTAATTGACATAATTTGAGTCAATTGGAGGTGTACCTGTGGATGTATTTCAAGGCCTACCTTCAAACTCAGTGCCTCTTTGCTTGACATCATGGGAAAATCAATAGAAATCAGCTAAGACCTAAGAAAAAATATTGTAGACCTCCACAAGTCTGGTTCATACTTGGGAGCAATTTCCAAACGCCTGAAGGTACCACGTTCATCTGTACAAACAATAGTATGCAAGTATAAACACCATGGGACCACACAACCGTCATACCGCTCAGGAAGGAGACAAGTTCTGTCTCCTAGAGATGAACGTACTTTGGTGCGAAAAGTGCAAATCAATCCCAGAACAACATCAAAGGACCTCGTGAAGATGCTGGAGGAAACAGGTACAAAAGTATCTATATCCACAGTAAAAATTATGTGGATATATTGAAGCAACATCTCAAGACATCAGTCAGGAAGTTAAAGCTTGGTCGCAAATGGGTCTTCCAAATGGACAATGACCACAAGCATACTTCCAAAGTTGTGGCAAATGGCTTAGTCAGGTCTTGGAGTGGCCATCACAACGCCCTGACCTCAATCCTATAGAACATTTAGTGGGCAGAACTGACTCAGTTACACCAGCTCTGTCAGGAGGAATGTGCCAAAATTCACCAAACTTATTGTGGGAACCTTGTGGAAGGCTACCCAAAACGTTTGACCCAAGTTAAATTATTTAAAGGCAATGCTACCAAATACTAATTGAGTGTATGTAAACCTCTGACCCACTGGGAATGTGATGAAAGAAATAATTATCTCTACTATTATTCTGACATTTCACATTCTTAAAATAAAGTGGTGATCCTAACTGACCTAAAACAGGGAATTTTTACTAGGATTAAATGCCAGGAATTGTGAAAAAGTGAGTTTAAATGTATTTGGCTAAAGTAAATTCAATTGGCAACATTATATAGCATTATTAGCTTACTCCTGTCTGTACCTAAATAAATATAATAATTCAAAATAAGCTACTATACCAGAAAGCGTGATTTGACCACAGAGGATCATTAGCTACAGTCAGAAGGGCCCACAATTTGGGCAGAGGGAGAGGCAATTACCAAATAGTTGAGTGTTGAGTTGAAACTGTCAGTGACAAGCCAGGCGTATCGCAATATTTAAAAATACAATTGCGTAAAAACTGTTTGGAAAACAAATGGCTATTGCTGTAAAGAGAAGACAATGAAAATACTCTAATCTGTCTTTTAGTTATAAAAATGCTCAACTTAATTGTGCGAAAAGTAGCCAATCTTATTGGCACCATCGAAGAACATGGGACATATCCCTGGTGAGTGTTCATATTCACTGCATTTATCATTGGGTCAGTGCCACTTTTTGGTTTGTTTTTGGACAATAATTTCCTCCTCCAGTTTAGATGGATGTCATATTGTATTTGTGTCTCCCCTTTTTATAAAAAGCCAACATTTTCATGTGTGAAGAAATATAAGCTATCTGATTATAGCCTATAGCCTACTCTAAGCCACTGCGTGCTCCATTGAACACTTGTTTTTTGCAAACAGTGATTGCTGCAAACAGTTATATTATTAGCCTAAATTATGACGATCTAATCATCACATTATGAATAGTAGGTTATCTTACATAAGTTTTGCAAATGCGAAGATGCATGGAATGCTTTATTATAAAGGTAAATTTTTTTATGTTGAAAATGAGCTTCCCCATACTTAAAACCCAGGCTATGTTAGAATAACTGCACACATTTACTTTTCCTCAGCCAACAAGACTAACGAACAGCAAAATCACTAGCCTATGTCAATCTACTATCCCCCATAGTAGAAAAGTTGCAATGCGCACAAGGCAGTAGGCTATGGGCAAAAATTCGTTCCATAATGTAGTTAGCGGGAAAACACCATTGTGAGCAGTTTCATGTGACAGAAATGAAAATATCAGTTAGACATTTAGAAAGAGGGGAGATCTAAAGATGCAACAACTATCATGGTTTGCTAATATGACTAAGATTGTGCCTTTGGTTGCTGGACAATGAAAGACAGTTGATAACGAATAGAACCTGAGAGAAAGAAGCTTCATGGCAATATGTAAGTCTTTATAAAACAAGAGGCTACTGGTTTCTATGGCAATATGGAAGTCTTTATAAAACAAGAGTCTACTGGTTACTATGGCAATATGGAATTCTTTATAAAACAAGAGTCTACTGGTTTCTATGGCAATATGGTAGTCTTTATAAAACAAGAGGCTACTGGTTTCTATGGCAATATGGAAGTCTTTATAAAGTTACTGCCTGCACGTTAGGTTGGATTTTAACTAAGCTACTTTGAGGCAAGGTAAGACAAGACATGCCTCATAATATGTAGTAAAACGTTCAGGTTTCAAACAATTAAGTATATGTTTTCAAAATGAGTACTGCCTCCAGCTCTTTACAAAGTGGTGTGACCCGCTGAAGCCTGCCTAGTTTCCTATGCACTTGAATGGCGAATTGGAAGCGAGCTTCCATTACCAGTTGAAAAATTTAAATAGTAGCTCTTTTTAAATGGTGGGCATTTTTTTTTATACATGATTGCCTTTAGAATTGTTGTGCAGTGATTGGGCTTATTAAAGCATGTTTCACTCCAGCAGCAACAACTCTTGAACTACTGGTATTTCAGTCAATGAATAGGCTAAAATGCATTATTTCGCAATGGGATAATTTTTACGGGAGGCAATTTAAATTATCTGCTTTTTGTTGTTGTTTTATGGCCAAAAGTCAGCTATTACCGGCTAACGGAAACCCTGGTGTGGTAGAACCAGCTTTCCTAGTTTAGTTCACAGAAGTCCTCACCTCATGTTTCTAGCTTCACTCCCCAGTCACTCAGCCAGACCAGCATTAGTTTACCTCAAGGATTGTTGTTGTGTCACGCCTTGAGAAGGTGAGGCGACTCATCCACCTGGCTACCAAACTGGGCGTCTTTCCAGTTGACAAAACCACAGTCAGCAAAGACAAGTGGCAATGATTCATTGAGAAAGTAGAGAGTCTATAGATGCATTGTCTGTGTTTTCTGTTGAACAAAGAAGCCGGAAGCAAAGCGAAAAAGAGATACAGTAACTAAATATGAATAGTGATATGTGGGTCAATCGTTAAAAACAGTGCTCAATTATTCATGATGTATTAAAGCACTACAAAGTCTGGTTCAAGTTTGGTTAACTCGTATCATGAAACTTAAAAGTTTTCAATATCCCCATTGGACTAGGCCTATACTAAATCAAACATTTGGAGGATATCAAACATGACTAGTTGAACAAAGCCTTGAATTTTACTGTGTACTTTTTCATTTAATGGAAACTCTGATATCGACTTCACTTCACAATGTTGTTTACCATTCTGGTGTCTCTTTTCTAGTCTATGTGGTGTTTTAGACTCTGATGTAGTTTCATGTAGTGGCCGTGCTTACCCCTTCAGTTATTGTCATGGTAATGGGAAGCCTGGAAGGCCTCGCCCCACTACAAGGCTGGTACAGTACATTACTGACTAGGCCTCGCCCCACCTCAACACTGGTACAGTACACTACAATACTGACTAGGCTATGTCTTGAATGGAAAACTAGTACTTGTGTAGTGGTAGGATAATTTTGGGTAACAGTTAGATAAAGACTATTTGTTTTATTTGTTATATTTTTTATTTCACCTTTATTTAAGTTTTCATTTACAACTGCGACCTGGCCAAGATAAAGCACAGCAGTTCGATACATACAACAACAAAGAGTTACACATGGAATAAACAAACATACATTCAATAAAAAGGAAAAAAATAAGTCTATATACAGTGAGTGCAAATGAGGTAAGATAAGGGAGGTAGGGCAATAAATAGGACATGGTGGCGAGGTAATTACAATATAGTAATTAAACACTGGGATGGTAGATGTGCAGAAGTTGAATGTGCAAGTAGAGATACTGGGGTGCAAAGAAGCAAGATAAATAAATACAGTATGGGGATGAGGTAGTTGGATGGGCGGTTTACAGATGGGCTATGTGCAGGTGCAGAGATCTGTGAGCTGCACTGACAGCTGGTGCTTAAAGCTAGTGAGGGAGATATGAGTCTCCAGCTTCAGTGATTTTTGTAGTTCGTTCCAGTCATTGGCAGCAGAGAACTGGAAGGAAAGGCAGCCAAAGTAGGAATTGGCTTTGGGGGTGACCAGTGAGATATACCGGCTGGTGCTGCTATGGTGACCAGTGAGCTGAGATAAGGCAGGTCTTTACCTAGCAAAGACTTGTAGATGACCTGGAGCCAGTGGGTTTGGCGACAAGTATGAAGCGAAGGCCAGCCAACGAGAGCGTACAGGTCTCAGTGGTGGATAGTATATGGGGATTTGGTGACAAAACGGATAGCACTGTGATAGACTGCATTCAATTTGTTGACTAGAGTGTTGGAGGCTATTTTATAAATGACATCGCCGAAGTTGAGGATCGGTAGGATGGTCAGTTTTACGAGGGTATGTTTGGCAGCATGAGTGAAGGATGCTTTGTTGCAAAATAGGAAGCCGATTCTAGATTACATTTTGGAGATATTTAATGTGAGTCTGGAAGGAGAGTTTACAGTCTAACCAGACACCTAGGTATTTGTAGTTGTCAACATATTCTAAGTCAGAACCGTCCAGAGTAGTGATGCTGGACAGCCGGGCAGTGATCGGTTGAAGAGCATGCATTTAGTTTTACTTGCATTTAAGAGCAGTTGGAGGCCATGGAAGGAGAGTTGTATGGCATTGAAGCTCGTCTGGAGGTTAGTTAACACAGTGTCCAAAGAAGGGCCAGAAGTATACAGAATGGTGTCGTCTGCGTAGAGGTGGATCAGAGAATCACCAGCAGCAAGAGCGACATCATTGATGTATACAGAGAAGAGAGTCGGCCCGAGAATTGAACCCTGTGGCACCCCCATAGAGACTGCCAGAGGTCCGGACAACAGGTTTGACACACTGAACTCTATCAGAGAAGTAGTTGGTGAACCAGGCGAGGCAATCATTTGTGAAACCAAGGCGATTGAGTCTGCCAATAAGAATGTGGTGATTGACAGAGTCGAAAGCCTGGGCCAGGTCGATGAATACGGCTGCACAGTAATGTCTCTTATCGATGGCGGTTATGATATTGTTTAGGACCTTGAGCGTGGCTGAGGTGCACCCATGACCAGCTCTGAAACCAGATTGCATAGCGGAGAAGTTACGGTGGGATTCGAAATGGTCGGTAATCTGTTTGTTAACTTGGCTTTTGAAGACCTTAGAAAGGCAAGGTAGGATAGATATAGGTCTGTAGCAGTTCAGCAGTCTCAGACGATACGAAAGAGAGGTTGAACAGGCTAGTAATAAGGGTTGCTACAATTTCGGCAGATAATTTTAGAAAGAGAGGGTCCAGATTGTCTAGCCCGGCTGATTTGTAGGGGTCCAGATTTTGCAGCTCTTTCAGAACATCAGCAATCTGCATTTGGGTGAAGGAGAAATGGGGGAGGCTTGGGCGAGTTGCTGTGGGGAGTGCAGGGCTGTTGACCGGGGTAGGGGTAGCCAGGTGGAAAACATGGCCAGCCGTAGAAAATTGCTTATTGAAGGTCTCAATTATAGTGGATTTGTCGGTGGTCACGGTGTTTCATAGCCTCAGAGCAGTGGGCAGCTGGGAGGAGGTGCTCTTATTCTCCATGGACTTTACAGTGTCCCAGAACTGTTTTGAGTTTGTGCTACAGGATGCAAATTTCTGCTTGAAAAAGCTAGCCTTAGCTTTCCTAACTGCCTGTGTATAATGGTTCCTAACTTCCCTGAAAAGTTGCATATCGCGAGGGCTATTCGATGCTAATGCAGAACGCAACAGGATGTTTTTGTGCTGGTCAAGGGCAGTCAGGTCTTGAGAGAACCAAGGGCTATATCTGTTCCTGGTTCTAATTTTTTTTAAGATGGTGAGGAAGGCACTTTTAAAGAATGGCCAGGCATCCTCTACTGACGGGATGAGGTCAATATCCTTCCAGGATACCCGGCCCAGGTTGATTAGGAAGGCCTGCTCGCTGAAGTGTTTTAGGGAGCGTTTGACAGTGATGAGGGGTGGTCGTTTGACCGCAGACCCATTACAGATGTAGGCAATGAGGCAGTGATCGCTGAGATCTTGGTTGAAAACAGCAGAGGTGTATTTGGAGGGCAAGTTGGTTAAGATGATATCTATGAGGGTGCCCGTTTTTACTGATTTGGGGTTGTACCTGGTAAGACAGAACTCTGCAGGCTATCTCTGCAGTAGATTGCAACACCGCCCCCTTTGGCAGTTCTATCTTGTCGGAAAATTTTATAGTTAGGGATGGACATTTCTGGGTTTTTGGTGGTCTTCCTAAGCCAGGATTCAGACACGGCTAGGACATCCGGGTTGGCAGAGTGTGCTAGGGCAGTGAATAAAACAAACTTGCATGAAACCAAGGCTTTTACGGTTGCAGAAGTCAACAAATGATAGCGCCTGGGGAGTGGGAGTGGGGCTAGGCACTGC
The DNA here is from genome assembly GCA_030435695.1 of Brachymystax lenok tsinlingensis. NCBI lineage: Eukaryota > Metazoa > Chordata > Actinopteri > Salmoniformes > Salmonidae > Brachymystax > Brachymystax lenok. Next base: position 8,348,881 of record CM059817.1, on the reverse strand, counting down.
AGGGCCTGGATTAACCTCCACATCACCAGAGGAACAGAGGAGGAGTAGGATAAGGGTACGGCTAAAGGCTAAAAGGACTGGTCGTCTAGTATTTTCGGAACGGAGAGTAAAAGGAGCAGATTTCTGGGTACCGTAGAATAGATTCAAGGCATAATGTACAGACAAAGGTATGGTAGGACGTGAATACAGTGGGGGTAAACCTGTGCATAGAGTGACGATGAAAGAGATATTGACTATCATGTTCTGTTGTAAACATCTAATAATGAAGCCAAGCTATGGTACAATCTTGTTCTACAATTAATACCTAGTCATAATCAAAATGTAATCTCTCTGTAAGGAGTGTGGACCGGCCACATTGGCACTATTAAGCCTTACTGAGCAGAGTCACACAGTTCCCCAGGGTGTGCCTATCCCGGGCTGTTGGCTGTGTCTCTGGGTCGTTTTAGGTTTCACTCTGCCTGTCCGGCCTATCAGGCTCTGACTGTCCGGTTGCCCAGGAGAGAGAGAAGATAGAGAGACAGATCAACAGGGAGAGATAGAAGATAGAGACACAGATCAACAGGGGGAACCTCTCAGCTGGGTAGTGTCAAAAACACACAGCCTGTCTGTCAGGATGTCACGCATAGGTCACATTCCTGGACAATGTCGGAAGCGGTTATCCCTTTCTTTTCTCTCTGTCTCAATCTCTGTCTCCATCTTCGTCTCCCCCCTCTCTCTCTCTCTCTCTCTCTTTCTCTCTCTCTGTATCTTTCTCTCTGTATCTCTCTCTCTCTGTATCGTTCTCTCTCTCTCTCTGTATCTCTCTCTCTCTCTGTATCGTTCTCTCTCTCTCTGTATCTCTCTCTCTCTTTCTCCCTCTCTCTTGCTCTCTCTTCGTCCCTGAACCTGCTGTCTGATCTGTTCATTCATTCATTCCAATCTGCGCAGCTCCCATCTGACAGAATGAGGTTATAGGCCCTGGCCAGCAGAGCCCATAAACCACACAGCCCATGAACCACACAAGCCCATGAACCACACAGCTCATGAACCACACAGCCCATAAACCTTACAGCCCATGAACCACACAGCTCATGAACCACACAGCCCATAAACCTTACAGCCCATGAACCACATAGCCAGTGAGGAGTAGAATAGCACTACTTATCTAGATGACACTACTGTATGTCTAGATATACTGTATGAGATTGATATCTGAATATATAGACTATTGGTTAAATGACTATGCCTAGATGATGTACTGGATAGATAGATATATAGATATATGAGTAAGCAGCTCATACATAATGTATTTGCTGTGATTGTAAGCTCTTTACCCAAGTGATTGTATTGTGTGTATGTACTTCATGCAAAGAGATAGTGATTCCTGATAATCTTGTGCTCAATAATGTAGGGTAGATTCTCTTTCTCTCACTCTTTATCATTGTCTTTCTGTCTCTCTCTCTCTCTCTCTCTCTCTCTCTCTCTCTCTCTCTCTCTCTCTCTCTCTCTCTCTCTCTCTCTCTCTCTCTCTCTGTCTCTCTCTCTCTTTCTCTCTCTCTCTCTCTCTCTCTCTCTCTCTCTCTCTCTCTCTCTCTCTCTCTCTCTCTCTCTCTCTCTCTCTCGCTCTTTATCATTCTTTTCTCTCTCTCTCTCTCTCTCTCTCTCTCTCTCTCTCTCGCTCTTTATCAGTCTTTCTCTCTCTCTCGCTCTTTATCATTCTTTCTCTCTCTCTCTCTCTTGCTCTTTATCATTGTCTTTCTCTATCTCTCATCGTAACGGTGATGATCAGTGGGGTGGCTTGATGGATTGCCCCCATGCCTGGCGTGGAAGCCAGTGAAGCGGAGGGAGGGAGGGAGGGAGGGAGGGAGGGAGGGGGGAGAAGAGGGGGGATGAGGTAGGGATTGAGAGGGGGGTGAGGGTGGGGTAGGGTAGCGCGCTGGTTGACCCTCTCAGAATGACATCATTCCCAGAGTGGTCACCAGTGTGTGTGTGTTTGGACTTGACATCTTTGATGTAAATAAGGCGCACACCATGGCTACTCTCCCAGTGTACAATCTCCTGGTAGAAAAGGGCTGACTGTTGGAGACTTTACTTATTGTGGCGATTCAAACAAGACCGAATGCAACGTTTCCACGGGAGAAGACAGCGTTGGGCACCCACAAGTTGACGGGAAAAATTCTACCTACCTCAAGAGACATCTGAAAGAGCATCCTCCCAATAGAAGCTCAGGTAATAACATTTGAGCTGAGCTGTCATAAAGTTAAGTGTTTTAGAGGTGTGAAAATAAATGTCATCTCACACAGTCGGTGAATGTTAATGTGTTGATTACTGGCCTTTATGAGCTCTGTCAAGGAGTGGGATGTTTAATCTGCTGCAAAGTGATGTGTTCTTCTGCCAATTTGGCTGTTGTGATGTTATTCAGAAAAACATTTTGGTAGAACAAGGTTATGTATGTTAGTCCACATGGAAGTCAGTGATTTATGTTTACTCTAGGTTAATGAGTCAATACAAATGTGATGTGACTAAAATGTTACTAGTTGACAAAAATGGCCCACTGTTTTTGTAATTTTGACTAGGGTTGCAAAGGGTCGTAAACTTTCCGGTAAATTTCCGGAATTTTTTCCATGGGAAGTTAAGCCCGGGAATTTGGGGAATGGAATTTTGCTTAAACTCATAAAAAAAGTTAGCTTATAACAGTGAACCTTTTTTTGTGGGATACACATAAGGCAATTCTAGGTCTTGTGGCATATTTTGGTTAAACTATCCTTAATTCAATGGAATTGCAACCCTCTGCATGCACAGTACATTCTTCCATCACATGTACAGCTGTGATTCTCAAGATCTTGCACACCAATGAGATGCTATTGAGCCCACACTACTACACTGTCTGAGCCAAGGGCTACATGCTTTCTGGTAAGTTTTGATTACAATGCTGGGTGGGGTGAATATATTTTATATGACATACATTATTTTTATAGTAAATAGTAGCCTACAACAGTGTGTTTAAATCATTTCTAACTTGTTAACAATTTCTGCTAGTTAGTTTTTGCTACCATGTGGGTTTTAGCTTGCCTGCTAACGGAGTGTTAATTCACCTGTTTCCATACATGTTTCATTTTAAAACATTTATCTTACAAAGGAGTTGTTTATCTGTACATGGAATTGTATTATTATAATTTTTTTACAATTTGTGCCACGGGCACTATCTGATGTGTGGAGACATTTCACTGCAGCTAATGTAGAAGGAAAAGCTGTGTACATTTACAAATACTGTGCCAAATCATATGTGAAGAATGCAACAAAGATGCAGAATCGTCTGGCCCAGTGCATACAGTTCCCTCAGTGCTCACAACAAGCAACCTCTGACAAAAGTCCCTCTACTTCTATTCGAGCTGAAAATGATGAATCAGACACCTTATTGATAGCAACAGCTCATGGTCCTCCTGGAATCAGACGTTTTTTTGACTCAATGGAGGAATGTAGTCAGACAAATGCTGATGAATGTCTTGCTCGAGCTGTGTATGCTACTGGTTCAGCTTTGATGCTCAGAGGCAATGTGTATTGGAAGAGATTTCTGAATGTTCTTCGCCCAGCATACACCCCTCCTACCAGACATGCTTTATCTACTAATTTGCTGGATGCAGAATTCAACAGAGTTCAAGTGAAGGTCAAGCAAATCATAAAGCAGACTGTATTGCAATCATCTCTGATGGGTGGTTGAATGTTCGTGGGCCAGGAATAATTAACTACATCATCTCCACCCCTCAACCAGTATTCTTCAAGAGCACAGACACAAGGGACAACAGACACACCGGTCTCTACATTGCAGATGAGCTGAAGGCAGTCATCAATGACCTTGGACCACAGAAGATATTTACACTGGTGACAGACAATGCTGCGAACATGAAGGCTGCTTGGTCTAAAGTGGAGGAGTCCTAACCTCACATCACACCCATTGGCTGTGCTGCTCATGCATTGAATCTGCTCCTCAAGGACATCATGGCACTGAAAACAATGGATACACTCTACAAGAGAGCCAAGGAAATGGTTAGGCATGTGAAGGGTCATCAAGTTATAGCAGCAATCTACCTCACCAAGCAAAGTGAGAAGAATAAGAGCACCACATTGAAGCTGCCCAGCAACACCCGTTGGGGTGATGTTGTCATCATGTTTGACAGTCTCCTGGAGGGGAAGGAGTCATATCACAGTCTGCCGATATGGACAGCCCCATCAAGAGGATCTTCCTGGATGATGTATTTTGGGAGAGAGTGGTAAACAGCCTGAAACTCCTGAAACCTATAGCAGTAGCCATTGCACGGCTTGAGGGAGACAATGCCATCCTGTCTGATGTTCAGACTCTGCTTGCAGAGAGAAGAAATCCATACTGCCCTGCCCACTTCACTGTTGCTCCAAGCAGTGGAAACTGCAGTTCTGAAATACATCAAAAAGCGTGAATACACCGCAGCGTACATGTTGGACCCCAAGTATGCTGGCAGGGCATCCTGTCTGGTGCAGAGATCTATGGCATCATCACTACCGTGTCTCGCCACCTTGGCCTGGATGAGGGCAAGGTTCTTGGCAGTCTGGCGAAGTACACTTCCAAGCAAGGGCTTTGGGATGAAGATGCAACATGGCAGTCATGCCAACATATCTCATCAGCCACCTGGTGGAAAGGACTTTGTGGATCTGAGGCTCTTTCCCCTGTTGCCTCCTCCAAATCCCCACAACATCAGCCGCTTCAGAGCGCAACTGGTCCTTGTTTGGGAACACACACACCAAAGCACGCAACAGGCTGACCAATACAAGGGTTGAAAAATTGGTGGCCATCTGGGCAAATTTGAGACTTTTTGAGCCTGACAACGAGCCGTCCTCAACAAGGTTGAAAAGTGACAGTGAAGATGAGGCCTCAGAGTCTGATGTTCAAGAGGTGGACATTGAGGAGGTCCAGGGAGAAGACATGGAAGCCTGAGAGGAAGACAACCAAAGCTTTAGTTTCTAGACTATCATTTCATAATGTATTTTGAAAATGTTTTTGGGAGATGCGATGGATCATTGGGGATCATTCAATATTCCCTTTTATTTTGTTGTTCAGTGAAATCATCTCATGTGAAGAGTCAACTCATTTAATTGAAGTTAAATTCATAACTGAATAGTTTTTTTTAATTTCTATTGGAAGGATTTAATATTTTGCAATTATGTCTACTTATGATAAGGTAAAAGGTTTATGTTTCTGTCTCCATTTGATATGGTAAATATTTCCAATGCAAAAAAATCTACATTTAAATGGTATTAATATAAATTTGCATATATTTCTGTTAATTCCCATGTATTCCCGTTAATTCCCATATATTCCCGTTAATTCCCACAGAAAGTTTCCACCTTTTGAATATTCCTAAAAATGTGCAACACTAATTTTGACAATAACATGACTAAATCATTATTCAAATGACAAATGTCAATTCAAATCAAATTGTATTAGTCACATGTGCCGAATACAACAGGTGTAGACCTTACAGTGAAATGCTTACTTACGAGCCCCTAACCAACAATGCAGTTAAAAAAAAAATACGGATAAGAATAAGAAATAAAAGTAACAAGTAATTAAAGAGCAGCAGGAAAACAACAATAGCGAGACCATATACAGGGGGGTACCGATACAGAGTCAATGTCCGGGGGCACCGGTTAGTTGAGGTAGTATGTACATGTAGGTAGAGTTATTAAAGTGACTATGGATAGATGATAACAACAGAGAGTAGCAGCGGCGTAAAAGGGGAGGGGGCAATGCAAATAGCCTGGGTAGCCATTTGAGTAGATGTTCAGGAGTCTTATGGCTTGGGGGTAGAAGCTGTTTAGAAGCCTCTTGAACCTAGACTTGGCGCTCCGGTACCACTTGCCGTGAGGTAGCAGAGAGAACAGTCTATGACTAGGGTGGCTGGAGTCTTTGGCAATTTTTAGGGCCTTCCTCTAACACTGCCTGGTATAGAGGTCCTGGATGGCAGGAAGCTTGGCCCCAGTGATGTACTGGGCACTTCGCACTACCCTTTGTAGTGCCTTGCGGTCGGAGGCCGAGCAGTTGCCATACCAGGCAGTGATGCAACCAGTCAGGATGCTCTCGATGGTGCAGCTGTAGAACCTTTTGAGGATCTGAGGACCCATGCCAAATCTTTTTAGTCTCCTGAGGTGGAATAGGTTTTGTTGTGCCCTCTTCATAACTGTCTTGGTGTGCTTGGACCATGTTAGTTTGTTGGTGATGTGGACACCAAGAAATTTGAAGCTCTCAACCTGCTCCACAACAGCCCCGTCGATGAGAATGGGGGCGTGCTCGGTCCTCTTTTTCCTGTAGTCCACAATCATCTCCTTTCTCTTGATCATGTTAACTTCTTAGGGACCGGCTCCCAAGGTGACGGTTTTGGAGAGTCTGGCATGCACAAAGTAAAATGCATGCCACTCAGGCCCAGAAAATAGGATATGCACATAATTAGTACTATTGGATAGGAAACACTCTGATGTTTCTAAGAGTGTTAAAATAATGTATGTGAGTATAACAGAAGTGATATAGCAGACGAAAACCCGAGGATTTGCAGTTTTTTTTGTAAATGAGCATCTTCTCCATTGTGCCTATTGCATACAACTTTATGTAGGACTGAGACTGCAGTACCTATGGCTTCCACTAGATGTCAACAGTCAACAGTCAAAGACTGGGAATTCTAGCAGTGACCAGAACGGATAGTGACAGGAAATTGTCAGGCGACCACTTTTGTAAACAAGGTTTGACGCGCGCGAGATTGTGAACTGCGCACCACTTTATTTTTCTTTCCTATCGTTCACGTTATCGTCCGGTTGAAATATTACAGCAAATATACCCAAAAGGATACCTAAGGATACATTAAAAATGATGTTTGATTTGTTTGTAGAAAGTGTATAATTTGAACGTGTTCTCTTCACGGTTCAATGGGCGACTCAACGGTGGATTTTATGATCATAACGCGCCAACCAAACGGAGATTTATGGATATAATAAATGACTTTTTCTAACCAAAGAAGCATGGATTGTCTTCGTTGGACACTTGGGAAGCCCTCAGCAGAAGTTCATCAAAGGTAAGCAATTTTATATTAGCAATTTTATGCGTTTTGTGAGACCCGTGTTGGGTTATGGATTTATGCTAATGCATAAATATTAGAGGTGCTACCCTCAAACAATCAAATGTTGTGCTTTCACCGTAAAGCCTTTTTGAAATCTGACAACGCTGTGATATTGCCAAGAATCAGAGCTTTTGATGACTATGCAACAATTGTATATTTATGAATGTTTAATAATTCAACTTTTGGATTTTGAATTTGGCGCCTCACATTTCACCGGGTAGTGTCGGGAGTGGGGCGCCCCACTGCTCCCTAAGTAGTTAAGGTATAGGTTGTTGTCCTGGCCTTTAGCTCAGTGCGGATGCTGCCTGTAATCCATCGCTTCTGGTTGGGGTATGTACTGTATGTACGGTCACTGTGGGGACAACGTCATCGATGCACTTATTGATGAAGGCAATGACTGATGTGGTGTAGTCCTCAATGCCATCGGAGGAATCCCAGAACATTTTCCAGTCTGTGCTAGCAAAACAGTCATGTAGCTTAGCATCTGCTTCATCTGACCACTTTTTTATTAAACGAGTCACTGGTGCTTCCTGCTTTAATTTTTGCTTGTAAGCAGGAATCAGGAGGATAGAATTATGGTCAGATTTGCCAAATGGAGGGCGAGGGAGAGCTTTGTATGCGTCTCTGTGTGTGGAGTATAGGTGGTCCAGAGTTGTTTTCCCTCTGGTTGCACATTTAACATGCTGATTGAAATGAGGTAGAACTGATTTAAGTTTACCTGCATTAAAGTCCCCGGCTACTAGGAGCGCCGCCTCTGGGTGAGCGTTTTCTTGTTTGCTTATGGCGGAATACAGCTCATTCAGTCTTATTGCCAGCCTCTGACTGTGGTGGTATGTAAACATCTACGAAGAATACAGATGAAAACTCTCTCGGTAGGTAGTGTGGTCTACAGCTTATCATGAGATACTCTACCTCAGGCGAGCAATAGCTCGAGACTTCCTTAGATATCGTGCACCAGCTGTTATTTATAAAAATACACAGTCCACGCCCCTTGTCTTACCAGACGCCACTGTTCTATCCTGCCGGTACATCGTATGTTGATATTGTTGATGTTGTTGTCGTTCAGCCACGACTCCGTGAAGCACAAGATGTTAGCAGTATATCCTTCAGGCTCGTTAGTCATCGCGTTGGGCTCGTCAAATGTGCCTAAGACTTAATGATATTTTAGTCAAGATGACTAAGACTAAATCTAAAAAAAAGTGCCAAAATTAACACTGGTGTGTGTGTGTGTTGGGGCTGTGACGGTCATGTAATTTTGGATAATGGTTGTTGGTCAGCCAAATGATCATGGCTATATATACAGTATATACACTACTGTTCAAAAGAAATTGAAGATCTGAAGATCTCGTACAACGCTGTTTACTACTCCCTTCACAGAACAGCACAAACTGGCTCTAACCAGAATAGAAAGAGGAGTGGGAGGCCCCGGTACACAACTGAGCAAGAGGACAAGTATCTAGTTTGAGAAACAGACGCCTCACAAGTCCTCAACTGAGAGCTTTATTAAATAGTACCCGCAAAACACGTCTCAACGTCAACAGTGAAGAGGCGACTCCAGGATGCTGCCCTTCTAGGCAGAGTTCCTTTGTCCAGTGTCTGTGTTCTTTTGCCTATCTTAATATTTTATTTTTATTGTCCAGTCTGAGATATGGCTTTTTCTTTGCAACTGCCTAGAAGGCCAGCATCCCTGAGTCGTCTGTTCACTGTTGACGTTGAGACTAGTGTTTTGCTTCTTTAATCTGCACAACAGTTTTCAGCTGTGCTAACATAATTGCAAAAGGGTTTTCTAATGATCAATTAGCCTTTTAAATGTATAAACTTGGATTAGCTAACACAACGTGCCATTGGAACACAGGAGTGATGGTTTCTGATAATGGGCATCTGTACACCTATGTAGATATTCCATAAGAAATCAGCCGTTTCCAGCTACAATAGTCGTTTACAACATTAACAATGTCTACATTGTATTTCTGATCAATTTTATGTTATTTGAATGGACAACAAATTTGCTTTTCTTTCAAAAACAAGGACATTTCTAAGTGACCCCAAACTTTTGAACAGTAGTTTACATATGTACTGTAATATAATGCCTTCATAAAGTATTCACACCCCTTAACTTTTTCCTAATTTTGTTGTGTTACAGTCTGAATTTAAAATAGATTACATTTTCAAAAAAGAATTGTCACTGGCGAACAATACCCCATAATGTCAAAGTTGAAATTCTATGCTGAAATGTCTTGCGTCACTAAGTATTCAACCCCTTTTTTATGACAAGCCTAAATAAGTTAAGGAGCAATAATGTGCTTAACAAGTCCCATAATAAGTTGCGTGGACTCACTCTGTGTGCAATAATAGTGGTTAACATGATTTTTGTATGACTACCTAATCTCTGTACCGCACACATACAATTATCTGTAAGATTTCTCAGTCAAGCAGTGAATTTCAAACACAGATTCAACCACAAAGACCAGAGAGGTTTTCCAGTGCTCACGAAGAAGGGCACCCATTGGTAGATGTGTAAAAAAAAAAAAAAAAAAGCTGACAATTAATATCCGTTTGAGCATGGTGAACTTATTAGTTCCACTTTGAATCAATACACCCAGTAACTACAAAATACAGGCGCCCTTCTTAACTCAGTTGCTGGAGAGGACAGAAATCACACATGAGGCCAATGGTGGGTTTAAAGCATCTACAGAATTTAATGGCTGTGATAGGAGAACACTGAGGATGGATCAACTACATAGTAGTTACTCCAGTAGTTACTCCACAATACTAACCTGATTGACAGAGTGAAAAGAAGGAAGCCTGTACAGAGTAAAACATATTCCAAAACATGCATCCTGTTTGCCACAAGGCACTAAAGTAATACTGCAAACAATGTGGCAAAGCAGTTCACTTTTTGTCCTGAATACAAAGTGTTATGTTTGGGGAAAATACAACACATTACTGAGTACCACTTTCCATATTTTCAGCATAGTGGTGGCTGCAATATGTTATGGGTATGCTTGTAATCGTTAAGGACTTTCATTTTTCAGGATAAAGAAAAAATCCAATGGAGCAAAGCACAGGCAATATCCTACAGGAAAACCTGGTTTAGTCTGCTTTCCACCAGACACTGGGAGATGAATTCCCCATTCAGTAGGACAATAACCTAAAACTCAAGGCCAAATCTACATTGGAGTTGCTTACCAGTAGACAGTGAATGTTCCTGAGTGACCCAAGTTACAGTTTCGACTTAAATCTGCTTGAATATGGTAAGACCGGAAAATTGTTGTCTAGCAATGATCAACAACCAATTTGACAGAGCTTGAAGAATTTTGAAAAAGATAATGGGCAAATGATGCACAATCCAGGTGTGTAAAGCTCTTGGAGACTTACCCAGAAAGACTCACAGCTGTAATCTCTACCAAAGGTGAATCTAAGGTGTATTGACTCAAGGTTTAAATAAATAAAGAATCATACTTTTTTTTTTTATACAAATATTATACTTTTTCTTCCACTTTCAGATTACAGATTCTTTTGTGTAAATCTTTGACCCCCAAAAATGACAATTTAATCCATTTTAATCCCATTTTGTAACAACAAAATATAGAAAAGGTCAAGGGGTTTGAATACTTTCTGAAGGCGCAGTTTATACACTGTGTGTACAAAACATTAAGTACACCTGCTCTTTCCATGACATAGATCAGATCAGTTTCCATGACATAGATCAGATCAGTTTCCATGACATAGATCAGGTCATAGCTATGATCCCTTATTGATGTTACTTAAATCCACTTCAATCAGTGTAAATGAAGGGGAGGGGACAGGTTAAATAATCATTTTTAAGCCTTGAGACAATTGAGAGATGGATATTGTGTGTTTGTGTGCCATTCAGAAGGTGAATGGGCAAGACAAAATATGTGACCCGTTTCAAGAAGCTAGGCGTATGTCGCTCGTCACTATTTCACAGGTGAGGCATTTGAACGTATTTTTCTTTTATCAGAATGTGTTTTTTGTCAGAAACGCCTTCTGGAACGTGAACTTTCATGTGCCTTAATAACAAACTTGTATGCCATCTGTAAAAGCCAAGCGTCACGTCTGGAGGAAACCTGGCACCATCCCTGTGCTGAAGCATGGTGCTGGCATCATTATGCTGTAGGGATGTTTTTCAGTGGCAGGGAGACTAGTTAGGATCAAGGGAAAGATGAACAGACAGGACAACGACCCTAAGCACACAGCAAAGACAACGCAAGAGTGGCTTCGGGACAAGTCTCTGAATGTCCTTGAGTGGCCCAGTCAGACCCCGGACTTGAACCCGATCTAACATCTCTGGAGAGACCTGAAAATATCTGTGCAGCAACGCTCCCCATCCAACCTGACAGAGTTTCAGAGGATCTGCAGAGAAGAATGGGAGAAACTCCCCAAATACAGGTGTGCCAAGCTTGTAGCGTCATACCCAAGAAGACTTGAGGCTGTACTCGCTGCCAAAGGTGCTTCAACAAAGTACTGAGTAAAGGGTCAGAATACTTATGTAACTGTGTTTATTTTTTTGTGTGTTTTTTTTATACATTCGCAAAAAGTTCTAAAAACCTTGTTTTTTTTGCTTTGTCATTATGGGTTATTGTGTGTAGATTGCCGAGGAAAAAAAAACGATTCATTCAATTTTAGAATAAGGCTGTGGCGTAATAAAATGTGGAACAAGGGAAGGGGTCTGAATACTTTCTGAATGCCCTGTTCTGTATATCTAAGTACACCAGTGTGTTACCTATTGATGACAGTCATCAGTCATCATGATGACATTATATTGTGAGAGAAAAGGAGGCAGCACGGGGAATAGCCTAGGCTTTGTTAAAGTGATACACTAAACATGCAGCACCACAAAACGTTCAGGACTATAAACACCATGGTTTTGATGAGTGTAGCAGACGATCACATCGGTCTCTGGCTGTGATGAGATGAGCGAGCGAGATAATAGAAAGTTGTTGATGATGAGGACTGGCGGCACGGTGACCAGTCTCTGATTTGCTAGCTGCACACAGTAAACCATGACCTCAGCAATACCCATTCTGTCTGGTAGACACAGTAAACCATGACCTCAGCAATACCCATTCTGTCTGGTAGACACAGTAAACCATGACCTCAGCAATACCCATTCTGTCTGGTAGACACAGTAAACCATGACCTCAGCAATACCCATTCTGTCTGGTAGACACATGCACGCTTCAGGTGACCTTTAGAGAACGGCCAGCCAGCCAAAAGTCAGCAAGTCGTTGTCCTCAGGAGGACCCTGCGTGGCCTATTTTTACTTGTCAGCTTTTTCGATCACAAAGTTGTTTAATAGGATTCACTCAGCATAGTATAGGCCTAACCTTCACCTTGCTTTGAGATGTTATGCAGCTGTAAGGTTGTCCTCTCCTCCAGGGGAATGTGAAGGTGGCACAACGTTGCAGGACACCAGTCCTCTCTTCCAGGGGAATGTGAAGGTGGCACAACGTTGCGGGACACCAGTCCTCTCCTCCAGGGGAATGTGAAGGTGGCACAACGTTGCAGGACACCAGTCCTCTCCTCCAGGGGAATGTGAAGGTGGCACAACGTTGCAGGACACCAGTCCTCTCCTCAAATCAAATCAAATCAAATTGTATTTGTCACATACACATGGTTAGCAGATGTTAATGCGAGTGTAGCGAAATGCTTGTGCTTCTAGTTCCGACCATGCAGTAGTATCTAACAAGTAATCTAACAAATTCACAACAACTACCTTATACACACAAGAGTAAAGGAATGAATACGAGTATGTACATATAAATATATGGATGAGCGATGGCTGACCGGCATAGGCAAGATACAGTAGATGGTTTAGAGTACAGTGTATACATTTGATATGAGTATGTCGGATACGTAAACATTATATACAAAATTGTTTAAAGTGGCTAGGGATACATTGTTACATCCAATTCCTATGTTTAAAGTGGCTAGAGATTTAAGTCAGTATGTTGGCAGCAGCCACTCAATGTTAGTGATGGCTGTTTAACAGTCTGATGGCCTTGAGGTAGAAGCTGTTTTTCAGTCTCTCGGTCCCAGCTTTGATGCACCTGTACTGACCTCGCCTTCTGGATGATAGCGGGGTGAACAGGCAGTGGCTCGGGTGGTTGTTGTCCTTGATGATCTTTTTGGTCTTCCTGTGACATCAGGTGGTGTAGGTGTCCTGAAGGTCAGGTAGTTTACCCCCGGTGATGCGCTGTGCAGTCCTCACTACCCTCTGGAGAGCCTTACGGTTGTGGGCGGAGCAGTTGCCGTACCAGGCGGTGATACAGCCCGACAGGATGCTCTCGATTGTGCATCTGTAAAAGTTTGTGAGTGATTTTGGTGACAAGCCGAATTTCTTCAGCCTCCTGAGGTTGAAGAGGCGCTGTTGCGCCTTCTTCACCACGCTGTCTGTGTGGGTGGACCAATTCAGTTTGTCCGTGATGTGTACGGCGAGGAACTTAAAACTTTCCACCTTCTCCACTACTGTCCCCTCGATGTGGATAGGGGGGTGCTCCCTCTCCTGTCTCCTAAAGTCCACGATCATCTCCTTTGTTTTGCTGACATTGAGTGAGAGGTTATTTTCCTGACACCACACTCTGAGGGCCCTCACCTCCTCTCTGTAGGCCGTCTCGTTGTTGTTGGTAATCAAGCCTACCACTGTAGTGTCGTCAGCAAACTTGATGATTGAGTTGGATGCGTGCTTGGCCACGCAGTCATGGGTAAACAGGGAGTACAGGAGAGGGCTGAGAACGCACCCTTGTGGGGCCCCAGTGTTGAGGATCAGCGGGGTGGAGATGTTGTTTCCTACCCTCACCACCTGGGACCGGCCCGTCAGTAAGTCCAGGACCCAGTTGCACAGGGCTGGGTCGAGACCCAGGGTCTCGAGCTTAATGACGAGCTTGGAGGGAACTATGGTGTTAAATGCTGAGCTGTAGTCGATGAACAGCATTCTTACATAAGTATTCCTCTTGTCCAGATGGGTTAGGGCAGTATGCAGTGTGATTGCGATTGCGTCGTCTGTGGACCTATTGGGACGGTAAGCAAATTGGAGTGGGTCCAGGGTGTCTGGCAGGATGGAGGTGATATGATCCTTGACTAATCTCTCAAAGCACTTCATGATGACGGAAGTGAGTGCTACGGGGCGATAGTCATTTAGCTCAGTCACCTTAGCTTTCTTGGGAACAGGAACAATGGTGGCCCTCTTTGAAGCATGTGGGAACAGCAGACTGGGATAGGGACTGATTGAATATGTCCGTAAACACACCAGCCAGCTGGTCTGCGCATGCTCTGAGGACACGGCCAGGGATGCCATCTGGGCCGGCAGCCTTGCGAGGGTTAACACATTTAAATGTTTTTCTCACATTGGCTGCGGTGAAGGAGAGCCCGCAGGTTTTGGTACCAGGCCGTGTCGGTGGCACTGTATTGTCCTCAAAGCGAGCAAAGAAGTTGTTTAGTTTGTCTGGGAGCAGGACGTCATGGTCCGCAACAGGGCTGGTTTTCTTTTTGTAGTCCGTGATTGACTTCCTCCAGGGGAATGTGAAGGTGGCACAACGTTGCAGGACACCAGTCCTCTCCTCCAGGGGAATGTGAAGGTGGCACAACGTTGCAGGACACCAGTCCTCTCTTCCAGGGGAATGTGAAGGTGGCACAACAATGCAGGACACCAGTCCTCTCCTCCAGGGGAATGTGAAGGTGGCACAACGTTGCAGGACACCAGTCCTCTCTTCCAGGGGAATGTGAAGGTGGCACAACGTTGCAGGACACCAGTCCTCTCCTCCAGGGGAATGTGAAGGTGGCACAACGTTGCAGGACACCAGTCCTCTCCTCCAGGGGAATGTGAAGGTGGCACAACGTTGCAGGACACCAGTCCTCTCCGAAGTAATTAGCCCTAGTGTTGTTGTGCTAATGAGTTTAGAAGCAGTTGCTGCATTTTCATGTTTTTCCACATGTTGGAACGCTGGAGACCTCCAGGTAACAGCAGATGGTCAGAGCAGAGGGTTAACCTACAAGTTCTTTCACATCTGAAGAGAGGCAGAGAGAGAGAAAGAAAGACTAGCTTTATTCTGTTCTATTCCGTTGTCCTCCAGAGTTGCTGAATGCTTCTCATAAATTCTCACAGAAATCAGGTTTGTTCCTCTGTTCATGCACCTTGGCTGGACTGAGAAGAGATGACAGTCTTACTCTCCCTTTAGGTGCAAAACCACAACTGGCCAACTTTGCAAAGCGAAACATCTAATTTCAGATTAGTTTATTAGTCACATGATGAAATTGCAGGGTTCAGTGAAATACTTAAAGCTCCAACAGGTCAAAAAGAGAAGGGAATGAAGAAATAATAAAAACAACAGTAATAATATTGACATATTTACAATAATAAAAACAACAGTAATAATATAGACATATTTACAATAATAAAAACAATAATAATGATAGACATATTTACAATAATAAAACAATAATAATAGACATTTACAATAATAAAAACAATAATAATAATATAGACATATTTACAATAATAAAAACAATAATAATAATATAGACATATTTACAATAATGAAACAATATTTAATAATACAGACATATTTACAATAATAAAAACAATAAAAATAGACATATTTACAATAATAAAAACAATAATAATAACAATATAGACATTTATAATAATAAAAACAATAATAATATAGACATATTTACAATAATAAAAACAATAATAATAATATAGACATATTTACAATAATAAAAACAATAATAATATAGATATATTTACAATAATAAAAACTAATAATAATATAGACATATTTACAATAATAAAACAATAATAGATATTTACAATAATAAAAACAATAATAATAATATAGACATTTTTACAATAATTAAAACAATAAAAATATACATATTTACAATAATAAAAACAATAAAAATAGACATATTTACAATAATTAAAACAATAATAATAACAACAATAATAATAACAATATAGACATTTATAATAATAAAAACAATAATAATATAGACATATTTACAATAATAAAAACAATAATAATAATATAGACTTATTTACAATAATAAAAACAATAATAATAATATAGACATATTTATAATAATAAAAACAATAATAATAATATATACATATTTACAATAATAAAAACAATACAAATATAGACATATTTACAATAATAAAACAATAATAATAATATAGACATATTTACAATTATAAAAACAATAATAATAATATAGACATATTTACAATAATGAAAACAATAATAATAATATAGACATATTTACAATAATAAAAACAATAATAGTAATATAGACATATTTACAATAATAAAACAATAATAATAGACATTTACAATAATAAAAACAATAATAATAATATAGACATATTTACAATAATAAAAACAATAATAATAATAGACATATTTACAATAATGAAACAATATTTAATAATACAGACATATTTACAATAATAAAAACAATAAAAATAGACATATTTACAATAATAAAAAACAATAATAATAACAATATAGACATATTTACAATTATAAAAACAATAATAATAATATAGACATATTTACAATAATGAAAACAATAATAATAATATAGACATATTTACAATAATAAAAACAAGAATAGTAATATAGACATATTTACAATAAGAAAACAATAATAATAGACATTTACAATAATAAAAACAATAATAATAATATAGACATATTTACAATAATAAAAACAATAATAATAATATAGACATATTTACAATAATGAAAAAATATTTAATAATACAGACATATTTACAATAATAAAAACAATAAAAATAGACATTTACAATAATAAAAAACAATAATAATAACAATATAGACATTTATAATAATAAAAACAATAATAATATAGACATATTTATAATAATAAAAACAATAATAATAATATAGACTTATTTACAATAATAAAAACAATAATAATATAGACATATTTACAATAATAAAACAATAATAATAGACATTTATAATAATAAAAACAATAATAATATAGACATATTTACAATAAGGAAAACAATAATAATAATATAGACATATTTACAATAATAAAAACAATAATAATAGACATATTTACAATAATAAAAACAATAATAATAATATAGACATATTTACAATAATAAAAACAATAATAATAATAATATAGACATATTTACAATAATAATATAGACATATTTACAATAATAAAAACAATAATAATAATAATATAGACATATATACAATAATAATATAGACGTATTTACAATAATAAAAACATGAATAATAATATAGACGTATTTACAATAATAAAAACATGAATAATAATATAGACATATTTACAATAATAAAAACAATAATAATAATAATAATAATATAGACATATTTAGAATTATAAAAACAATAATATATACATATTTACAACTGTAACAACTGTAACAACGTCGGGGGGGCTTTTTACAAGGAGCACGTTTTCACAATAATTTTAAGAGCACAATGACAAATATTTGAGGTAATAAAGCTACGTTTTTATTTATTTAACTAGTCAAGTCAGTTAAGAAAAAATTCTTATTTACAATGACATCCTAGGAACAGTGGGTTAACTGCCTTGTTCAGGGGCAGATCTGGCAACCTTTCGGTTACTGGTCCAACACTCTAACCACTAGGCTACCTGCCGCCCCTGCCGCACACTGGTGCTCCGAACTAAAATTCCAGGTCCCACATTCGAATATTTAGGCTCATATGCAAGTCTAATGGTTGCACTGTAGAGCCCTGCCGACCATTAAGATGTGTAAACAGTGAAGAGTGAATCATCTGGAATTGATTGTTGTTTCTTTCTTCAGGAAGTGTTGTTGAATGGTTTAGGAGTTACCTCGCTCTGGTTTGCTGAACAGTCATTTCCTCTTGCTGCTCTACAGCCTGCTCTCATTCTCCCAGGTGCCAAGAGTAGACTGGAACTTTCTGGAAACACTTGTTTTCCTTTGAGTCAGACATTTCTCTCTAACTATAACAGCCCTTGTATTACAGAAATGAGATATAGGAAGTTGGGGTTTGGGTGGAGAGGGGTCAGGGTTTGTAGTGGGGGTCTCTTCTCACTCTTTTTCCAACTTGGATTCCAACAGTGGATTAGGCTTCTTTCTGCAACTTGAAAAGCAAAGCACCGACATTATGTTTTTGATTTGAGTCAGCCCTGGCCTGGCTTCCAGACTTGTTGCTCCCCCTGAGGGGGTCTCATAGGAGTTTGTGGGGTTGTAGTGTCTCCCCCCTCTGCCCTGGGAATGGCTGCCCATCTGCCTGGGGGTATTGTTATTCACACAATGCAGAGAAGAGGAGGACCTTTAAATGCTGTGGATGCACTAGGGTCTTCACACGGAGGTCACGTCCACTGCCTGCTCAGAAAACCAAGCTCAAGTATCCTGGTGAAATGGTTTGTCTCCTCTCTAGTAAATCAATCGTTTATCTCTTTTTCAGTCATCCCTTTTGTTCATTCCTCTATCCCTCTGTGTGTATAAGACTTGCACAAGCTATTCAGACTGTGGAGTAGAGTGGAGTAGAATAGAATAAAATAGAGGACAGCAGAGTAGAATAGAATAGAGTTGAGGACAGCAGAGTAGAGTAGAATAGAGTTGAGGACAGCAGAGTAGAGTAGAATAAAGTAGAGGACAGCAGAGTAGAGTAGAATAGAGTTGAGGACAGCAGAGTAGAGTAGAGGATAGCAGTTTAGAGTAGAATAGAGTAGAGGACAGCAGAGTAGAATAGAGTAGAGTAGAGCAGACCTTCAGTAGACACTCTCTCAGGGCCTTCCCCAGAGAACACTCAGGGCCTTCCCCAGAGAACACTCAGGGCCTTCCCCAGAGAACACTCAGGGCCTTCCCCAGACGGGCCTTCCAGATGTCATAATATCAAGACAGTTAATCTGTGTAGCCTAGCTAGCGGACGGAAAGACAAAATACTTTGTATTAGAACGGAGGGGCTGTAGCACAACAGTGAACAACTAATTAATTTTCATTTTGTCGTTTTGGATGACGTTTGATGCTGATTTTGTCTGAGCTGGACAGAGTGCAACCATCCCCAGAACAGTCAAATCACCCAAGTTACTTATATGGCACTATTTAAGCACTGTTACCACCACACAGACACACACAGACACACATAGACACACACATATACTAGTGCTGAGCGATTAGTGCTTTTTGAGGTGCAAGAGGCATCACTACAGTCCCTGGTTCGAATCCAGGCTGTATCACATCTGGCCGTGATTGGGAGTCCCATAGGGTGGCAAAAACAATTGGTTTGGCTGGGTTAGGCCCTCATTGTAAATAATAATTTGTTCTTAATTGACTTGCCTAGTTAAATACCGAAATCCTGAATTACCCCTTTAAAAAATAATTGATTTTGTTTTGATATTTCTTTGTGACATTAAAGGCACTATGCATTATGTGGGTCGAATGCTGTAACAACACAGAATAAAACAATTAATAAAAGTCCCATTATGATAGAATATTTCCCTGTTGTCACTACAACTCCCTGCTACATCGCACAGTTCAGGCTTGATCTGATATATCTACAGAAACTGCACATTGATCTCACCATTTTTTTATATTATGGAATTCAAATAATTGGTTAAAAAAACTCACACACACAGACAGACAGACAGACAGACAGACACACAGACAGACAATCTGAAGCCAGTCCCAACAGAATTACATAGTCAAGCCTACATCAGACATATTTTAAGGTCACTGTGGACACTGCTCTCACCTGTGCCAGCTTACAGAATGATATGATCCAAATGTGTTTAGAGTATAAAGAGAATTGACTGTTTCTTTCCACAGTGATTTAACCTCCATGGACATTGTAAAGGGCTTATAGGGGAAAGCCAGTCATAATACAAAGTGTCTGGAATGGATCATATGAAAAGGCTGTTTCTCTGAATGGCCTAAGCTATTTTATTAGCTACAGTCTCCAGCTAGCTTAAACAGTACAGCCTAGGCTATCACTGAGGAGAGAGAGAGAGAGAGAGAGAGAGAGAGAGAGAGAGAGAGAGAGATTGTTATAGCATCACAGCTCTGTGGTTGTGGTGCAGAGGTCTTCCCAGGATGTTGTGGTGCAGAGGTCTTCCCAGGATGTTGTGGAGTATGGGTCTGTGGATGAAATTCTCCTAGTTCTAGATGGTGTTGTTTCTCCTTCAAAGCATGGCATTATCTCTCTCTCTGTATCTATCTCTGTATCTCTCTCCCTCTCTCTGTATCTATCTCTCTTTATGTCTCTCTGTATCTATCTCTCTCTCTCTCTCTCTAGCATATTTTACTCACTCTGAGAGGAGATGACACATATGCCAACCAGTTAGAAAGAGATCTGCTTTGGTCTCTGAACAATATCTAATTTAGATCATACACACACATGCACACACACACACACAACCATAGACAGATCTCTGTTGACGTGTCTGTTTGGGCTGGCTCAGCCTCCTCTCACACTGAGATGGAAAGCCTTTCGTCTTGTTGTAAGGGCTAAGCCTACATGGGAAAATAAAGATACGTGGATCATTTTAGCGTACAGTATATTGGGTGAAAGATCTCTAGAGCGTTTCTCTCACATCTCTGATCTCTCTGTCTGGTGGTGAGGCTAATCAATGAGGATGATCGGACCACCACTGTGGCCTGCTACACTACTATCTCTAATGATTGGGTGAATCTCTAAAGTATTTAATTGATTCCTTGCATCCTTGATACCTTGATCCCTAGCCTCCTAAAACACATTGAAGGAGAAGATCATAAGTTGATCAGCCGTTTTCCATATTCCTGGTCTTCCTGGCTTGGTATAGATACCATGAAAAAAAGGTGTTTATTTGGAACCGATCTCCAGCTAAGTAGCTCATGGACAACAATGTGAGGAGATTAAAACTGCTGATGTTTTCTGCACGGCTGAGACAATGCAGCTAAAACATGTCTGGGGTTTCAGCTCTGTGCTGGGACGACTACACGAGTTAGATCTTCACATATTCTTTAATATACACCGCACGTATCCCAGTGCTGCAAAGATTACAGTAGACTATCTATCACTAAGCTAGGGACACGGCATCTCCTTAGAAGAAGAGCTATTGGTAGACTAGTGGCCCAGTAAAGGGTGCCACCCTACGGGGTGTAGAATCTAAAAATCTAAACGGAAGATGGATGAAAGTTAACCTTGGGGGCCTGTGGGGCTCACATGGCGAGGCTCAAGGTTGCCGATCTCAAGAGCAAAGAGGAAGGATACTGCAGCGTTAGCAGGTTCTAATACCACGCAGTCTTGTTGCTAGGATACCCTCCTTTTTTTACTGTGTTTTGCAGTGTTATGGGGTGCGCACTCTTTCTCTCTCTCTCTCTCTCTCTCTCCCCCTCCATCCATCTCTCTCTCTCTCTCTCTCTCTCTCTCTCTCTCTCTCTCTCTCTCTCTCTCTCTCTCTCTCTCTCTCTCTCTCTCTCTCTGTCTCTCTCCCTCCATCCATCTCTCTCTCTCTCTCTCTCTCTCTCTCTCTCTCTCTCTCTCTCTCTCTCTCTCTCTCTCTCCCTCCATCCATCCATCTCTCTCTCTCTCTCTCTCTCTCTCTCTCTCTCTCTCTCTCTCTCTCTCTCTCTCTCTCTCTCTCTCTCTCTCTCTCTGTCTCTCCCCTCCATCCATCTCTCTCTCTCTCTCTCCCCCTCCATCCATCTCTCTCTCTCTCTCTCTCTCTCTCTCTCTCTCTCTCTCTCTCTCTCTCTCTCTCTCTCTCTCTCTGTCTCTCTCCCCCTCCATCCATCCATCTCTCTCTCTCTCTCTCTGTCTCTCTCCCCCTCCATCCATCTCTCTCTCTCTCTCTCTCTCTCTCTCTCTCTCTCTCTCTCTCTCTCTCTCCATCTCTCTCTCTCTCTCTCTCTCTCTCTCTCTCTCTCTCTCTCTCTCTCTCTCTCTCTCTCCTCAGTGATAGCCTTGTTGGTGAAGAATTTCAGCCAGCTAGCAGTTTCCTGGTTGTATAGCTGTGGACCCACAGTTTCCTGGTTGTATAGCTGTGGATGAGAAACAGTTGTTCAGTCAGCTGCAACCTTTATAGCCGTAACAGACAGACAAACACTGAACATAGGCTAGGCCTAATACAAAACTTGCTAAATGGCTCCTACAAAGGTCTCTACACATGGTAGAATTTAAACTTAAGGCTTCCCAGCCTAATTTAGATGCATGCTGTCTAGACAATTGTTTATTTTATGTCAGTAGTGACAACCTTATAAATGTGAGTAACGACAACCTTGGATGATATTTGCTTTGGGAGCCTCTACACACCTTCTATAACAAACTAATCTAGGGGAAACACTGGAACAAGACGAAGATGACTATATTGTAGAATGCAATAATGTTTCTCAATGTGCGTCTCCGTATCCTAACCTGTTTTTGTCACGCAGCAGTGGGATGGAAATTTGTCTCCTTATCCTAACAGCTGTATCTGAGAGAGAGAGAGATAGAGAAAGAGAAGTAGAGGGCTGAGGGCTTGCCATCCCCTGTACCACAGCTATATCTGAGAGAGAGAGAGAGAGAGAGAGAGAGAGAGAAGGGCTGGCCATCCCCTGTACCACAGCTGCAGCAGTCAGGAGGTGTTAGAAAACGAACCCTCCTTCACAATCTGAGAGAGAGAGAGTAAATACTTTCATCTGTAGGAGAAGGAACACACCGTGCCCATGAAATGAAGTCAGAGAGAGAAAGATGAAGAGCAGGAGAGAGAGATATAAGGAGAGGGAGAGGGAGAGAGATATATATATAAGGAGAGGGAGAGAGATATATAAGGAGAGGGAGAGAGAGATATAAGGAGAGGGAGAGGGAGAGAGATATATATATAAGGAGAGGGAGAGAGATATATAAGGAGAGGGAGAGAGAGATATAAGGAGAGGGAGAGAGAGATATAAGGAGAGGGAGAGAGAGATATATAAAGAGAGGGAGAGAGAGATATATAAGGAGAGGGAGAGGGATATATAAGGAGAGGGAGAGAGATATAAGGAGAGGGAGAGAGAGATATATGAGGAGAGGGAGAGAGATATAAGGAGAGGGAGAGAGATAGATAGGGAGAGGGAGAGAGATATATAAGGAGAGGGAGAGAGAGATATAAGGAGAGGGAGAGAGATATATAAGGAGAGGGAGAGAGAGATATAAAGAGAGGGAGAGAGATATATAAGGAGAGGGAGAGAGATATATAAAGAGAGGGAGAGAGATATATAAGGAGAGGGAGAGAGAGATATAAGGAGAGGGAGAGAGAGATATATATATAAGGAGAGGGAGAGATATATATAAGGAGAGGGAGAGAGAGATATATAAAGAGAGGGAGAGAGAGATATATGAGGAGAGGGAGAGAGATATATAAGGAGAGGGAGAGAGATATATAAGGAGAGGGAGAGAGATATATGAGGAGAGGGAGAGATATATATATAAGGAGAGGGAGAGAGAGATATATAAAGAGAGGGAGAGAGATATATATGAGGAGAGGGAGATAGATATATAAGGAGAGGGAGAGAGATATATAAGGAGAGGGAGAGAGATATAAGGAGAGGGAGAGAGATATATAAGGAGAGGGAGAGAGATATATAAGGAGAGGGAGAGAGATATAAGGAGAGGGAGAGAGATATAAGGAGAGGGAGAGAGATATATGAGGAGAGGGAGAGAGATATAAGGAGAGGGAGAGAGATATAAGGAGAGGGAGAGAGATATATAAGGAGAGGGAGAGAGATATATAAGGAGAGGGAGAGAGATATATAAGGAGAGGGAGAGAGATATAAGGAGAGGGAGAGAGATATATGAGGAGAGGGAGAGAGATATAAGGAGAGGGAGAGAGATAGATAAGGAGAGGGAGAGAGATATAAGGAGAGGGAGAGAGATATATGAGGAGAGGGAGAGAGATATAAGGAGAGGGAGAGAGATAGATAAGGAGAGGGAGAGAGATATAAGGAGAGGGAGAGAGATATATGAGGAGAGGGAGAGAGATATAAGGAGAGGGAGAGAGAGATATATATATAAGGAGAGGGAGAGATATATATATATAAGGAGAGGGAGAGAGATATAAGGAGAGGGAGAGAGATAGATAAGGAGAGGGAGAGAGATATATAAGGAGAGGGAGAGATATATATAAGGAGAGGGAGAGATATATATATAAGGAGAGGGAGAGAGAGATATAAGGAGAGGGAGAGAGATATATAAGGAGAGGGAGAGAGATATAAGGAGAGGGAGAGAGATATATAAGGAGAGGGAGAGAGATATAAGGAGAGGGAGAGAGATATATAAGGAGAGGGAGAGAGATATAAGGAGAGGGAGAGAGATATATAAGGAGAGGGAGAGAGAGAGATAAGGAGAGGGAGAGAGATATAAGGAGAGGGAAAGTGCCTGGGGTCTGACTGGTGGTTTAGCTTTCACTTCAAAGAGAATCTGTTAAACTCAGCCCAGTGTGAGACTAGATGTCAGAATCAGACCTCTCACTGAGCTGAATAACAGAGTCCTTTGGTCTCCTGGTCCTCTGG
The DNA here is from genome assembly GCA_030435695.1 of Brachymystax lenok tsinlingensis. Taxonomy (NCBI): domain Eukaryota; kingdom Metazoa; phylum Chordata; class Actinopteri; order Salmoniformes; family Salmonidae; genus Brachymystax; species Brachymystax lenok. Next base: position 8,324,227 of record CM059817.1, on the reverse strand, counting down.
TTTCCTTGTCCTCTGATCCTCTTCTGTTCCCCTGGTCAGTGGGTAATAGGTATAGGAGGCTAGAAACCCATAGCCCTTTCAGTGGGTAATAGGTACAGGAGGCTAGAAACCCATAGCTCTGTCAGTGGGTATGGGAGGCTAGAAGTCCAGAGCTCTGTCAGTGGGTATAGGAGGCTAGAAGTCCAGAGCTCTGTCAGTGGGTATAGGAGGCTAGAAGTCCATAGCTCTGTCAGTGGGTATAGGAGGCTAGAAGTCCATAGCTGTCAGTGGGTATAGGAGGCTAGAAGTCCATAGCTCTCTCAGTGGGTATAGGAGGCTAGAAGTCCAGAGCTCTGTCAGTGGGTATAGGAGGCTAGAAGTCCAGAGCTCTGTCAGTTGGTATAGGAGGCTAGAAGTTCATAGCTCTGTCAGTGGGTATAGGAGGCTAGAAGTCCATAGCTCTGTCAGTGGGTATAGGAGGCTAGAAGTCCATAGCTCTGTCAGTGGGTATAGGAGGCTAGAAGTCCATAGCTCTGTCAGTGGGTATAGGAGGCTAGAAGTCCATAGCTCTGTCAGTGCTCTTACAGTTAGATCTTACAGTTAGACTCACTATAGGATGAGTTATTTACAGCTAGAGTCACTATAGGATGAGTTATTTACAGCTAGACTCACTATAGGATGAGTTATTTACAGTTAGACTCATTATAGGATGAGTTATTTACAGTTAGACTCACTATAGGATGAGTTATTTACAGTTAGACTCACTATAGGATGAGTTATTTACAGTTAGACTCACTATAGGATGAGTTATTTACAGTTAGACTCACTATAGGATGAGTTATTTACAGTTAGACTCATTATAGGATGAGTTATTTACAGTTAGACTCACTATAGGATGAGTTATTTACAGTTAGACTCACTATAGGATGAGTTATTTACAGTTAGACTCACTATAGGATGAGTTATTTACAGTTAGACTCACTATAGGATGAGTTATTTACAGTTAGACTCATTATAGGATGAGTTATTTACAGTTAGACTCATTATAGGATGAGTTATTTACAGTTAGACTCACTATAGGATGAGTTATTTACAGTTAGACTCATTATAGGATGAGTTATTTACAGTTAGACTCACTATAGGATGAGTTATTTACAGTTAGACTCACTATAGGATGAGTTATTTACAGTTAGACTCATTATAGGATGAGTTATTTACAGTTAGACTCATTATAGGATGAGTTATTTACAGTTAGACTCACTATAGGATGAGTTATTTACAGTTAGACTCATTATAGGATGAGTTATTTACAGTTAGACTCACTATAGGATGAGTTATTTACAGTTAGACTCACTATAGGATGAGTTATTTACAGTTAGACTCATTATAGGATGAGTTATTTACAGTTAGACTCACTATAGGATGAGTTATTTACAGTTAGACTCACTATAGGATGAGTTATTTACAGTTAGACTCATTATAGGATGAGTTATTTACAGTTAGACTCACTATAGGATGAGTTATTTACAGTTAGACTCACTATAGGATGAGTTATTTACAGTTAGACTCATTATAGGATGAGTTATTTACAGTTAGACTCATTATAGGATGAGTTATTTACAGTTAGACTCACTATAGGATGAGTTATTTACAGTTAGACTCATTATAGGATGAGTTATTTACAGTTAGACTCATTATAGGATGAGTTATTTACAGTTAGACTCATTATAGGATGAGTTATTTACAGTTAGACTCATTATAGGATGAGTTATTTACAGTTAGACTCATTATAGGATGAGTTATTTACAGTTAGACTCATTATAGGATGAGTTATTTACAGTTAGACTCATTATAGGATGAGTTATTTACAGTTAGACTCACTATAGGATGAGTTATTTACAGTTAGACTCATTATAGGATGAGTTATTTACAGTTAGACTCATTATAGGATGAGTTATTTACAGTTAGACTCATTATAGGATGAGTTATTTACAGTTAGACTCACTATAGGATGAGTTATTTACAGTTAGACTCATTATAGGATGAGTTATTTACAGTTAGACTCATTATAGGATGAGTTCATTTCATGTCTCTGAGTGTTGTGTGCTTATGATATTTTCCACAGAATCCTCTGATAACCTGTAGGTGGGGCTTGGCCTGGCCTTTCTATTTGTGTGTGTGTGTGTGTGTGTGTGTGTGTGTGTGTGTGTGTGTGTGTGTGTGTGTGTGTGTGTGTGTGTGTGTGTGTGTGTGTGTGTGTGTGTGTGTGTGTGTGTGTGTGTGTGTGTGTGTGTTATTGCAGCCAAAGGAATGTGTTGACCGGGTCTTGGAAGGAGACAGTGAACATTACCATATTGTTATTATGGATTTAGTATTAAAACTGTCTGGTTACGTAATACGTTGCTTCACGGTTTGTGGTGTGACCTTGACTGTATGGTGTGTGAGGGTTTGTGGTGTGACCTTGACTGTATGGTGTGTGAGGGTTTGTGATGTGACCTTGACTGTATGGTGTGTGAGGGTTTGTGGTGTGACCTTGACTGTATGGTGTGTGAGGGTTTGTGGTGTGACCTTGACTGTATGGTGTGTGAGGGTTTGTGGTGTGACCTTGACTGTATGGTGTGTGAGGTTTGTGGTGTGACCTTGACTGTATGGTGTGTGAGGGTTTGTGGTGTGACCTTGACTGTATGGTGTGTGAGGTTTGTGGTGTGACCTTGGCTGAATGGTGTGTGAGGGTTTGTGGTGTGACCTTGACTGAATGGTGTGTGAGGGTTTGTGGTGTGACCTTGACTGAATGGTGTGTGAGGGTTTGTGGTGTGACCTTGACTGTATGGTGTGTGAGGGTTTGTGGTGTGACCTTGACTGTATGGTGTGTGAGGGTTTGTGGTGTGACCTTGACTGTATGGTGTGTGAGGGTTTGTGGTGTGACCTTGACTGTATGGTGTGTGAGGGTTTGTGGTGTGACCTTGACTGTATGGTGTGTGAGGGTTTGTGGTGTGACCTTGACTGTATGGTGTGTGAGGGTTTGTGGTGTGACCTTGACTGTATGGTGTGTGAGGGTTTGTGGTGTGACCTTGGCTGAATGGTGTGTGAGGGTTTGTGGTGTGACCTTGACTGAATGGTGTGTGAGGGTTTGTGGTGTGACCTTGACTGAATGGTGTGTGAGGGGTCCGTTTTAATGCACTGCACAGGTCAACAGTCCCGGGACGACGGTCATCATTGGTAGTCTACTGATTATGATAGCTAGTTACCTTCGTACACTATTCACTTTTAACAGGATGGTTTTTGCTTACGTGAAGAACACCATTTTAATTGGGATTATTTGACTGGATGAGGCTGGTCCTATAAATGTTGTTAAATGAATCTGTGTTGATGCTTTGATCGTAGGCATGGAGAGCGAGAGAGCTTATGAAGAGATACTGTCTGGTACACACGCATTAGCTCGTTATCCTGCAATATAATGACCAAATCCTCTAGCTGTCTCATGGATGGAATTAATAAACTTGTATTTTTTTTTATGCCGTCTTCCGTGATTTATATAAAGTGTAATATTTGGATGCTTCTTGACTCTCCAAGCTGCCCTATAGAGCAGAGTTTGACGTCTTGTTACTACTGTCCTTTTCTGACATACACTTCTCCCAAAATCCCACCATCAACCAATCACAGTACAGAAAACCAACCATTAGCTAATCTCGGTAGAGGACAGGGAATGGCCCCTCCCTGCCACTCCGTGTTTTCTTAATGTGGTTTGACACAGTGCCCTACCCTGCTGTGATGGTCACTGCACTAACATTGGAGAGTGGGAGAGAGGGGAGAGGGAGAGAGAGGAGAGGGGTGCAGAGGGAGAGAGAGGAGAGGGGTACAGAGGGAGAGAGAGGAGAGGGGTACAGAGGGAGGAGAGGAGAGGGGTGCAGAGGGAGAGAGAGGAGAGGGGTACAGAGGGAGAGAGGAGAGGGGTGCAGAGGGAGAGAGAGGAGAGGGGTACAGAGGGAGGAGAGGAGAGGGGTACAGAGGGAGAGAGAGGAGAGGGGTGCAGAGGGAGAGAGAGGAGAGGGGTGCAGAGGGAGAGAGAGGAGAGGGGTACAGAGGGAGAGAGAGGAGAGGGGTACAGAGGGAGAGAGAGGAGAGGGGTGCAGAGGGAGAGAGAGGAGAGAGGGGGTACAGAGGGAGGAGAGGAGAGGGGTGCAGAGGGAGAGAGAGGAGAGGGGTACAGAGGGAGAGAGAGAGGAGAGGGGTGCAGAGGGAGAGAGAGGAGAGGGGTACAGAGGGAGAGAGAGGAGAGGGGTACAGAGGGAGAGAGAGGAGAGGGGTACAGAGGGAGAGAGAGGAGAGGGGTGCAGAGGTAGAGAGAGGAGAGGGGTACAGAGGGAGGAGAGGAGAGGGGTGCAGAGGGAGAGAGAGGAGAGGGGTGCAGAGGGAGAGAGAGGAGAGGGGTACAGAGGGAGAGAGAGGAGAGGGGTACAGAGGGAGAGAGAGGAGAGGGGTACAGAGGGAGGAGAGGAGAGGGGTGCAGAGGGAGAGAGAGGAGAGGGGTACAGAGGGAGAGAGAGGAGAGGGGTGCAGAGGGAGGAGAGGAGAGGGGTGCAGAGGGAGGAGAGGAGAGATGGTGGGTAAGAGAGGAGGAGAGGAGAGCGAGAGCATCCTTTAAATTTGTCCAGTAGGTCAGCTGTGGGAGGAGAGGGAGAGGGGTGCAGAGGAGAGGGGTGCAGAGGGGTCTCTCTCAGCAGGACGACCCTCTCAGAATCCTCCTCAGTCTGTCTCAGGAGGGGATCTCATGGGATTGTCTCAGCTCAACTGGATTTACCTCGGAGTCAGAAGTTGGGCCTGGAGTTGTTCCTAACTATGTGACCGTTAAAAACTCTAGGTCCCAGCTGGTTGTAGGAGGAGGCTAGAGCCTAACCCTGCCCTGAGTCCTAGCTGGTTATAGGAGACTAGAGCCTAACCCTGCCCTGAGTCCTAGCTGGTTATAGGAGGCTAGAGCCTAACTAGGGCCCAGAGGCTTTCCCTGATCTATGGTCTGGGTTTGAACGACTCCTGCCCCAACCCAGGAATAGCAGAGCAGAGGTTACAGCCTAGTCTAAATAAATCCATCAGAATAATTCCGAATAGACTTAAGCTACGTTTTATAGAAGTCTGTTTAATGGCTTTTTGTCTGACTAGTGAACAGAGACAGTCTCTTCTGCTTAACTTCACTAGATCTGTTTTGTCAAAGTGAGTTCGAGGTCATGAAACTTCCAATCCAATGTGAAATCCAATTTTAGGGGCGGTGAACGAGATGTCTGTCTGAAAAGTCTCTGTAAGTCGTTGGAATAGTGACGTTGCCAATAGACTTTGAAAATCTGTCTTTATCCATCGATGCTATAGATGGCTGAAAAGCAGCAGCTGACAGTGGTGAATGGAGAGGGATGTGTTTTGAATCGGCTCCCCAGTCACAGTAGGGGAAATCATATGGCACCCTGTTTTATCACCCTGTTTCTTACCCTGTTTCTCACCCTGTTTTTCACCTTGTTTCCCACCCTGTTTCCATTTTTTTTTACCTGTTTCTCACCCTGTTTCCTGTTTCTCACCCTGTTTCCTGTTTTTTAACCTGTTTCTCACCCTGTTTCCTGTTTCTCACCCTGTTTCTCACCTTGTTTCTCACCCTGTTTCTCACCCTGTTTCTAACCCTGTTTCCTGTTTCTCACCCTGTTTCTCACCCTGTTTCTTACCCTGTTTCTCACCATGTTTCCTGTTTCTCACCCTGTTTCCTGTTTCTCACCCTGTTTCTAACCCTGTTTCCTGTTTCTCACCCTGTTTCTCACCCTGTTTCTTACCCTGTTTCTCACCATGTTTCCTGTTTCTCACCCTGTTTCCTGTTTCTCACCATGTTTTTGCTTTTCCATTTATTTGTTTTGATGAAATATCTGTAATGCAAGAAAAATAAATTGGCTTATACTTTTTTTGTAAATAGATTTTAAAAAATAAATAAATATAGACTTAAATAGGTGGATAAATATTCCTGATTGATATATTAAATGTAGCAGATACGACAGTGCCAAGCATGATCTCAGAATAGGATCCTGGATATCCGTTTCCGTCTTGGGTGGCGGTGTGTCGTCCAGACTTGCTTGACACAGGTGATGCTGTGGGTGTTTTGGAGGTGTACTCTAGCAGCCATGGTTAGGTGAAGAGGAAGCTGTCTGTCAAGCTGTCTGGCGGCTCATTGCTGGCTTACATGCTCTGATCCCATACAGCAGGCTATTGCTCTCACAACATAATACAGCCTATAGACAGGTTGAATCTTGTTCGTTCACTTACCTTAGAAAAATATCAACATTAGGAAAAACATATCTTCAGTCATAAACACAACTGTAACTGAATGTTCCTAAAAGGTGTGGAAAGTTTTAAGGTGATTTAAAAATGTTATTTTTCTCAATTTAACTATTGCGTCAGTCTCCACATAGTGGGATTTCCAGCTGTGGATTATATAAGTTGGCAGTGAGAGTTCTACTTATTGAGGATTGCCCTCACTAGCCTAGCTGTGTATTTATTGTTTACTGCGAGCCGTTACGGTCTAGTTACATGAGCTCAACACACAACGCCAGCCAGCAGTAAGCTACACACGCGTGTGTGATAGGAAGTCTTACCCAGTTGACTACTACAAAATGGTGCTGTCTGTTAAAACAGGCTTTTTGGGCCCTAGAATCCTCTATCTATCTCTATGGTGAAAATACACAGAGCAGGATACCATGTATACCACACATCGGGGGGAAGTGAGGTGTCCATCCTATAAGCGTCATTAGGTGACTGTCACCACCCTTACACTGTTGGTCACCTGACTAATGAACGCCTATAGCTGTGTGAGTGTCCTGTCGGTGCCACGGCCTGTGTGAGTGTCCTGTCTGTGCCGAGGCCTGTGTGTGTGTGAGAGTGTCCTGTCTGTGCCACGGCCTGTATGTGTGTGTGAGTGTCCTGTCTGTGCCGCGGCCTGTGTGTGTGTGAGTGTCCTGTCTGTGCCGCGGCCTGTGTGTGTGTGAGTGTCCTGTCTGTGCCGCGGCCTGTGTGTGTGAGTGTCCTGTCTGTGCCGCGGCCTGTGTGTGTGAGTGTCCTTTCTGTGCCGCGGCCTGTGTGTGTGTGAGTGTCCTGTCTGTGCCGCGGCCTGTGTGTGTGAGTGTCCTGTCTGTGCCGCGGCCTGTGTGTGTGTGAGTGTCCTGTCTGTGCCGCGGCCTGTGTGTGTGTGAGTGTCCTGTCTGTGCCGCGGCCTGTGTCTGTGAGTGTCCTGTCTGTGCCGCGGCCTGTGTGTGTGAGGGAGAACATGCAGCATGGATGTGCCTGTGTATCTAACACCATGATTTCCAGATCATCAGCCCACTTTTCAGTGTTTTTGCTTTCGCCCAGCACTTATGATTAGGTCAGGGGGAGAATGGCTCAGTACCTGGTGTAGTTCAGTACCTGGTCTAGTTCAGTACCTGGTGTAGTTCAGTACCTGGTCTAATTCAGTACCTGGTCTTATTCAGTACCTGGTGCAATTCAGTACCTGGTCTAATTCAGTACCTGGTGTAGTTCAGTACCTGGTGTAGTTCAGTACCTGGTGTAGTTCAGTACCTGGTCTAATTCAGTACCTGGTCTAGTTCAGTACCTGGTGTAGTTCAGTACCTGGTCTAATTCAGTACCTGGTGTAGTTCAGTACCTGGTCTAGTTCAGTACCTGGTGTAGTTCAGTACCTGGTCTAGTTCAGTACCTGGTGTAGTTCAGTACCTGGTCTAGTTCAGTACCTGGTGTAGTTCAGTACCTGGTCTAGTTCAGTACCTGGTCTAATTTAGTACCTGGTGTAGTTCAGTACCTGGTCTAGTTCAGTACCTGGTGTAGTTCAGTACCTGGTCTAGTTCAGTACCTGGTCTAATTCAGTACCTGGTGTAGTTCAGTACCTGGTCTAATTCAGTACCTGGCCTAGTTCAGTACTTGGTCTAATTCAGTACCTGGTGTAGTTCAGTACCTGGTCCATTTCAGTACCTGGTGTAGTTCAGTACCTGGCCTAGTTCAGTACATGGTCTAATTCAGTACCTGGTGTAGTTCAGTATCTGGTCTAGTTCAGTACCTGGCCTCGTTCAGTACCTGGTCTAGTTCAGTACCTGGCCTCGTTCAGTACCTGGTCTAGTTCAGTACCTGGCCCAGTTCAGTACCTGGCCTAGTTCAGTACCTGGTCTAGTTCAGTACCTGGAACACCTCCTCAGGGACTGAGCTCTAAACACCTGGTACACCTCCTCAGGGACTGATCTCTATACACCTGGAACACCTCCTCAGGGACTGAGCTCTAAACACCTGGAACACCTCCTCAGGGACTGAGCTCTATACACCTGGAACACCTCCTCAGGGACTGAGCTCTAAACACCTGGAACACCTCCTCAAGGACTGAGCTCTATACACCTGGAACACCTCCTTAGGGACTGAGCTCTAAACACCTGGAACACCTCAGGGACTGAGCTCTATACACCTGGAACACCTCCTTAGGGACTGAGCTCTATACATCTGGAACACCTCCTTAGGGATTGAGCTCTATTCACCTGGAACACCTCCTCAGGGACTGAGCTCTATACACCTGGAACACCTCATCAGGGATTGAGCTCTATACACCTGGAACACCTCCTCAGGGACTGAGCTCTAAACACCTGGAACACCTCCTCAGGGACTGAGCTCTAAACACCTGGAACACCTCAGGGACTGAGCTCTATACACCTGGAACACCTCCTTAGGGACTGAGCTCTAAACACCTGGAACACCTCAGGGACTGAGCTCTATACACCTGGAACACCTCATCAGGGATTGAGCTCTATACACCTGGAACACCTCCTCAGGGACTGAGCTCTAAACACCTGGAGCACCTCAGGGATTGAGCTCTATACACCTGGAACACCTCCTCAGGGACTGAGCTCTAAACACCTGGAACACCTCAGGGACTGAGCTCTATACACCTGGAACACCTCCTTAGGGACTGAGCTCTAAACACCTGGAACACCTCAGGGACTGAGCTCTATACACCTGGAACACCTCATCAGGGATTGAGCTCTATACACCTGGAACACCTCCTCAGGGACTGAGCTCTAAACACCTGGAGCACCTCAGGGATTGAGCTCTATACACCTGGAACACCTCCTCAGGGACTGAGCTCTAAACACCTGGAGCACCTCAGGGATTGAGCTCTATACACCTGGAACACCTCCTCAGGGACTGAGCTCTAAACACCTGGAACACCTCAGGGACTGAGCTCTATACACCTGGAACACCTCCTTAGGGACTGAGCTCTAAACACCTGGAACACCTCAGGGACTGAGCTCTATACACCTGGAACACCTCAGGGACTGAGCTCTAAACACCTGGAGCACCTCAGGGATTGAGCTCTATACACCTGGAACACCTCCTCAGGGACTGAGCTCTAAACACCTGGAACACCTCAGGGACTGAGCTCTATGGTCTATACACTTGAAACACATCCTTCTCACTGCTTTCATAGGGGATTGTAGGCTACACTCTTAAAAAAAAGGTTCCAAAAGGGTTCTTTGGCTGTCCCCATAGGAGAACCCGTTTTGGTTTCAGGTATAACTCATTTTGGTTCCAGGTAGAACCCTTTTGGGTTCCAGGTAGAACCCTTTTGGGTTCCATGTAGAACCCTCTGTGGAAAGGGTTTTACATGGAACCTAAAATAGTTCTACCTGGAACCAAAAGGGTTCTACATGGAACCAAAAAGGGTTCTTTAAAGGGTTCTCCTATGGTGACAGCCGATGAACCCTTTTAGGTTCTAGATAGCACCTTTTTTTCTAAGAGTGCAGGGTCAACAACACAAAGTGTGTTTTGTCCACTAGAGGTTTAGCTAGTAGACCACAACTCAAACACACTGATGTCTCTATCTTTGCCTGTCACTGTGCACATAGCAGAGTAGGTCCAAGGTCTCTCGGGGTCAATCACAGTACCAGACTCATCCAGTCAATGATTAGCCTACGGAGAGAGAAAAACTAGAACACCCTGACCTGGTAAATGTGTAAGACTGACCGAGTGTGCTGAAACACTAGCCTGGGCACCATCCTGTTTGTGCTAACATTCCACGCTGGCCTGATTTGGATTGAGTAGAATGATAGCACAAACAGATCTGGGACCAGTTTATTGAAACACTGCAATCCAGGAAGGAATAATCTCTCTTTTGACCCACTGGGCATGTGCAGAGGATACAAAAGTGGTGTCATTGTCAGACGCTGTCCTTTCTACCAGAGGATACAAAAGTGGTGTCATTGTCAGACATTGTCCCTTCTACCAGAGGATACAAAAGTGGTGTCATTGTCAGACATTGTCCCTTCTACCAGAGGATACAAAAGTGGTGTCATTGTCAGACACTGTCCCTTCTACCAGAGGATACAAAAGCGGTGTCATTGTCAGACACTGTCCCTTCTACCAGAGGATACAAAAGTGGTGTCATTGTCAGACATTGTCCCTTCTACCAGAGGATACAAAAGTGGTGTCATTGTCAGACACTGTCCCTTCTACCAGAGGATACAAAAGTGGTGTCATTGTCAGACACTGTCCCTTCTACCAGAGGATACAAAAGTGGTGTCATTGTCAGACACTGTCCTTTCTACCAGTATTTGGTTGAAGATGGCATTAGGATCACTTTAAATCACTCTTAATTGTGTGTGTAGTCTAGCTAGATACACTATATATACAAAGGTATGTGGACACCCCCTTCAAATTAGTGGATTTGGCTATTTCAGCCACACCCGTTGCTGACAGGTGTATAAAATCGAGCACACGGCCATGCAATCTCCATAGACAAACATTGGCAGTAGAATGGCTTTACTGAAAAGCTCAGTGACTTTCAACGCGACATAGGATGCCACCTTTCCAACAAGTCAATTTGTCAAATTTCTGCCCTGCTAGAGTTGCCCTGGTCAACTGTAAGTGCTGTTATTGTGAAGTGGAAACGTCTAGGAGCAACAACGGCTCAGCTACAAAGTGGTAGGCCACACAAGCTAACAGAACGGGACCGCCGAAGGGCTGAAGCGTGTAGCACGTAAAAATCGTATGTCCTCGGTTGCTACACTCACTACCCAGTTCCAAACTGCCTCTGGAAGCAATGTCAGCACAATAACTGTTCATCGGGAGCTTCATGAAATGGGTTTCCATGACCGCACACAAGCCTAAGATCACCTGGAGTGGTGTAAAGCTCGCCGCCATTGGACTCTGGAGCAGTGCGTTCTCTGGAGTGATGAATCGCGCTTCACCATCTGGCAGTCCGACGGACGAATATGGATTTGGAGGATGCCAGGAGAACACTACCTGGAGGAATAATGGTCCGGGGCTGTTTTTCATGGTTCGGGCAAGGCCCATTAGTTCCAGTGAAGGGAAATCTTAACGCTACAGCATACAATGACATTCTAGATGATTCTGTGCTTCCAACTTGGTGGCAACAGTTTGGGGAAGACCCTTTCCTGATTCAGCATGACAGTGCCCCTTGCACAAACGAGGTCCATACAGAAATTGTTTGTTGAGATCAATGTGGAAGAACTTGACTGACCTGCACAGAGCCCCGACCTCAACCCCATTGAACACCTATGGGATGAATTGGAACGCCGACAGCGAGCCAGGCCTACTCGCCCAACATCAGTGCCCAACTTCACTAATGCTTCCCGTTGCAATGTTCCATCATCTAGTGGAAAGCCTTCCCAGAAGAGGGGAGGCTGTTATAGCAGCGAAGGGGGGACCCATGATTTTGAAATGTTTGACGAGCAGGTGTCCACATACTTTTGGTCATGTAGTTTACCTCTAAGGAAACACACACACACATCCCATATTGCGTGGGGAGGTGAGTTTCCCTGTCTGTGTGTCTGTGTGTCCTCTCACTCAGCTCTCCCTCAGTGCCAGGCCTTGTCAGAATGGGTTAACTTGTCGTTAGCTGATGAGCCAGCCATGCCAGTCCTGTCTTTGATGGCAGGCCAAAGCTTGTAGGTACCTGCCTGGGTTGCCTGTTTTGAGCCTGCGTTGCCAGCTTCTGTTGTTTTTATAGTTAATAAAGCCTGACCGTGTGTGTGTCTCCTCTCAGAGCCCTCTTTTCTCGTCTCTCATCCTCCTGGTTGGCTTGGCTATGACTGAAATTTTACAGAGCACAGCATGCTGGGAGATTTGGTTGCTTGAGAGCTTTCCAGAGCGTTCCACTGCCCTGTCACATGACATCCTGACGGTGTTCCAGAACGTATCGCTCGTCGACAGTAGGGATGGGAATTTAAAATTATTTGACCGTTCGAGTACTCACATTGGTCCACACTGGAAAAAATTGTGCATTTATCTATAGGCCTATGCCAACAGTGCACAACAAATCCTAATTTATCATAACCATCACAGATAACAAATCCTAATTTATTATAACCATCACAGATAACAAATCCTAATTTATCATAACCATCACAGATAACAAATCCTAATTTATCATAACCATCACAGATAACAAATCCTAATTTATCATAACCATCACAGATAACAAATCCTAATTTATCATAACCATCACATATAACAGATCCTAATTTATCATAACCATCACAGATAACAAATCCTAATTTATCAGTCAGTAAAAAAGCAAGTGACATTTAATATTTTTTTATTGAAACTGTACTATCAACTGGTTATATTATATTATGGAACACAATCTGTACTATCAACTGGTTATATTATATAATGGAACACAATCTGTACTATCAACTGGTTACATTATATTATGGAACACAATCTGTACTATCAACTGGTTATATTATATTATGGAACACAATCTGTACTATCAACTGGTTATATTATATTATGGAACACAATCTGTACTATCAACTGGTTATATTATATCATGGAACACAATCTGTACTATCAACTGGTTATATTATATCATGGAACACAATCTGTACTATCAACTGGTTATATTATATCACGGAACACAATCTGTACTATCAACTGGTTATATTATATCATGGAACACAATCTGTACTATCAACTGGTTATATTATATTATGGAACACAATCTGTACTATCAACTGGTTATATTATATCATGGAACACAATCTGTAATATCCACTGGTTATATCATGGAACACAATCTGTAATATCAACTGGTTATATTATATAATGGAACACAATCTGTACTATAAACTGGTTCTATTATATAATGGAACACAATCTGTACTATCAACTGGTTATATTATATCATGGAACACAATCTGTACTATCAACTGGTTATATTATATCATGGAACACAATCTGTACTATCAACTGGTTATATTATATCATGGAACACAATCTGTACTGTCTACTGGTTATATTATATCATGGAACATAATCTGTAATATCAACTGGTTTTATCATGGAACACAATCTGTAATATCAACTGGTTATATTATATTATGGAACACAATCTGTACTATAAACTGGTTATATTATATAATGGAACACAATCTGTACTATCAACTGGTTATATTATATTATGGAACACAATCTGTACTATCAACTGGTTATATTATATCATGGAACACAATCTGTACTATCAACTGGTTATATTATATCATGGAACACAATCTGTACTGTCTACTGGTTATATTATATCATGGAACATAATCTGTAATATCAACTGGTTTTATCATGGAACACAATCTGTAATATCAACTGGTTATATTATATTATGGAACACAATCTGTAATATCAACTGGTTATATTATATTATGGAACACAATCTGTAATATCAACTGGTTATATCATGGAACACAATCTGTACTATCAACTGGTTATATTATATAATGGAACACAATCTGTAATATCAACTGGTTATATTATATAATGGAACACAATCTGTAATATCAACTGGTTATATTATATAATGGAACACATTCTGTACTTTCAACTGGTTATATTATATTATGGAACACAATCTTTACTATCAACTGGTTATATTATATCATGGAACACAATCTGTACTATCAACTGGTTATATTATATCATGGAACACAATCTGTACTATCAACTGGTTATATTATATAATGGAACACCATCTGTAATATCAACTGGTTATATCATGGAACACAATCTGTAATATCTACTGGTTATATTATATCATGGAACACAATCTGTACTATCAACTGGTTATATTATTTCATGGTACACACAATCTGTTCTATCAACTGGTTATATTATATCATGGAACACAATCGGTACTATCAACTGGTTATATTATATCATGGAACACACAATCTGTACTATCAACTGGTTATATTATATAATGGAACACAATCAGTACTATCAACTGGTTATATTATATAATGGAACACAATCTGTACTATCAACTGGTTATATTATATAATGGAACACATTCTGTACTTTCAACTGGTTATATTATATAATGGAACACAATCTGTACTATCAACTGGTTATATTATATCATGGAACACAATCTGTAATATCCACTGGTTATATCATGGAACACAATCTGTAATATCAACTGGTTATATTATATAATGGAACACAATCTGTACTATAAACTGGTTATATTATATAATGGAACACAATCTGTACTATCAACTGGTTATATTATATCATGGAACACAATCTGTACTATCAACTGGTTATATTATATCATGGAACACAATCTGTACTATCAACTGGTTATATTATATCATGGAACACAATCTGTACTGTCAACTGGTTATATTATATCATGGAACACAATCTGTAATATCAACTGGTTATATCATGGAACACAATCTGTACTATCAACTGGTTATATCATGGAACATAATCTGTAATATCAACTGGTTTTATCATGGAACACAATCTGTAATATCAACTGGTTATATTATATTATGGAACACAATCTGTAATATCAACTGGTTATATCATGGAACACAATCTGTACTATCAACTGGTTATATTATATCATGGAACACAATCTGTACTGTCAACTGGTTATATCATGGAACACAATCTGTACTATCAACTGGTTATATTATATAATGGAACACAATCTGTACTATCAACTGGTTATATTATATAATGGAACACATTCTGTACTTTCAACTGGTTATATTATATTATGGAACACAATCTTTACTATCAACTGGTTATATTATATCATGGAACACAATCTGTACTATCAACTGGTTATATTATATCATGGAACACAATCTGTACTATCAACTGGTTATATTATATAATGGAACACCATCTGTAATATCAACTGGTTATATTATGGAACACAATCTGTAATATCAACTGGTTATATTATATTATGGAACACAATCTGTACTATCAACTGGTTATATTATGGAACACAATCTGTACTATCAACTGGTTATATTATATCATGGAACACAATCTGTACTATCAACTGGTTATATCATGGAACACAATCTGTAATATCTACTGGTTATATTATATAATGGAACACAATCTGTAATATCAACTGGTTATATTATATCATGGTACACACAATCTGTTCTATCAACTGGCTATATTATATCATGGAACACAATCGGTACTATCAACTGGTTATATTATATCATGGAACACACAATCTGTACTATCAACTGGTTATATTATATCATGGAACACAATCTGTACTATCAACTGGTTATATTATATCATGGTACACACAATCTGTTCTATCAACTGGTTCTATTATATCATGGAACACAATCGGTACTATCAACTGGTTATATTATATCATGGAACACAATCTGTAATATCAACTGGTTATATTATATAATGGAACACAATCTGTACTATCAACTGGTTCTATTATATAATGGAACACAATCTGTACTATCAACTGGTTATAACCAGTTGACCAATTGTAAATGGCACTTGTAGTTTGCAAAGTATCTTAAGTGGAGAAAAAAAATATTCCAAAACTGCAGTTCGTTGTTGGAACATATTTTCCTACTTTAACCAGTCCAGTCCATCATTTAGATATGTTTTTATAGGTATTTATTTCTGTAGGCCTAACGGGAACTTCTGTGTCACTGTGTGGAGGCAGCGGTCAGAGTGGAATTGAGTGAATGAGACCCTGAGGGGAAAGGGAATTTATTGAGAAGAACTGTGTGATGTTCGGCTTGGTTTCTTTTTTGTTGCGCCCCTTCAAATGCACATGTACAAATGGAACACTAGAGTCAAAGTAAATAACGTTATATTCTAGACAAAATGGCACTTGTCCTTTCATGCTGCCACAAAGCACATTCCACCAAATAGTTTTACAGCATCTCTGGTTAAAGACCTAGCTTTGACGTCCGTTGGAGTACTCGATAACTCATGTCCACCCTAGTCAACAATCTATGTCACTCTCCAACAGAGAGCAGGCAAGGATGACAGTCAGTCAGTCTTTCAGAAATGTATTGGAACCAAACCCATGGTGCTCACTAGGAGATGCCAGTAGAGTGTAGAGATTGTCAACAGTCCTTCCTTCCACCTCTATGTTACACACACTGACTACACACTGTTTACACACTCTCTCTATTTCTCTCTCTATCCCTGACATTTTCAAACTTGACATGCTAATCTACGTTTTTCTTCCCAGCAGTGAAACAGCATGTTATTTTTCCGTGGTTGCTTGAGGTTGTCCTTGACATCCACGACAGACATTTTCCCACTGTGATGTCCCAGTATTATCTCTCCTCTGTCCGTCCAGAGTCTCTGTCCGGCTAACCAAGAACTCATTGTCTAACTTGAACGGGATCAGCATTTCTGTATTCAGTGAAGTCTGATTGCGTGGAATGTAGCTCTTCAACAGAGACTAGGTCTGTGTCCCAAACGGCACCCTATTCCTGACGTAGTGCATTACTTTTGATCAGAGGCCTATGAGCTGGGTGCCATAATAAGTGCCATTGGGGATTTATGCTCCGTGTAGTTTCTCCTCTGTTACACTTCTTGCAGTAATTGACCCAACCGCCCCCTTGGATACCCACACACACACACACACACACACACACACACACACACACACACACACACACACACACACACACACACACACACACACACACACACACACACACCCACTCTGTTACACACAGTTGCAGATGGGATAAAAAAAAATAAGAATTGTGTTCACACATTCAGACCTCCACACACTCCCCACTCAGTGTGCTGAAACACTCCATTGCAGCTGTGAATATAGGATGAGTAAGATGACAACTGGATTCATATTTTAGTCATTTAGCAGACGCTCTTTTCCAGAGCCACTAACAGGAGCAATTAGGGATAATTATATATTGACAACAAAAAAGTTCTAAAATACATTTTAAAAAGCAATGAGCCTTGCTCGAGGGCACATCAACAGATGTATTTTTACGTAGTTGGCTTGGGAATTCAAACCAGTGATCTTTCGATTACTGGCCCAAAGCTCTTAAACGCTAAGCGACCTTCTGCCCTAGCCGGTGTGTGTGAGACAGAGCCTGCTGACGCCACCAGGTCCGTATGGCCCCTCCTGAACCCCCTGAACCTCCACGGGCTCTAGCCCCAGCTCTCTGCTGCCCTGAGAGAGAGAGGGGTGGAGGGGGAAGGATGGAGGGGGGAGAGGGGGGAGGGGGGTGGAGGTGGGAGAGAGAGAGAATAGATGGGGAAGGGGAAAGGATTGGAGGTAGCGGAGGGGATTGATGGAAGATAGGAGGTGGAGAGGGTTGGAATGATGGAGGGAGAGAGGGTTGGAATGATGGAGGGATGGAGGGAGAGAGGGTTGGAATGATGGAGGGAGAGAGGGTTGGAATGATAGAGGGATGGAGGGAGAGAGGGTTGGAATGATAGAGGGATGGAGGGTTGGAATGATGGAGGGAGAGAGGGTTGGAATGATGGAGGGAGAGAGGGTTGGAATGATAGAGGGATGGAGGGTTGGAATGATGGAGGGAGAGAGGGTTGGAATGATGGAGGGAGAGAGGGTTGGAATGATAGAGGGATGGAGGGAGAGAGGGTTGGAATGATAGAGGGATGGAGGGAGTGGCCGGGGAAGTATGTTATGGTGTTGTGATGCGATGGGAAGCGACACACGAGAGAAAGACGGACTCACGGATGTGTCCATCTGCGTCACGCTGCCACACACACACACACACACACACACACGCTTTATCTCCCTTCACTCCACAAACACACATAGGAGTAAAAATAGCATGCAGGACTTACAGGATTTGGTAAGAGGAAGGTTTCCCTTCTGTTAGGGTTATTCTCTCTGCCCCCTCTCTCTCTTTTGCTTTCACCCTCCATCTCTCTCTCTCTCCTGAAAAGTCAAGGAGCTAAACCATTAGCACAGCCTTCTCTTGGCATTACACTAGTTAGGTTAATACTAATGAAAAGTCAAGGAGCACAGCCTTCTTTTGGCATTACACTAGTTAGGTTAATACTAATGAAAAGTCAAGGAGCACAGCCTTCTCTTGGCATTACACTAGTTAGGTTAATACTAATGAAAAGTCAAGGAGCACAGCCTTCTCTTGGCATTACACTAGTTAGGTTAATACTAATGAAAAGTCAAGGAGCACAGCCTTCTTTTGGCATTACACTAGTTAGGTTAATACTAATGAAAAGTCAAGGAGCACAGCCTTCTCTTGGCATTACACTAGTTAGGTTAATACTAATGAAAAGTCAAGGAGCACAGCCTTCTCTTGGCATTATACTAGTTAGGTTAATACTAATGAAAAGTCAAGGAGCACAGCCTTCTCTTGGCATTACACTAGTTAGGTTAATACTAATGAAAAGTAATGATGTATCTGACATTAATTTTTTTTATTTAACTAGGCAAGTCAGGCCCAACGCGCTAACCACTAGGCTACCTGCCGCCCCATTCATTACTGATCTACAGGAAACTTCTACCAACTTCAAGGTGCTAGCTAGCTTTACCCTGCATTAGCTGTATGCAGTTTAAGTAAGTAGTAGGGAAGGCAGATTTTGGACACAAACAGTATCATTAATCTAGCCCACTGCTCTTCCTTTCTCAATTGGCATTTTCTGAAGAAAAGCGCTACCTGCTGGTGGGGTTTGGAACAGCCGGCTGGTTGTGTGATGGGAGTTGGTTGGACTTTTTGAGTCAGCAACTAATGAATGAGATTATATGACTGATCCCAGCATGTAGGCTAATGGAGCCTACTGACATACATAGTAGTGACTCAGTCGTTTGTGTGTGTGTGTGTGTGTGTGTGTGTGTGTGTGTGTGTGTGTGTGTGTGTGTGTGTGTGTGTGTAGGATGTCCTGACAAGTCACCAGAATGTCCTGACAAGTCACCAGAATGTCCTGACCATTCACCAGAATGTCCTGACAAGTCATCAGAATGTCCTGACAAGTCACCAGAATGTCCTGACAAGTCACCAGAATGTCCTGACAAGTCACAAGAATGTCCTGACAAGTAACTAGAATGTCCTGACGAGTCACCAGAATGTCCTGACAAGTCACCAGAATGTCCTGACCATTCACCAGAATGTCCTGACAAGTCACCAGAATGTCCTGACAAGTCACCAGAATGTCCTGACAAGTCACTAGAATGTCCTGACAAGTCACAAGAATGTTCTGACAAGTAACTAGAATGTCCTGACGAGTCACCAGAATGTCCTGACAAGTCACTAGAATGTCCTGACAAGTCACCAGAATGTCCTGACAAGTAACTAGAATGTCCTGACAATGTAGGAAAACAACAAATATTTGGAAAAGTCAGAACCTTTTTCATGTCCCGAGGCTTAAGGATTAGGTTCAGGGTTAAGGGTTAGAGGTTAGGGAAAATAAGACTTTGAATGGGAATACATTTTTACTCCCCAGAAAATCCAGAAAATTCACGAAAACAAAGCTGTGTGTGTGTGTGACAGAGAGAGAGAGCGAGAGAGAGATTCAGGCAATATCCCATTGCTTTGGTAGCTCTCTCCTAACAGTAGTTCTGGGGTATTCTCTTCCCAAATCTTTTTTCCACCTGCATGTACACTATATATAGAAAAGAATGTGGACACCCCGTCAATTGAGAGATCTGGCCTGTGTATAAAATCGAGCACACATCCATGCAATCTTCATAGACAAACTCAGTGACTTTCAATGTGGCACCGTCATAGGATGCCACCTTTCCAACAAGTCAGTTCAGTTCTGTCTTGCTTGAGCTTCCCCGGTCAACTGTAAGTTCTGTTATTGTGAAGTGGAAACATCTAGGATTAACAATGGCTCAGCTGCGAAGTTGTAGGCCACACAAACTCAGAACGGGACCGCCCAGTGCTGAAGCGCGTAGCATGTAACACCACTACCGAGTTCCAAACTGCCCTCTGGAAGCAACATCAGCATGAAGCACTGTTAGTCGGGAGCTTCATGAAATGTGCCGAGCAGCCGCACACAAGACCAAGACCACAATGCCAAGTGTCGGCTGTGGTGTAAAGCTCGTCGCCATTGGACTCTGGAGCAGTGGAAATGCGTTCTCTGGAGTGATGAATCGCGCTTCACCATCTGGCAGTCCGACGGACGAATCTGGGTTTGGCGGATGCCAGGAGAACACTACATGCCCCAATCCATAGTGCCAACTGTAAAGTTTGGTAGAGGAGGAATAATGGTCTGGGACTGTTTTTCATGGTTCGGGCTAGGACCGTTAGTTACGGTGAAGGGAAATCTTAACGCTACAGCATACAATGACATTCTAGATGGTTCTCTGCTTCCAACTTCGTGGCAACAGTTTGGGGAAGGCCCTTTCCTGTTTCAGCATGACAATGCTCCCGTGCACAAAGCCAGGTCCCTACTTAAATTGTTTGTCGGTCGGTGTGGAAGAACTTGACTGGCCTGCACAGAGCTCTGACCTCAACCCCATCGATGACATTTGGGATGAATTAGAAGGCTGACTGTGAACCAGGAGGCCTAATCGCCCAACATCAGTGGCTGAATGGAAGCAAGTCCCCGTTGCAATGTTTCCAACATCTAGTGGAAAGCCTTCCCAGAAGAGTGGAGGCAGTAATAGCAGCAAAGGGGGGACCAACTCCATATTAATGCCCCTGATTTTGGAATGAGATGGTCGACGAGTCAAAATCAAATCAAATTGTATTTGTAACATGCGCCGAATACAACACCTTATCGTGACATGCTTACTTGTAGTGTATAATAACAATGTCATTGGAGCATGAGAACCCTGGTGACTGACTGTGATTCGGAGACGTTGTCAAAGCATTCTGCCTCTGAGAAGTTCATTTCTTTTCTTCAAATTTTAGAAAACAATTTTGGAACACACACACAGACACATACAGTGAGGGATTTTGTACTGATTTTGTACGTTTGCCCACTGACAAAGAAATTATCAGTCTATAATTTTAATGGTAGGTTTATTTGAACAGTGAGAGACAGAATAACAACGAAGAAATCCAGAAAAACGCATGTGAAAAATGTTATAAATTTATTTGCATTTTAAATGAGGGAAATAAGTATTTGACCCCTCTGCAAAACATGACTTAGTACTTGGTGGCAAAACCCTTGTTGGCAATCACAGAGGTCAGACATTTCTTGTAGTTGGCCACCAGGTTTGCACACATCTCAGGAGAGATTTTGTCCCACTCCTCTTTGCAGATCTTCTCCAAGTCATTAAGGTTTCGAGGCTGACGTTTGGCAACTCGAACCTTCAGCTCCCTCCACAGATTTTCTATGGGATTAAGGTCTGGAGACTGGCTAGAGACGGCATGTATATGTGCTTTCTTGAGCAGGGGGACCTTGCGGGCGCTACAGGATTTCAGTCCTTCACGGCGTAGTGTGTTACCAATTGTTTTCTTGGTGACTATGGTCCCAGCTGCCTTGAGATCATTGACAAGATCCTCCCGTGTAGTTCTGGGCTGATTCCTCACCGTTCTCATGATCATTGCAACTCCACGAGGTGAGATCTTGCATGGAGCCCCAGGCAGAGGGAGATTGACAGTTCTTTTGTTTTTCTTCCATTTGCGAATAATCGCACCAACTGTTGTCACCTTCTCACCAAGCTGCTTGGCGATGGTCTTGTAGCCCATTCCAGCCTTGTGTAGGTCTACAATCTTGTCCCTGACATCCTTGGAGAGCTCTTTGGTCTTGGCCATGGTGGAGAGTTTGGAATCTGATTGATTGCTTCTGTGGACAGGTGTCTTTTATACAGGTAACAAACTGAGATTAGGAGCACTCCCTTTAAGAGTGTGCTCCTAATCTCAGCTCGTTACCTGTATAAAAGACACCTGGGAGCCAGAAATCTTTCTGATTGAGAGGGGGTCAAATAATTATTTCCCTCATTAAAATGCAAATCAATTTATAACATTTTTCACATGCGTTTTTCTGTATTTTTTTGTTGTTATTCTGTCTCTCACTGTTCAAATAAACCTACCATTAAAATTATAGACTGATCATTTCTTTGTCAGTGGGCAAACGTACAAAATCAAATACTTTTTTCCCTCACTGTATATTGTCCTCACTGTTGCTGTCGCTAAAATGAACCCAATGATTCAAATAAAATTAGAAAACTAATTTAGACAGGTGTCCTGTATTATAGTAGATGTGTAATGCAGGATGAGTGACATAAAGAATTATTCAACTGTCATTAGTTTAGAAAATTTAAAAAAATGTTATATGTCGGGCTGTAGGAAAACAACTAATCTCTACTCCTCTTCATCCTTTCCTCTCATCCCCCTCTTCTCTAATCCTCCTCTTCCTCATCTTCATCCTTTTCTCTTATCTTCCTCTTTTCTTTCTCTCTTTTTTAGACTCCTCCTCCTCTAACTACATCAGACAGCTGGAGACCAAGATGAGGATATTGGAAGACGACAACAACAAGCTTTTAACGCAGGTGATGGTTACGGTCTCACACACACACAGTGCGCCTTACTGATTTAAACATTTGAGAGTTTTCTTTTCATTATTGAATTCGTAAGCACCCACAAGGACAAAATTGTATTTTTGATGTTTCTCCTCAACCCCCCCTCTCACAACAACATGCTTTAGTCTCTCCTCAACCCACCCTCTCACAACACGCTGAAGGCTATCCTCAACCCACCCTCTCACAACAACACACTGTAGTCTGTCCTCAACCCACCCTCTCACAACAACACACTGTAGTCTCTCCTCAACCCACCCTCTCACAACAACACGCTGTAGTCTCTCCTCAACCCACCCTCTCACAACACGCTGAAGACTATCCTCAACCTACCCTCTCACAACAACACGCTGTAGTCTCTCCTCAACCCACCCTCTCACAACAACACGCTGTAGTCTCTCCTCAACCCACCCTCTCACAACAACACGCTGTAGTCTCTCCTCAACCCACCCTCTCACAACACGCTGAAGTCTCTCCTCAACCCACCCTCTCACAACAACACGCTGTAGTCTCTCCTCAACCCACCCTCTCACAACAACACGCTGTAGTCTCTCCTCAACCCACCCTCTCACAACAACACGCTGAAGGCTATCCTCAACCCACCCTCTCACAACAACACGCTGAAGGCTATCCTCAACCCACCCTCTCACAACAACACGCTGAAGGCTATCCTCAACCCACCCTCTCACAACAACACGCTGTAGTCTGTCCTCAACCCACCCTCTCACAACAACACGCTGAAGGCTATCCTCAACCCACCCTCTCACAACAACACGCTGTAGTCTGTCCTCAACCCACCCTCTCACAACAACACACTGTAGTCTCTCCTCAACCCACCCTCTCACAACACGCTGAAGTCTCTCCTCAACCCACCCTCTCACAACAACACGCTGTAGTCTCTCCTCAACCCACCCTCTCACAACAACACGCTGTAGTCTCTCCTCAACCCACCCTCTCACAACAACACGCTGAAGGCTATCCTCAACCCACCCTCTCACAACAACACGCTGAAGGCTATCCTCAACCCACCCTCTCACAACACGCTGAAGGCTATCCTCAACCCACCCTCTCACAACAACACGCTGTAGTCTGTCCTCAACCCACCCTCTCACAACAACACGCTGAAGGCTATCCTCAACCCACCCTCTCACAACAACACGCTGTAGTCTGTCCTCAACCCACCCTCTCACAACAACACGCTGAAGGCTATCCTCAACCCACCCTCTCACAACAACATGCTGTAGTCTGTCCTCAACACACCCTCTCACAACAACACGCTGTAGTCTGTCCTCAACCCACCCTCTCACAACAACACGCTGTAGTCTCTCCTCAACCCACCCTCTCACAACAACACGCTGTAGTCTCTCCTCAACCCACCCTCTCACAACAACACGCTGTAGTCTCTCCTCAACACACCCTCTCACAACAACACGCTGTAGTCTCTCCTCAACACACCCACTCACAACAACACGCTGAAGTCTCTCCCACTCACAATGCACCGAGCCGTACGTCTGAACTGAAGGGTGGAGAATGTGTTTATCCATGTTTAATTTATACCAGAGCTGTAAGACAGCCAGCCACAGCACAGAGCCATGATGTGATGTTGCCCCCAAGGCTTAGAAGAGAGACGAGATGGAGAGGAGCTCTGAGACAGAGTGACAGCATCCCAAATGGCACCCTATTCCCTATGTAGTGCACTACTTTTGGCCAGGACCCATAGGGAATAGGGAGCCATTTGGGAAGCAGACAGTGACAGCGTTGCCGTCTTCTCTCTGGGTGACCTTCCTATGACATGGAATTTGTCAGGAGGGTAAGGGGGGAGATGGAGGTTCTTCCAATTCACTAGGAGTTCACCTGTTACCTTTCAGGTAGAGGGAGAGGGGAAGAAAGGCTAGCGGGACAGGGGAAGAAAGGCTCTAGAGGGAGAGGGGAAGAAAGGCTCTAGAGGGAGAGCGGAAGAAAGGCTCTAGAGGGAGAGGGGAAGATGGGCTCTAGAGGGAGAGAGGAAGAAAGGCTAGAGGGAGAGGGGAAGAAAGGCTCTAGAGGGAGAGGGGAAGAAAGGCTCTAGAGGGAGAGAGGAAGAAGGGCTCTAGAGTGAGAGGGAAAGAAGGGCTCTAGAGGGAGAGGGGAAGAAAGGCTCTAGAGGGAGAGAGGAAGAAGGGCTCTAGAGTGAGAGGGGAAGAAGGGCTCTAGAGGGAGAGGGGAAGAAAGGCTCTAGAGGGAGAGCGGAAGAAAGGCTCTAGAGGGAGAGGGGAAGAAAGGCTCTAAAGGGAGAGCGGAAGAAAGGCTCTAGAGGGAGAGGGGAAGAAAGGCTCTAGAGGGAGAGGTGAAGAAAGGCTCTAGAGGGAGAGGGGAAGAAAGGCTCTAGAGGGAGAGGGGAAGAAAGGCTCTAGATGGAGAGGGGAAGATGGGCTCTAGAGGGAGAGGGGAAGATGGGCTCTAGAGGGAGAGGGGAAGAAAGGCTCTAGAGGGAGAGGGGAAGAAAGGCTCTAGAGGGAGAGGGGGGGAGGAACCAGTCTAAATGTCAGCTACAGTGCATTTGGAAAGTATTCAGACAGCTTGACTTTTTCCACATTTTGTTAGGTTACAGCATTATTCTAAACTGGATTAAAAATCAAGTTAAATCCTCATTAATGTGGTGGCAGGTAGCCTAGTGGTTAGAGCGTTGTGCCAGTAACCAAAAGGTTGCTGGATCGAGTCCCCGAGCTGACAAGGTAAAAATCTGTTGTTCTGCCCCTGAACAAGGCAGTTAACCCACTGTTCCCCGGTAGGCCGTCATCGAAAATAAGAATTTGTTCTTAATTGACTTGCCTGGTTAAAATAAAAAAAATATTATCTACACCCAATACCCGACAAAGCCAAAACAGATTTTTAGAAATGTATTAAAAGTTAAAAACTGAAATACCTTACTTACAAAATTATTCAGACCCTTTGCTATGAGACTCTAAATTGAGCTCATGTGCATCCTGTTTCCATTGATCATCCTTAGGATGTTTCTACAACTTGATTGGACATGATTTGGAAAGGCACACACCTGTCTACATAAGGTCCCACAGTTGACAGTGCATGCCAGAGCAAATACCAAGCCATGCGGTCGAAGGAATTGTCCTTAGAGCTCCGAGACAGGATTGTGTCGAGGCACAGATTTGGTGAAGGGTACCAAAACTTTTCTGCAGCATTGAAGGTCCCCAAGAACACAGTGGCCTCCATCATTCTTGAGTGGAAGAAGTTTGTAACCACCAAGACTCTTTCTAGAGCTGGCCGCCCGGCCAAACTGAGCAATCTGGGGAGAAGGGCCTTGGGCAGAGAGGTGACCAAAAACCCGATGGTGACTGAGAGCTCTAGAGTTCCTCTGTGGAGATGGGAGAACCTTCCAGAAGGACAACCATCGCTGTAGCACTCCACCAAACAGGCCTTTATGGTAGAGTGGCCACGCGGAAGCCACTCCTCAGTAAAGGGCATGACGGCCCACTTGGAGTTTTCCAAAAGGCACCTAAAGAGTCTCAGACCATGAGAAACAAGATTCTCTGGTCTGATGAAACCAAGATTGAACTCTTTGGCCTGAATGCCAAATGTCACGTCTGGAAGAAACCTGGCACCATCCCTACGGTGAAGTATGGTGGTGGCAGCATCATGCTGTGGGGATGTTTTTCCATCGGCAGGGACTGGGAAATTAGACAGGATCGAGGGAAAGATGAACGGAGAAAGGTACAGAGAGATCCTTGATGAAAACCTGCTCCAGACCTCCGACTGGGGCGAAGGTTCACCTTCCAACAGGACAACGACCCTAAGCACACAGCCAATACAATGCAGGAGTGGCTTCGGGACAAGTCTCTGAATGTCCTTGAGTGGCCCAGCCAGAGCCAGAACCCAATCTAACATCTCTGCAGAGACCTGAAAATAGCTGTGCCACGACGCTCCCCATCCAACCTGACAGAGCTTGAGAGGATCTACAGAGAAGAATGGGAGAAACTCCCCAAATACAGGTGTGACAAGCTTGTAGCGTCATACCTAAGAAGACTTGAGGCTGTAATCACTGTCAAGGTGCTTCAACAAAGTACTGAGTAAAGGGTCTGAATACTTACAGTTGAAGTCAGAAGTTTACATACACCTTTGCCAAATACATTTAAACTCAGTATTTCACAATTCCTGACATTTCCTGACATCCTAGTAAAATTTCCCTGTCTTAGGTCAGTTAGGATCACCATTTTATTTTAAGAATGTGAAATGTCAGAATAATAGTAGAGAGAATTATTTATTTCAGCTTTTATTTCTTCCATCACATTCCCAGTGGGTCAGAAGTTTACATACACTCAATTAGTATTTGGTAGCATTGCCTTTAAATTGTTTAACTCGGGTCAAACGTTCGGGTAGCCTTCCACAAGCTTCCCACAATAAGTTAGGTGAATTTTGGCCCATTCCTCCTGTCAGAGCTGGTGTAACTGAGTCAGGTTTGTAGGCCTCCTTGCTCGCATACGCTTTCTCAGTTCTGCCCACAGATTTTCTATATGATTGAGATCAGGCCTTTGTGATGGCCACTCCAATACCTTGACTTTGTTGTCCTTAAGCCGTTTTGCTTCAACTTTGGAATTATGCTTGGGGTCATTGTCCATTTGGAAGACCCATTTGCGACCAAGCTTTAACTTCCTGACTGATGTCTTGAGATGTTGCTTCAATATATCCACATAATTTTCTTTCCTCATGATGCCATCTATTTTGTGAAGTGCACCAGTCCCTCCTGCAGCAAAGCACCCCCACAACATAATGCTGCCACCCCCGTGCTTCACGGTTGGGATGGTGTTCTTCGGCTTGCAAGCATCCCCCTTTTTCCTCCAAACATAACGATGGTCATTATGGCCAAACAGTTCTATTTTTTCATCAGACCAGAGGACATTTCTCCAAAAAGTATGATCTTTGTCCCCATTTGCAGTTGCAAACCGTTGTCTGGCTTTTTTATGGCGGTTTTGGAGCAGTGGCTTCTTCCTTGCTGAGCGGACTTTCAGGTTATGTCGATATAGGACTCGTTTTACTGTGGATATAGATACTTTTGTACCTGTTTCCTCCAGCATCTTCACAAGGTTCTTTGCTGTTGTTCTGGGATTGATTTGCACTTTTCACACCAAAGTACGTTCATCTCTAGGAGATAGAACGTGTCTCCTTCCTGAGCGGTATGACGGTTGTGTGGTCCCATGGTGTTTATACTTGCATACTATTGTTTGTACAGATGAACGTGGTACCTTCAGGTGTTTGGAAATTGCTCCCAAGGATGAACTAGACTTGTGGAGGTCTACAATTTTTTTCTGAGGTCTTGGCTGATTTCTTTTGATTTTCCCATGATGTCAAGCAAAGAGGCACTAAGTTTGAAGGTAGGCCTTGAAATACATCCACAGGTACACCTCCAATTGACTCAGATGACGTCAATTAGCCTATCAGAAGCTTCTAAAGCCAAGACATAATTTTCTGGAATTTTCCAAGCTGTTTAAAGGCACAGTCAACTTAGTGTATGTAAACTTCTGACCCACTGGAGTTGTGATACAGTGAATTATAAGTGAAATAATCTGTCTGTAAACAATTGTTGGAAAAATTACTTGTGTCATGCACAAAGTAGATGTTCTAACATACTTGCCTAATCTATAGTTTGTTAACAAGAAATGTGTGGATTGGTTGAAAAACGAGTTTATTGACTCCAACCTAAGTGTATGTAAACTTCCGACTTCAACTGTATGTAAATGTGATATTTCTTTTTTAATATCTTTGTAAATGTACAACAACAAAAAAACATGTTTCTGCTTTGTCATTATGGGGTATTGTGTGTTGTTTTATGAGGAAGAAAAAACAATTTAATCTATTTTAGAATAAGGCTGTAACGTAACAAAATGTGGAAGAAGTCAAGGGGTCTGAATACTTTCAGAATGCACTGTGTACAGTATGTCGGCTATATCGAGACGAGAGACAAACACAAGGCTAGTGAACGAGACAAAAAATAAAAAATAATACATTAAAAGGTGCAATATGCAGAAATCGCTCTGCCGTTTCCTGATTACTAAAATTCTAATTGTTTGACTTCACCTAATTTCTAATCGGCTGTGAAATATACTTTCAATAACGAAAAATATTGTATTTTCATCTGTTCAAAGCTGGAGTTCAAAACCAAAAATGGAAAAGACGCAAAAAACTAAACTTAATAACGGGAAGCATAGATATTTGCGTGCATAGAACGCATCTACTGCTTCTTGGACTTAACAGATCTTAACTCACATTTATATGTGAATTTGGTCGGGTCACCTTTAAAAGTAACATATTTCAGCTTTAAACGTGTTGTCTTGTCATATACGTACTATAAGCCTAGGCCTATATGCACTTTTGAACCAATAGGTAATCGATCCTAAAACCTTTTGAATCAATAGGTAATCGATCCTAAAACCTTTTGAATCAATAGGTAATCGATCCTAAAACCTTTTGAACCAATAGGTAATCGATCCTAAAACCTAAAAATCAAAAAATCCTAAAATCTCAGCATAGTCATCAGCCATATAAACATGAAATATTTTCACTTTGTTTTGTCTTTTTTTCCCTTTAAAATCAGGGTTCCCCAACTGGCAAACAGCGGGGCGTGATTTTACTTGGCCTCCCAAGTTTTCTGAGCTAAAAATAAAGATATCTATATATATTTTTATAAAAAAACCCACCAGGAAATCAGCCTCAAGGGATTTTAATTTTGGAAATTTGTTCCAAAGTATTCCCACACATAATAGAGAATCTATATGATCTTATACAAATGTAAGGTTTGAAATGATTCTGTTTTAATCTAATATTCTATCTGTTTAGGCTTCAGTCTGCAAATTATTTGTCATTATGTTTTTCCGACCCCCTGACCATCCTCTGAAGAACAAATCATCCCGAGGCTGAAATCTAGTTGGATGATCTCTGCTTTAAATTGTATGGCTCGATACACTGAAGCAACTGTATGCTATTCAGTTCACGTCAGTGCAAAAGCACCGTAGCGGTAAACCAACTCAAGCATTCGTCTTTGAAGACATGAAAGCGATTTAAATATATATTTTAATTGGGATCTTATTTATTTTTAGCACTTATTTTCCCAGTGATTTTATCATCGAGGCAATTAATAAGTAGGCCTAAAGATTGGCCTCCGTTATCTTTTACATAAGAATACCTAATGTTAACCTTTAGAAGCGTTAATGTATGTCTCTGCTTTGTGATCATCACAGTTAGTATCCTCCTACATAGCCAGACATAGTGGTTGGATGCTCAGAATATGTTCTGCCATCTGTTATGTGTTTACTTTGTTTTAAAATGACCTATGACCTCCGTGTCACACAAAACAGCTGGTCAGCCATCCTCTCATACCATCTCTTGCTCCCCCACATTCAGCCCTGTAGCAGATATAGTTTATCACAGCTACAGAGAAACAAGGTAACTCTCTATGTCCAACTCAACGCTTGTCTCTTTATATGCTATTCCTGGCCTTTCACACCTGTCAGCTTACACATTGGCGTCATGTTCAGCCAGATCACTATCAAGACGCTATAGCATGCAAGCTAATTATACTACGATCTTATGCTACAGTGTGTTGTATTGTACAGAGGCCTGGGAGGTGAATGATATGCTACAGTGTGTTGTATTGTATTGAGGCCTGGGAGGTGAATGATATGCTACAGTGTGTTGTATTGTATTGAGGCCTGGGAGGTGAATGATATGCTACAGTGTGTTGTATTGTACAGAGGCCTGGGAGGTGAATGATATGCTACAGTGTGTTGTATTGTACAGAGGCCTGGGAGGTGAATGATATGCTACAGTGTGTTGTATTGTACAGAGGCCTGGGAGGTGAATGATATGCTACAGTGTGTTGTATTGTATTGAGGCCTGGGAGGTGAATGATATGCTACAGTGTGTTGTATTGTACAGAGGCCTGGGAGGTGAATGATGTGCTACAGTGTGTTGTATTGTACAGAGGCCTGGGAGGTGAATGATGTGCTACAGTGTGTTGTATTGTACAGAGGCCTGGGAGGTGAATGATATGCTACAGTGTGTTGTATTGTACAGAGGCCTGGGAGCTGAATGATATGCTACAGTGTGTTGTATTGTACAGAGGCCTGGGAGGTGAATGATATACTACAGTGTGTTGTATTGTACAGAGGCCTGGGAGGTGAATGCTATGCTACAGTGTGTTGTATTGTACAGAGGCCTGGGAGCTGAATGATATGCTACAGTGTGTTGTATTGTATTGAGGCCTGGGAGCTGAATGATATGCTACAGTGTGTTGTATTGTACAGAGGCCTGGGAGGTGAATGATATGCTACAGTGTGTTGTATTGTACAGAGGCCTGGGAGCTGAATGATATGCTACAGTGTGTTGTGAAGCATGAACAGCACAGCAGAATTAGGGCTGTCTGGTGGGTATATGAGGGTGACACAGCGAACTCAGGTAGAGAACCAGACATCATTAATGCATGGCTGACAACTGGTGTATGTAAGCAAGAAAATGAACACGTCCTGAAAGGTTTATGAACGTCCTGTTGTTGATCTGTTGTTGATCTGTTGTTGATCTGTTATTGATGATGTTATTGATGATGTTGTTGATCTGTTATTGATGATGTTGTTGATCTGTTATTGATGATGTTGTTGATCTGTTATTGATGATGTTGTTGATCTGTTGTTGATCTGTTGATGATGTGGTTGATCTGTTGTTGATCTGTTATTGATGATGTGGTCGATCTGTTGTTGATCTGTTGATGATGTTGTTGATCTGTTATTGATGATGTTGTTGATCTGTTATTGATGATGTTGTTGATCTGTTGTTGATCTGTTGATGATGTGGTTGATCTGTTGTTGATCTGTTATTGATGATGTGGTTGATCTGTTGTTGTTCTGTTGTTGATCTGTTGATGATGTTGTTGATCTGTTGTTGATCTGTTGATGATGTTGTTGGTCTGTTGTTGATCTGTTATTGATGATGTGGTTAATTTGTTGTTGATCTGTTGTTGATCTGTTGATGATGTGGTTGATCTGTTGTTGATCTGTTATTGATGATGTGGTCGATCTGTTGTTGATCTGTTGATGATGTTGTTGATCTGTTATTGATGATGTTGTTGATCTGTTGTTGATCTGTTGATGATGTGGTTGATCTGTTGTTGATCTGTTATTGATGATGTGGTTGATCTGTTGTTGATCTGTTATTGATGATGTGGTTGATCTGTTGTTGATCTGTTATTGATGATGTGGTTGATCTGTTGTTGATCTGTTATTGATGATGTGGTTGATCTGTTGTTGATCTGTTATTGATGATGTGGTTGATCTGTTGTTGATCTGTTGATGATGTGGTTGATCTGTTGTTGATCTGTTATTGATGATGTGGTTGATCTGTTGTTGATCTGTTATTGATGATGTGGTTGATCTGTTGTTGATCTGTTATTGATGATGTGGTTGATCTGTTGTTGATCTTTTGTTGATCTGTTGATGATGTGGTTGATCTGTT
Organism: Brachymystax lenok tsinlingensis; assembly: GCA_030435695.1. NCBI lineage: Eukaryota > Metazoa > Chordata > Actinopteri > Salmoniformes > Salmonidae > Brachymystax > Brachymystax lenok. The sequence continues at coordinate 8,291,946 of CM059817.1, read as the reverse complement.
GTTGATGATGTTGTTGATCTGCTGAAAATTGTGAAACAGACACAAATTACTTATTTGAAATTCGCGACTGGCAGACTTTTCCGGGAGTATTACACAATTTCCATCACAACGCAATTTGTGTGTATTACACAATTTCCCATTTGTTGTGGTTAATGTTAGCTAGGCTAGCTAGGTGGCTAACGTTAGCTAGGATAGGGGTTAAGGTTAGGGTTAGGGGTTAAGGTTGAGTGCTAGTTAAGTAGTCCTGTGTGGCTCAGTTGGTAGAGCATGGCACTTGCAAAGCCAGGGTTGTGGGTTCAATTCCCATGGGGGACCAGTATGAACAAATAGGAAAATGTATGCCCTCACTTCTGTAAGTTGCTCTGGAGAATAGTTAAAAGGTACACTATGCAGAAGTCACTCTGCCATTTCATGTTTGCTAAAATTCTAATGAACTCAGCAAAAAAAGAAATGTCCCTTTTTCAGGATCCTGTCTTTCAAAGATAATTTGTAAAAATACAAATAACTTCACAGATCTTCATTTGTAAAGGGTTTAAACACTGTTTCCCATGCCTGTTCAATGAACCATAAACAATTAATGAACACGCACCTGTGGAACGGTCGTTAAGACACTAACAGCTTACAGACGGTAGACAATTAAGGTCACAGTTATGACAACTTAAGACACTAAATAGTCCTTTCTACTGACTCTGAAAAACACCAAAAGAAAGATGCCCAGGGTCCCTGCTCATCTGCGTCAACGTGCCTTAGGCATGCTGCAAGGAAGCATGAGGACTGCAGATGTGGCTAGGGCAATAAATTGCAATGTTCGTACTGTGAGACGCCTAAGACAGCGCTACAGGGAGACAGGATGGACAGCTGATCATCCTCGCAGTGGCAGACCACGTGTAACAACACCTGCATAGGATCGGTACATCTCAACATCACACCTGCGGGACAGGTACAGGATGGCAACAACAACTGCACGAGTTACACCAGGAATGCACAATCCCTCCATCAGTGCTCAGACTGTCCGCAATAGGCTGAGAGAGGCTGGATTGAGAGCTTGTAGGCCTGTTGTAAGGCAGGTCCTCACCAGACATCACCGGCAACAACGTTACCTATGGGCACAAACCCACCGTCGCTGGACCAGACAGGACTGGCAAAAAGTGCTCTTCACTGATGAGTCGCGGTTTTGTCTCACCAGGGGTGATGGTTGGATTCGCGTTTATCGTCGAAGGAATGAGCGTTACACCGAGGCCTTTACTCTGGAGCGGGATCGATTTGGAGGTGGAGGGTCCGTCATGGTCTGGGGCGGTGTGTCACAGCATCATCGGACTGAGCTTATTGCCATTGCAGGCAATCTCAACGCTGTGCTTTACAGGGAAGCTCATCCTGACATGACCCTCCAGCATGACAATGCCACCAGCCATACTGGTCATTCTGTGCGTGATTTCCTGCAAGACAGGAATGTCAGTGTTCTGCCATGCCCAGCGAAGAGCCCGGATCTCAATCCCATTGAGCACATTTCTACACATGTTAAGTTTGCTGAAAATAAACGCAGTTGAGAGTGAGAGGACATTTCTATTTTTGCTGAGTTTAGTTTGCCTCATTTCAGTTTATGTGACAAATCAAGCAGTCATTGTGTAGAGATTCTCAGTATCATCTAAACCACTGTGAAATATCTTCTCCATCACCAATATTGTATTTTCAGCTGTTTGAATCTGGTATACAAAACCAAAAGTAAAAGACACAAAAACTAAACTTAACAACGGGAAGCATAGAAATAGTACACATAAAACAGATCTATCGCGTCTTAGACTTGCTTTCAATGAGAATGAAGAATCTATAACTCACATTTCTATGTGAATTTGGTCAGGTCTCCCAAAAAGTTACATATTATAGCTTTATAGGGTTAAGGTTAGGGTTAGGAGTTAGTTTGAAGGGTTAAGGTGAGGGTTAGGGGAAGGGTTAGCTAACATGCTAAGTAGTTTCAAAATAGCTAATTAGATAAAATGCTAAAGTTGTCTCCTATCGTTTGTCTTAATTAAGTAACCTACCGACTTTCTGTGATTGAAATTCACTGTATACAAAACTGTGTACTGCAAAAAATATATATATAATTGTGTGCCTGTCATTAATTTCAACTAAGCAATTTGTGTCTATTTCAAAATCAAATCAAATGTATTTATAAAGCCCTTCTTACATCAGCTGATGTCACAGAGTGCTGTACAGAAACCCAGCCTAAAACCCCAAACAGCAAGCAATGCAGGTGTAAAAGCACGGTGGTTAGGAAAAACTCCCTAGAAAGGCCAGAACCTAGGAAGAAACCTAGAGAGGAACCAGGCTGTGAGGGGTGGCCAGTCCTCTTTTGGCTGTGCCGGGTGCAGATTATAACAGAACATGGACAAGATTTTAAAATATTGAAAAACAGACTGAACTTGTTGAAACTGGAGAAGCAGCACGGCCAGGTGGACTGGGGACATCAAGGAGTCATCAGGCCAGGTAGGCCTTGAGGAATGGTCCTAATGCTCAGGTCCTCCGAGAGAGAGAGAGAGAGAGAGAGAGAGAGAGAGAGAGAGAGAGAGAGAGAGAGAGAGAGAGAGAGAGAGAGAGAGAGAGAGAGAGAGAGAGAGAATAATCTGTGATATTGGGTTGGTTCTTGTAGAGATATTTCCTCCTTCCCTGTTCTGTGGAGATATTTCCTAACGTCCCAGTTTTCTGAAGGTGAAGCAGTGAAACTTAGTTGATTGTGAAGGAAACAATAAGCGCTTTAGAATGGAATGTTGACCCTCCTAACTGGCTGGATTGTGTGGTTTACACTTTAAACTTTGTAAAGAAGGATTATGCTGTGGGCTAGACACACCAGTCGAAAGACCTAGACACAATAGAAAGAAGTCTACTTCAAAAGTACTTCAATCATTTTTTAAGTGACTTCTGTCTACTTGAGTATTGAAGTGTGTTATTATAACAGTCCCCTTGTTCACTGTCCTACTGCACATGGTCCACTTTAGACAGGCTAGTGTAGTGTTATTCTGGCTGAGTCAGCCTGAGTAGTTCAACAGTCTTTAGACAGACCAGTGTAGTGTTACTCTGGCTGAGTCGGCCTGAGTAGTTCAACAGTCTTTAGACAGACCAGTGTAGTTTTACTCTGGCTGAGTCGGCCTGAGTAGTTCAACAGTCTTTAGACAGACCAGTGTAGTGTTACTCTGGCTGAGTCGGCCTGAGTAGTTCAACAGTCTTTAGACAGACCAGTGTAGTGTTACTCTGGCTGAGTCAGCCTGAGTAGTTCAACAGTCTTTAGACAGACCAGTGTAGTTTTACTCTGGCTGAGTCGGCCTGAGTAGTTCAACAGTCTTTAGACAGACCAGTGTAGTGTTATTCTGGCTGAGTCGGCCTGAGTAGTTCAACAGTCTTTAGACAGACCAGTGTAGTGTTATTCTGGCTTAGTCGGCCTGAGTAGTTCAAGTCTGGTAAGAGTGGACAGGAGAAGAGGAGAGGGCTGTCCTGGTGTGTTGTGGTCACCTGTTCCACGTCGCCCCCTCATTATCAAACTCAGACAGGATGACTCCCGGTCTTCCAGTCACCTCTCAGGACATTCTGATGTATGGGGAACAGTGCTGTTGCCATGAGGAGATGCCAGCCTATCTTACAGACCAATGGTGTATAGTTCTGTTTGTCTCTATCAGCAGCATATGATTCAGAAGTGTAAGTTGGGAAGTTAGTTTTATTATCTAAAGCATAATACCAAGGAGTTTAAGCCGAGGAAAGACGTGGGATTCTTGGCTGAGGCTGAAAGCAACAACTGAGAATCTGTTTCATTGGGAGCCAAGGGAGAGATAAAGAAATGAGGCGTAGGGGTGTGATGTCATGTTAAAATGTGAGAGGAGCAAGGAGGAATGGTTAAAGACTGATGGGGGAATGCTGGAGGAGTGATGGGGGAATGCTATAGGAATGATGGGGGAATGCTGGAGGAGTGATGGGATGGGGAATGCTAGAGGAGTGATGGGATGGGGGAATGCTAGAGGAGTGATGGGATGGGGAATGCTAGAGGAGTGATGGAATGGGGAATGCTAGAGGAGTGATGGGATGGGGAATGCTAGAGGAGTGATGGGATGAGGAATGCTAGAGGAGTGATGGGATGGGGAATGCTAGAGGAGTGATGGGATGGGGAATGCTAGAGGAGTGATGGGGGTTGCTAGAGGAGTGATGGAATGGGGAATGCTAGAGGAGTGATGGGATGGGGAATGCTAGAGGAGTGATGGGATGGGGAATGCTAGAGGAGTGATGGAATGGGGAATGCTAGAGGAGTGATGGGATGGGGAATGCTAGAGGAGTGATGGGATGGGGAATGCTAGAGGAGTGATGGGGGTTGCTAGAGGAGTGATGGGATGGGGAATGCTAGAGGAGTGATGGGGGTTGCTAGAGGAGTGATGGGATGGGGAATGCTAGAGGAGTGATGGAATGGGGAATGCTAGAGGAGTGATGGGATGGGGAATGCTAGAGGAGTGATGGAATGGGGAATGCTAGAGGAGTGATGGGATGGGGAATGCTAGAGGAGTGATGGGATGGGGAATGCTAGAGGAGTGATGGGATGGGGAATGCTAGAGGAGTGATGGGATGGGGAATGCTAGAGGAGTGATGGGGGTTGCTAGAGGAGTGATGGGATGGGGAATGCTAGAGGAGTGATGGGGGTTGCTAGAGGAGTGATGGGATGGGGAATGCTAGAGGAGTGATGGAATGGGGAATGCTAGAGGAGTGATGGGATGGGGAATGCTAGAGGAGTGATGGAATGGGGAATGCTAGAGGAGTGATGGGATGGGGAATGCTAGAGGAGTGATGGGGGTTGCTAGAGGAGTGATGGGATGGGGAATGCTAGAGGAGTGATGTGATGGGGAATGCTAGAGGAGTGATGGGATGGGGAATGCTAGAGGAGTGATGGGATGGGGAATGCTAGAGGAGTGATGGGATGGGGAATGCTAGAGGAGTGATGGGGGTTGCTAGAGGAGTGATGGGATGGGGAATGCTAGAGGAGTGATGGGGGTTGCTAGAGGAGTGATGGGATGGGGAATGCTAGAGGAGTGATGGAATGGGGAATGCTAGAGGAGTGATGGGATGGGGAATGCTAGAGGAGTGATGGAATGGGGAATGCTAGAGGAGTGATGGGATGGGGAATGCTAGAGGAGTGATGGGGGTTGCTAGAGGAGTGATGGGATGGGGAATGCTAGAGGAGTGATGGGGGTTGCTAGAGGGTGAGGAGGATGGGATGGGGAATGCTAGAGGAGTGATGGGATGGGGAATGCTAGAGGAGTGATGGGGGTTGCTAGAGGAGTGATGGGATGGGGAATGCTAGAGGAGTGATGGGATGGGGAATGCTAGAGGAGTGATGGGGGTTGCTAGAGGAGTGATGGGATGGGGAATGCTAGAGGAGTGATGAATGGGGGAATATGAAGCAGCATGAGCCAGAGGTGCAGTGATGGAATGCTAATTGTATCTCTGGAGTGCATGTCGTTGAGGGAGAAGGCTGTGTTCCGCATTCAGTCCCCTGACACCCAGGAGCGCCAGATGCGACACAAACACACACACCGCTCACTGTGTTATTTATAGCTAGGTTTACAAGGTTCTTCCAGTCATCACGTGACCACACACACAACGTGCTGGACATGCGTGACTCTGGAAATGTCATAAGAAACATTGGCGATTCTCCCTACAGACAGACAGATGGGTGGATGGCTAGTTAGAACCCCCAGGGACCTGTGATCGTAATGAATATGAGAGAATACGTAGAGGACTCTACATAGAGGACAGCATTTTAGAATATTTCCATATGAGACATTTTTGACCTCCTATCCCTGTGTACAACAGTGTGTTGGTAGGTTCTGGGGGCTGTGATGTGGGTATTGAACAGTGTGTTGGTAGGTTCTGGGGGCTGTGATGTGGGTATTGAACAGTGTGTTGGTAGGTTCTGGGGGCTGTGATGTGGGTATTGAACAGTGTGTTGGTAGGTTCTGGGGGCTGTGATGTGGGTATTGAACAGTGTGTTGGTAGGTTCTGGGGGCTGTGATGTGGGTATTGAACAGTGTGTTGGTAGGTTCTGGGGGGCTGTGATGTGGGTATTGAACAGTGTGTTGGTAGGTTCTGGGGGCTGTGATGTGGGTATTGAACAGTGTGTTGGTAGGTTCTGGGGCTGTGATGTGGGTATTGAACAGTGTGTTGGTAGGTTCTGGGGGCTGTGATGTGGGTATTGAACAGTGTGTTGGTAGGTTCTGGGGGCTGTGATGTGGGTATTGAACAGTGTGTTGGTAGGTTCTGGGGCTGTGATGTGGGTATTGAACAGTGTGTTGGTAGGTTCTGGGGGCTGTGATGTGGGTATTGAACAGTGTGTTGGTAGGTTCTGGGGGCTGTGATGTGGGTATTGAACAGTGTGTTGGTAGGTTCTGGGGGCTGTGATGTGGGTATTGAACAGTGTGTTGGTAGGTTCTGGGGGCTGTGATGTGGGTATTGAACAGTGTGTTGGTAGGTTCTGGGGCTGTGATGTGGGTATTGAACAGTGTGTTGGTAGGTTCTGGGGGCTGTGATGTGGGTATTGAACAGTGTGTTGGTAGGTTCTGGGGCTGTGATGTGGGTATTGAACAGTGTGTTGGTAGGTTCTGGGGCTGTGATGTGGGTATTGAACAGTGTGTTGGTAGGTTCTGGGGCTGTGATGTGGGTATTGAACAGTGTGTTGGTAGGTTCTGGGGCTGTGATGTGGGTATTGAACAGTGTGTTGGTAGGTTCTGGGGCTGTGATGTGGGTATTGAACAGTGTGTTGTTAGGGTCTGGGGCTGTGATGTGATGTGGGTATTGAACAGTGTGTTGGTAGGTTCTGGGGGCTGTGATGTGGGTATTGAACAGTGTGTTGGTAGGTTCTGGGGCTGTGATGTGGGTATTGAACAGTGTGTTGGTAGGTTCTGGGGCTGTGATGTGGGTATTGAACAGTGTGTTGGTAGGTTCTGGGGCTGTGATGTGGGTATTGAACAGTGTGTTGGTAGGTTCTGGGGCTGTGATGTGGGTATTGAACAGTGTGTTGGTAGGTTCTGGGGCTGTGATGTGGGTATTGAACAGTGTGTTGGTAGGTTCTGGGGGCTGTGATGTGGGTATTGAACAGTGTGTTGGTAGGTTCTGGGGGCTGTGATGTGGGTATTGAACAGTGTGTTGGTAGGTTCTGGGGGCTGTGATGTGGGTATTGAACAGTGTGTTGGTAGGTTCTGGGGGCTGTGATGTGGGTATTGAACAGTGTGTTGGTAGGTTCTGGGGGCTGTGATGTGGGTATTGAACAGTGTGTTGGTAGGTTCTGGGGGCTGTGATGTGGGTATTGAACAGTGTGTTGTTAGGGTCTGGGGCTGTGATGTGGGTATTGAACAGTGTGTTGGTAGGTTCTGGGGGCTGTGATGTGGGTATTGAACAGTGTGTTGGTAGGTTCTGGGGGCTGTGATGTGGGTATTGAACAGTGTGTTGGTAGGTTCTGGGGCTGTGATGTGGGTATTGAACAGTGTGTTAGTAGGTTCTGGGGCTGTGATGTGGGTATTGAACAGTGTGTTGGTAGGTTCTGGGGGCTGTGATGTGGGTATTGAACAGTGTGTTGGTAGGTTCTGGGGCTGTGATGTGGGTATTGAACAGTGTGTTGGTAGGTTCTGGGGGCTGTGATGTGGGTATTGAACAGTGTGTTGGTAGGTTGCTGGGGGCTGTGATGTGGGTATTGAACAGTGTGTTGGTAGGTGCTGGGGCTGTGATGTGGGTATTGAACAGTGTGTTGGTAGGTTCTGGGGCTGTGATGTGGGTATTGAACAGTGTTGTTGGTAGGTTCTGGGGCTGTGATGTGGGTATTGAACAGTGTGTTGGTAGGTTCTGGGGGCTGTGATGTGGGTATTGAACAGTGTGTTGTTAGGGTCTGGGGCTGTGATGTGGGTATTGAACAGTGTGTTGGTAGGTTCTGGGGGCTGTGATGTGGGTATTGAACAGTGTGTTGGGAGGTTCTGGGGGCTGTGATGTGGGTATTGAACAGTGTGTTGGTAGGTTCTGGGGGCTGTGATGTGGGTATTGAACAGTGTGTTGGTAGGTTCTGGGGGCTGTGATGTGGGTATTGAACAGTGTGTTGGGAGGTTCTGGGGGCTGTGATGTGGGTATTGAACAGTGTGTGATAATCTCTCTCTGTCTCCCCAGCAGCAGTGTAACCCAGGGGACCTGCGTGTCTTGAGGAAGGGGATGACCCTGTACCACTCTGAGTCTCAGCTGTCATCCCTGCCACGACGCCAAGATACACTGCACAACGTGAGAACACACACGCACACACACACACGCACACACACCTCTCTTTACAAACTATAAAGAGACATCTACCCACTTCTTTCAGCCATCCTCTGCATGTCTTTCTCCCACTCTCTCTCTAACATCTCAACCACCAAGTTTAAACCACGGACTCTTTAGGCCTTTAGGCTTCCGTCTCCCCAGAGCCTGTTTCAACTGAATCATGTACTATGAAATGAATTAGACCCAGTCCAAAGGCCCTACATATAGCCAGACCTAAGACCCAGTCCAAAGGCCCTACATACAGAACTATATGTTCTATTATAAACTGTGTGGTTCGAGCCCTGAATGCTGATTGGCGGAAATCCGTAGTATATCTAATTATGTTCATAACTAGTTTATAATAGCAATAAGGCACCTCGGGGGTTTGTGGAATAAGGCACCTTGGGGGTTTGTGGAATAGGGCACCTCAGGGGTTTGTGGAATAGGGCACCTCTGGGGTTTGTGTACTAAGGCACCTCTGGGGTTTGTGGAATAGGGCACCTCGGAGGTTTGTGGAATAGGGCACCTCGGAGGTTAGTGGAATAGGGCACCTCGGGGGTTTGTGGAACAGGGCACCTCAGGGGTTTGTGGAATAGGGCACCTCGGAGGTTTGTGGAATAGGGCACCTTGGGGGTTTGTGGAATAGGGCACCTTGGGGGTTTGTGGTATAAGGCACCTTGGGGGTTTGTGGTATAGGGCACCTCGGGGGTTTGTGGAATAGGGCACCTCGGGGGTTTGTGGAATAGGGCACCTCGGGGTTTGTGGTATAGGGCACCTTGGGGTTTGTGGTATAGGGCACCTCGGGGGTTTGTGGAATAGGGCACCTCGGGGGTTTGTGGTATAAGGCACCTTGGGGGTTTGTGGTATAGGGCACCTTGGGGGTTTGTGGAATAGGGCACCTTGGGGGTTTGTGGTATAAGGCACCTTGGGGGTTTGTGGAATAGGGCACCTTGGGGGTTTGTGGAATAGGGCACCTCGGGGGTTTGTGGTATAAGGCACCTTGGGGGTTTGTGGTATAGGGCACCTCGGGGGTTTGTGGAATAAGGCACCTCAGGGGTTTGTGGTATAAGGCACCTTGGGGGTTTGTGGTATAAGGCACCTTGGGGGTTTGTGGTATAAGGCTAACATACCACGGCTAAGGGCTGTATGGTGCCTAAGAACAGCCCTTAACCGTGCATCTTGTTTTGGTCCAGTTGTCATGCCGTCTCCATGGAGACCATCTCATTATGGTCTGTACTGTGAATGATTGGCTGGCTTCTGATGTGTTCATCCAAGCGTAAGAGATGGCCTTAGTGGGAGAGAGAGAGAGAGAGTTAATAGGATGGCTTCTTCTCCCATCATCATCATGGTTTTATATTTAGTTGGCCCTCTGCTCTCTCTTTGTTCTGCCCCACTTCCACTTTCAGGTCACGTTGTGTGTAAGTGTGCAAGCATGTGTGTTTTAGTTAGACAATACTGGCTTAATTTCATTCACGCCGACACTAGATAGTCCGCTCCTATTCCTCGTTTTAACACTGTATCCCATGGTTTCTGACAGTGTGTTAACCTACGGACCATGGTTTCTGACAGTGTGTTAACCTACGGACCATGGTTTCTGACAGGGTATTTCTCTCTCCCTGTACTGGAAGACCTAAAACAGGCTGATTATGCAGGGAACTGAGCCAGGACTCAACAACCATATGAATAGTAAACACCGCCTGGAGCTGTGTGTTTCTCTGCACTGTCCAAAACCTTTACTTATACAAAAGCCTTACCCAGCAAGGAATAGAACCGATATCTGGCCCAGCACAGCAGTTCTGCTAACACATCTCACACAGTGGGTTTCACCTAAAGAATAAGGGAAGGAAAAAAATGAATTTTACTTTTGTGGTTACAGGCCTTACCTATACAGTAAGTAACTTCAAGCAATATCAAATAGTTTGGAATAGCAGCCATGAATGGTCACCTCCCCACCAGACTAACTCAGTCTTCCTCCTCTCTCAGGGCACGGTTGGTCGCCTCCCCACCAGACTAACTCAGTCTTCCTCCTCTCTCAGGGCACGGTTGGTCGCCTCCCCACCAGACTAACTCAGTCTTCCTCCTCTCTCAGGGCACGGTTGGTCGCCTCCCCACCAGACTAACTCAGTCTTCCTCCTCTCTCAGGGCACGGTTGGTCGCCTCCCCACCAGACTAACTCAGTCTTCCTCCTCCCTCAGGGCACGGTTGGTCGCCTCCCCACCAGACTAACTCAGTCTTCCTCCTCCCTCAGGGCACGGTTGGTCGCCTCCCCACCAGACTAACTCAGTCTTCCTCCTCTCTCAGGGCACGGTTGGTCGCCTCCCCACCAGACTAACTCAGTCTTCCTCCTCTCTCAGGGCACGGTTGGTCGCCTCCCCACCAGTGAGTCAACCCCGGTAACAGGCTACCTGTCCTGTGTTCAGAAACCAGAGTCTGTGGTCCACGCTATGAAGGTATGACAACTTGACATTATCTCTCACACAGACTTGGGTTCAAATACATGTGTATTTGTGGATCTGGTTTTTAAAATACTTTTCTCTGTGTATTTGATTTCTTTTAAAATACACAGCCCAAAACAAGTACTTTTATTTGAGCATCCATTGTATCTACCGCACTAGGTTGATGTTGAACCAGAGACTGCTGGTTTAAACAAGGAATCACATTGATTCACTAACTTGGTTTCATGATCATATGCCTGATTGTACCAGGTGTTGGAGGTGCATGAGAACCTGGATAAGAAGCAGGTCCAAGAGGACTACGAGGAGGATCTGAGTGAGAAGGAGAAGGCCATTGTCAGAGAGATGTGTAATGTAAGTAGTCTTTTCTTTCTCCTTTTCTCTCTCTCTCTCTCTCTCTCTCTCTCTCTGTCTCTCTCTGTCTCTCTCTCTCTCTCTTTTCTGTCTCTCTCACCCAATGTGTTATTAGTACAGATAGAAACATGAGTAGAGGTATTCTGGGTCTTGTAACTACATTGCCTTGGCCTATTTTGCTCAGAGCTACAAAGCACTAGGAGGAACTGAAGCTTTGTTGTACAGAGAGTCTCTCTCTCTCTCTCTCTCTCTGTGTCTGTCCCATTGTGGAGCACTGTTCTAATTGGAGTGTGTTGCTCCTCTGTGTGTCTGTCCCATTGTGGAGCACTGTTCTAATTGGAGTGTGTTGCTCCTCTGTGTGTCTGTCCCATTGTGGAGCACTGTTCTAATTGGAGTGTGTTGCTCCTCTGTGTGTCTGTCCCATTGTGGAGCACTGTTCTAATTGGAGTGTGTTGCTCCTCTGTGTGTCTGTCCCATTGTGGAGCACTGTTCTAATTGGAGTGTGTTGCTCCTCTGTGTCTGTCCCATTGTGGAGCACTGTTCTAATTGGAGTGTGTTGCTCCTCTGTGTGTCTGTCCCATTGTGGAGCACTGTTCTAATTGGAGTGTGTTGCTCCTCTGTGTGTCTGTCCCATTGTGGAGCACTGTTCTAATTGGAGTGTGTTGCTCCTCTGTGTGTCGGTCCCATTGTGGAGCGGTGTTCTAATTGGAGTGTGTTGCTCCTCTGTGTGTCTGTCCCCATTGTGGAGCACTGTTCTAATTGGAGTGTGTTGCTCCTCTGTGTGTCTGTCCCATTGTGGAGCACTGTTCTAATTGGAGTGTGTTGCTCCTCTGTGTGTCTGTCCCATTGTGGAGCGGTGTTCTAATTGGAGTGTGTTGCTCCTCTGTGTGTCTGTCCCATTGTGGAGCACTGTTATAATTTGAGTGTGTTGCTCCTCTGTGTGTCTGTCCCATTGTGGAGCGGTGTTCTAATTGGAGTGTGTTGCTCCTCTGTGTGTCTGTCCCATTGTGGAGCGGTGTTCTAATTGGAGTCTTGGGCTCTCGCAGCCCAACTGTCAGAGCAATTAATCTATCTGAGGGGGCAGGAAAAAGAGCAGAGCATTCTCATCTCCTCCGCGCCCTCCATTATTCAACGCCTTCACCTCCTCCCTCCATCTCAGAGAGAGAGAGAGAGAGAGAGAAAAAAAAGACTACTTACATTACACATCTCTCTGACGATGGCCTTCTCTCTGACGATGGCCTCTCTGACGAGACCGACAGACACGAGAGACCGACAGACACCGAGAGAGACCAACAGACACCGACAGACTGACCCCCACCCTGGGTCCTCTCATCTCAAATGCAGAGAGATTCTACCAGGGGTTCAGTTAGTGGAATACCAAGTGAGGACATAAGCCTTTTGTTTGTGTTTTCTTTTTGTGTGTGCGCGTCCAGGTGGTGTGGAGAAAGCTGGGCGACGCAGCAGGATCTAAGCCGTCCATCAGACAGCATCTCTCCGGCAACCAGTTCAAAGGCCCTCTGTAGTCCACAGCAACCAGAGAGGAAGACTAACTAACTATGCTCACCTGACACCACCTCCGCTCCTACTGCCTACACTACCCATAACACCCTGCTCCCACTGACTACAGTTCCCATCACCCACTATTCCCCTGGGATATGGGTTTTGTCCAGATGGGATGCAGCTTTTGTCAAAATTGACTTTTTGTAGCAGGTTAGAACTCACGCAGCAGGATAATTAACGTAGCATGTTAGGAGAATTACGTTTAGGTTAGCAAAAATGCAACAAATCCACTTTTGGCGTTAATTTGACAAAAGCTGTATCCCTTCTAGATATGACCTGGTATTTGTGACTGGACATTATACGACCCAGGAAAAGCACAGAATGGATATCTCCGTCTCTCACCTCGCCACTACTAGTTAACTCCCCGTACACACATTTATTTTGATCTTCCAGTGTTGTTGATAACTGGCAGCTACTTTCACTGATTTGCCATTTTCCTCATATTATTGATTTGGGGATAGACAGTTCACATAGTGCTGAAGATTATTCCAGAACTCTCCTGGGCCTGGTTTCCCGATAGAGATGGAACTTAGGCTTACGACTGTTTTAACCATGCATCTTTCCTACAAAGGCCGAAGATGTAACATGAGTTTCCCAAAATGCCACACAGAGAGAACATACGCTAAGTGCCTTCGTTGGAGCATGTTTCACACGGTGGTAGGATCGAACGAAAGGCAGCGCTGCTTTCGGATCAGCTTTCTTCCATTCAAATCTTACCTTTAACATTAGAATTATTCCACAATACTGACGATGGATCAGCTACCTAGAGAGATATTATCACCTATGGCTGCAAATATTGAGGCGGCTTAATTTAATGTTTACCCATAGTAATACTCTTCATCAAGATGTGGAACCTCACTGTCCGCATGTTAGGCTACACATCATTAGATATATTGAGGTACAAATTGCAGACAGTAGCCAAATAGTAAAATAAAAACAAAATTTAATGAAAATGAAATTGCTTTCAGTATCGTTGAAATACAATATATAGTATATTCTGTAGGTAGGCTACTTATATTTTAATAAAGTCATCTCAGTTTTCATGTCAAGCATCTTTTTATCCTTCGCTTGTTTGTAACAGTTGCAAAGACATTGGGCAACTTTGTATTTGTAGTCAACTTCATTCTGAAGTTATCGGCGGTCACAGAGAAACAGATAAACATCTTGATTCTTTGTTTAGTGGAGGTCTTCTGTGTATAAAGTGACACGGTAGGGAAAAACCGTATCTAACGACGCACTTTGCTGTTCACACGCCGAGCGATCTGATGCAGTCAGTAAATAACAAGCGTTTTTAAGTACAACTTTAGTAACGATGGTTTTGGGAAACAACTCTGAGATTTAACGATGCTCCTAGGAAGTTACTAACGATGAACTTAGCCTTAAGATGCTCTTGGGAAACCGGGCCCTGTTGTTTTGTTTTATGCTGAAAAGAAACTCAGATGAGAGCTATAAGAGTCCCATAGAATAGGACCAGTATCACTTTAAACCAGTAAAGCTGCATGGTTACTATAGCAGGGCTTCAGGTAGAGCTGCATGGTTACTATAGCAGGGCTTCAGGTAGAGCTGCATGGTCACTATAGCAGGGCTTCAGGTAGAGCTGCATGGTCACTATAGCAGGGCTTCAGGTAGAGCTGCATGGTTACTATAGCAGGGCTTCAGGTAGAGCTGCATGGTCACTATAGCAGGGCTTCAGGTAGAGCTGCATGGTCACTATAGCAGGGCTTCAGGTAGAGCTGCATGGTCACTATAGCAGGGCTTCAGGTAGAGCTGCATGGTCACTATAGCAGGGCTTCAGGTAGAGCTGCATGGTTACTATAGCAGGGCTTCAGGTAGAGCTGCATGGTCACTATAGCAGGGCTTCAGGTAGAGCTGCATGGTCACTATAGCAGGGCTTCAGGTAGAGCTGCATGGTCACTATAGCAGGGCTTCAGGTAGAGCTGCATGGTCACTATAGCAGGGCTTCAGGTAGAGCTGCATGGTCACTATAGCAGGGCTTCAGGTAGAGCTGCATGGTCACTATAGCAGGGCTTCAGGTAGAGCTGCATGGTCACTATAGCAGGGCTTCAGGTAGAGCTGCATGGTCACTATAGCAGGGCTTCAGGTAGAGCTGCATGGTCACTATAGCAGGGCTTCAGGTAGAGCTGCATGATCACTATAGCAGGGCTTCAGGTAGAGCTGCATGGTTACTATAGCAGGGCTTCAGGTAGAGCTGCATGGTCACTATAGCAGGGCTTCAGGTAGAGCTGCATGGTTACTATAGCAGGGCTTCAGGTAGAGCTGCATGGTCACTATAGCAGGGCTTCAGGTAGTGCTGCATGGTTACTATAGCAGGGCTTCAGGTAGAGCTGCATGGTTACTATAGCAGGGCTTCAGGTAGAGCTGCATGGTTACTATAGTAGGGCTTCAGGTAGAGCTGCATGGTTACTATGGCAGGGCTTCAGGTAGAGCTGCATGGTCACTATAGCAGAGCTTCAGGCTGGGGCAACGTTGGGGTAATAAAAATCCCCAAACGTCTCTTTGATGTTAAAGTAACGATGTGATAACATCAGATATGGTTTGATAGTACGTTTTGGGTTACAAGTGTCTCATATGCACAGATCTAGGATCAGCTTCACTCTCCTTCAACCCTGATCTTGAGCATTTGGAGGTCACATACAGAACTGACTGTGGATCAGTGTCTAGGAACAATGTCATTCCCACTCCTTCATAGTACTTCCCGTAAAAACCCAGCTAGCTTCTCTGTCAGTTTTGTCTCTCTGGTTGATTAGCATAATTAGCATTAGCTAATGCTAGCATTAGAATAATTATTGTTAGCATCCAAAGTGTTAATTTGTGTTACCCACTGTGACGTACATACCTAGCGCCCTATGCTCATAAGAGATGTCTATTATTAACACAAAACTAGAGATCATTTTTAAAAGTTGTGTAAAATATGTATAAAGCCATAGCATTACTGTTGTTATTGTTTATTTAGACTTTGTTTTTTTATTATTCTAGGTTGACCATGTGATAAAACTGACTGTTTTGTGGGTTTTATGTTTTGCACGCAGCCAAACCTTAAACTGTTTCTATGGTAACCACTCATATTTTTACTGTATTTTGGTGAAACAAATTATTATTTTATCTCTGCAAACGCATCAAGGCCATTTGGAATCGAAACTGCCTCAGCCAAGAGTCAATGGAGCGATTTTAATTTTTTGAGGAAATAGTTTTTAAAAAATCTACTAAAATGTACAACGCTGTGTCTGCTCTAAGACAATCATATTTCTCAGGTTGGGAAATAACGAGAGCTTTACCCCAACTCTTCTTCTGTGACTCTGAAGACTGGATGGTTTGTAGTCATCCTTTCTTTCTGTTGGCCAGGCTGCCTGCGTATACTGTAGTTCTCTGTAACAGACTGAGGACACCTGCTTAATACAGGGTTGGAGACTGCTGAACACATTTGCTGCATTCATTTCATATGAAATAATGTTTCAGAAATATTCTGTGAAACTTAAAAAAGGCTTTTATGCTACTGTCATAAAGGATAGATCAGACTAATTTGGCTATCTCTTGTCATCAACAACTATTGTACTAATCAAACTACTGTACGACACAATTTTTATTGAAAGCTACAAAATAAATGGAATAGTTTATATTTTTACAATTAGCATAATATGAACTACGCTTTTTAGCCATGGTGAATCCGGCAGATGAGTTTCAGCAGTGAACTGTGCATGTTTTGTAAAAGTATTTTCTGTTGGAATGTGAGAAAGAGCAAGTCTTCCCTTAGATGTTTTTCGATACATGACGAAGTCAGGTGAAATAAGTACTGTTATGATCAAACTGTTCAAGGCTATTTATTGCCATGTGTTTAGATAGAGCTCTCCCATTATAGGGCTGCCATGTGATTGGCCTGTTTATGATTTTAACCTATCAGGAGATTTTGATTGGTTTCCAAGTCTTTTGATTGGGTAATTGGTTAATAAGTCACTGATTGACTGCTCAAGCTCTCCTGACACTAGTATTTTGTGTTCCTAACTAGAACATCATTGAGGCTTCAGACCGTACAATCTTACGGTTCCGCCTCGGCTCTCGCTAATGGGATCTAGTACAAAAAAGAAAATCAAAGAATGGATTTTGAAGTGTCCTTTTTTCTAGAACAACTGATTTGTAGCCATGATAGATGATTTATAATATTTTTCAGTCTGGCATATTGTGCCACATTTTTCTCTGCATGGGAGTTTGATTTGGAACCTGTGATTTAAACAACTTCTGTGTATGTGCTAAACCAGAAGACATGATGAACCTAGTATGCATATGAAATAGCACCATATTCCCTAGTGCAGGGTTTCCCAAACTCGAACCGGGTACACGGTTTGATGTTTACCCTAGCAGCTGATTCAAATAATTGATGAGTTGGTTATTTGAATCAGCTGTGTAGTGCTAGGGCAAAACCCAGGTACACCCGGGGGGCCCCAGGACTGAGTTTGGGAAACCCTGTCCTAGTAGATTACTTTTGACCACAGCCTTGTGCTGAACCTAGACAAAAGTATTGCACTATATAGGGAACAGGGTGCCATTTCAGACACAGACACAAACCAAGTGTTAATGCTAACTATTCCTGTAGTTACTTGCATTACTGTAAAGTAAAACTGTTTTTCATGAATTTAGCTGAGATCAGACAGATATTCTAAAAGGATTAGTAAATGTATTTTGGAGGGAAAAAAAATAAACAAGTGATTACTTTCTTTGTAGTTCTGTGTCTTCTCTGAGTTAATGTGGGAGGAAACGCTGACTTGAGCCCACTGATAAACACAGACAAACCCTTCTGTACTGAAGAATTGACAGGGTGGCAGGTAGCCTAGCGGTTAAGAGCGTTGGGACAGTAACTGAAAGGTTGCTGGTTCGAACCCCCCGACCTGACCATGTGAAATCTGTCGGTGTCCTTGAGCAAGGCACTTATTGCTCCTGTAAGGCTCTGGATTAGGGTTAAGAGCTTCTGATAAATGATGCATTAAAATGAATTCAGAACTTGCCCTCTGCTGGTAAAGCTATTGAATGTACTGTATTTTGCTGAGAAAACAGAATAACATTTCAAAGTGGATTAACGGTATCGGGGAAAACATTCAAAGTTAACAGAGGTACAGTTTAAGCCACTGGCCAGTAAATGTGTGGTTGTGGTGAGGGGTGTCGGTAGACAAAACAGTTAAGCTGATCGTTAGTAAAGGTCATGCATGACCTGTAAAGCAGACAGTTTGAACTTGACCTGACTACTGTTAAGAACGCAACAAACACAACACTGTTCTGAACACACACCACTAGCCTCAAATCACCAGGATTCCGCACACGATGAACCAGTATGATAACACATACTAGACTAAATCAACACAGACTAAATAAAGACAACACTAGTTTATACATTTTATTATCCCGGGTGCCTGTGAGACACAAAAAAAAAGTGTGGGTGTGTAGGGAGGGAGAATGCAATTGTCTTAAAGTAAAGCCTGATTAACTAAGGGTATGAGCTGTCTGAAAAGACCTAGTAACATTATCATGTACAAATACACTCCTGCCTGTCCAGGGTCCTATCAACCTGCTGTTCAGAGCCAGATATGAGTTACCGGTGTCTTTCAGCTCATGGCTGTAACGAGTAACAGTGTAAGTGCTATTACTGTAATAACACAGGTTACATCCAGTCAAATAGGTCTTACAGACAAACCAATATTCACACAGCTAAATAAAAAGACAAAAATGTGTTTGGTATTTTCTGCAATAAACCCAACTTGTTTTCCCCACACACACACGGTAAAGTTATCACAGTACTGAAAATATATCCTTTTTCGATGACGACTAAAAATTAAACAAAAACAAGCAGGTTTTATAGCATCATTCCAACCTTCAGTCTAAATATTAATTGTATTTCCTTTCAGTGCGTCTCAAAATATGTTCAACCATGTCAAGACTTCAATATTATCTGCCTCGTCTTTCTCAAAAGGAACCACTTGGAACGTAGAACTGATAGAATGGGAGGACAGATTCCGGGGTCGTAACCTTTACATGTCTGGGATTCCACAACGCAGCCAAGGCAATGTAGAACAACAGACATGGCTCTCTGAGGTAAAATCCTTTGTTCGTTGACATCTCCAGTGGACTCCAGGGTTGTATTCATTAGGACACACTGTACCAAACAGTTTTGCAACAGAAAGCGAAAATTAGCATTTCTTACTGGACAAATGCAGGTAGTCCCTCAGTAGTCAGTTTCTTCCATTTGGTGACTAAAGTTCTGCACAACAGGGAGTGTACTGTTAGCTTCAGACATTCCTCTACTACTCACTCTGTCATCCTTCTCTCTCTTTCGCCCTCTCCTCCACCACTCCTCCTTTCATCTCATCCATCCCCCACGGTTCATTGGCATGCCAGGGGGTGGCAGGGGCCCCTGGGGCTGGCCTGGCAGTGGAGGGTACCCCCGGGAGGCATGCCCATCCCGGAGGTGGCACCCCGTGTCCTGGGGGCATGCGTGGAGGGGGTACTCCGGTAGTTGTAGCCTGGTGGAGGGTAGGCCGGGAGGGAGGGGGCAGGTTGGGGGTGGGTAGGCGCTGGGTGGGGGTCCTGGGGTGGGGCGTTGGGGTAGACATGAGGATGATAGGGCATGGGGGGACCGTGGTTGGGGGCATGGGGGCGTAGGACGGTTCCCCTGTCTTCATTATAGACTGAAGGCTCTGGAAGCCTTCCCCTGACATGTAAGAGCTAGAGGTGGACATTCCCATGATGTAACTAGAGGGAGGAGGAGGAGGGGGGCGGTGGGGCAGGGGAAGGGGCTGGTGGGGAGGTGGCGCGTGAGAGGGGGGAGGGGGAACGGGCTCGCTACCCGCGGCTGGCTCAGCTTCAGGAGGCACTGGGGGAGCCTTACGATCTGAGAGGAGAGATAAGGGGAGAGAGAGCGAGAGAGAGCGAGAAGAGGGGGGGAGAGAAGTGAAGTAAGGTCATTTCCACTAAACACAATCCTAATCATAGGACTGAAAGCATTGACATTCCTGTTCAACGAGACAGCACTTTAGAGACCCAACGGTCACTAAAACTGTAAAGAATTCCTAGTAATCCCACAGATAGACTATACACTTCCTGTGAAGTGCTCAGTAACAAGTTGAAGCAGTAATCAGATTGGTCTGAGGGCAGGAGGTAAGGAGGGGGTGGACTGTTCTGTTCTGACTGGACTGCTAGGATTCTAAGGCCTGTTGTGCTCTAAGCAGCCTCTCACTAAAACCATGTCCATCATTAAAACACACAAAATAATGATATGACAACAGGCCAGATTCTCTCTCTGAGGGGATACAGATGATCACTAGCTACTGCTGTTATACATATAATAAGTAACCTACTGAGCAGTAAGACACTCACCAGGCAGCGGTTGTGAAGCGGGCAGGGGAGGCATAGGGCTCTCCAACCGTGGAATCTTACAACCCACTTGTTCTGGAGGTTTGGGTTCCTCTTTTGGAGAGCTCTGACAAGACAGAAAGAAAGAATACATACTCTGCTGCTTCAAGCAGGCACACACGCTCCACCTTCAACTTTAGACCACTTGAGGAATGAAAACTACCAACTACACACAAGCTGTTATCGGGGGGGTTATCTGTTAGGGTTGGGCAGTATCCACATTTTCATACCGTCTCTGTACCATACCGGGCTGTATGGTATTACAGAATGTGCACACAGGGTGGCGCTATTACGCACAAAACTATTCAGGCAACAGGGATCTAGATCAAGGAGGGGATTGAATGGCTCTGCTGTCAACAAGAAGCTTGATCTTAAACATAGAGCCACTTAGATAGCAGGTTAGCAAACCAGATGCATAGTCGGAGCC
The DNA here is from genome assembly GCA_030435695.1 of Brachymystax lenok tsinlingensis. NCBI lineage: Eukaryota > Metazoa > Chordata > Actinopteri > Salmoniformes > Salmonidae > Brachymystax > Brachymystax lenok. The sequence goes on along the minus strand of CM059817.1, from coordinate 8,271,429 downwards.
CAGAGCTGGATATCATCTTAGATTTCTTATAGTTATACTTAACTTAGTTATAAATCATACTGTCAGTATTTCAAAATATACCGTTTATACCGGGGTATCGCCTATTACCTATTGTGTTAGTCATGGATACTACTTAGACAAATTAAATCATGAAACATTAATAATCCACAGAAAATGAAATTGAACTTAATACAAACACAAACAAAGACACTCTGCCGTCACTCACATGTGGGCGTTTCGGATGACGTGGGGGGCTGCCTTGGGGGGAGTTCCTCTTTGGTGGAGGGGGTAGTGGGACACACCCTAGAGGCTGTGGGGGGGCAGGGCCAGGGGGCTGGGGGGGTCCTCTCTGCTTGGTCTCCTGCTCCAGACCCGGGGGGATAGGGGTCTTCCCCTGGGAGTACAGGTCCAGGATCTGATGACAGATGTCTGGGAGGAGATGACAGCAGTGGACAGAGGTTAGGTATGATGTGCCTGTACAGATTGGACAGAGCTACAGTTCTTTTCATTTCTCCTAGATGCTGATTACCGTTAAGGGATGAATAGGACTCAATAGGAGTAGGAACATGAGCAGAACTTGTAACCAATACACCAGTGTCTCCCAAATCCTGGCTAATGACTACGACAAGTGTCATGTCTCAAATCAAATTTCATTTGTCACATGTTTCGTAAACTACAGGCGTAGACTAACAGTGAAATGCTGACTGATGGGCCCTTCCTAACAATGCAGAGAGAAACATAACACAAGGAACACACACACAATGAGTAATGATAACTACACTATATACACGGGGTACCAGTACCGAGTCAATGTGCAGGGGTACAAGGTAATTGAGGTAGATATGTATTTGTAGTTAAGGGTAAAGTAACTAGGCAACAGGATAGATAATAAACAGTAGCAGCAGCGTATGTGAGGAGTCAAAAGACTTAGTGCAAAGTGGGTCAATGCAGATAGTCTGGGTAACTATTTGGTTAACTATTTATGGCAGGCTCATGGCTTGGGGGTAGAAGCTGTTCAGGGTCCTGTTGGTTCCAGACTTGGTGCTTCCGGTACCGCTTGCCAGGGTGGCTGGGGTCTGACAATTATTAGGGCCTTCCTCTGACACCGCCTGGTATAGAGATCCTGGATGGCAGGGAGCTCAGCCCCAGTGATGTACAGATGATATTTATTTTTAATTGAACCTTTAACTAGGCAAGTCAGTTAAGAACAAATTATTATTCACAATGGACGGCCTACCGGAGGAACAGTGGGGTAACTGCCTTGTTCAGGGGCAGAACGACAGATTTTTACCTTGTCAGCTCGGGGATTCAATCCTGCAATCTTTCGGTTACTGGCCCAACACTCTAACCACTAGGCTACCTGCCGCCCCAGATGCCAAGCAGTTGCCATACCAAGCAGTGATGTAGCCAGTCAAGACGCTTTAAAAATGGTGCAAGACTGGTCTTTTGGGAGTCACTGTGTGTGTCAGGGAAGTGTAACAATGCAAAGTAAGGAAGACGTAACCTTGACGTCATACCTTCCAGCAGCTCCACTGGGACGTCCTGGACAAACTGCTCCCACCATCGCCGTGAAGACTGCTTGGACGTCCACTCCTGGATGTCAAACTTACACAGCCGTCCGGCCAGGTACATGACTGCTACTGCTATGATCTCTGGTTCCCACTGCAGGGACAGCATGGTGCACAGACTGGGAGAGAGAGGTAGGAACAGAGAGCACCGTTTAGATGTGGAGCTAAATACAGTCCTACAATACTATGTGTTATGTTTGGCTCACCTGTCGTTGACGAAGGTCCAGGCCATCTGCACCAGCTTCTGAACTTTGGTTTTGTCACCTAGAGAAAAAAAAAAAGGGCTGTTTTTCACAATTGCATAAGAGGGACAGACATCATTGTCTGGTCTGGCCAAAACAGGACCTGGATGGTTTCAAGGTCAAAAAAACATGATTCACTAGTGCTGTTTGGAGAGGAGACCGCTTACAGGATACTAGTAACCACTTCAACATAAAGACTTGGAGATGACAGTTGGAAATAAAGTCAAACTAAGATAGAAACACCACCTTTCACACCTTTGAGCTGCTTGGCGTATCGCAGGAGGAACATGTAAGGGTGTTCCACTTGCAGGTCAAACTTGATCGTCTGTAGCAGGATCCTCTCTAGCACCATAACCTCTTCCTGTTGATGGCGAAAATCCTATGATACATCCCAGGACCCAAACAAGAGCATAAAGTAAGGAAACACACAAGGGCTTTTCACACTACTATCAAACCAAGCTGTACTGAGCTGGCCTGGTTAAGCCTTCAAACATAGTTGAGTGAACTGTGCTTAAAAAAGGACAATGTGAAAAGTATAGCCTATTAAACAAAATTCTTGCCAACAATCTGTAGAAACAGAATAGAAAGGTTCAGAACTTTTGTGAAGCATCACAGCACAGCTGAAAAATATATGGCAAATAGAAACTCAATATGGATGGTGTTAAGAGATAGATGGGAGGGGTTGAATGGAGCTGAAGGGTGGGACTAACAACAAGATAACTACTGTAAAACATACTGGGTCTGTAAAACGTATGTAGGTTCAGAACTTTTGTGAAACAGCACAGTTCAAAATATATGGCAAATAGAAATCAAACTGGATGGACATAGGGTATAGATGGGAGAGGTTGGGGGTAGAGGAAAAACTAAATATAACTACTGTAAAATAGATTGTGTCCGTAAAAGGTATATATAGTGTGTATAACCTGGAAGTTAAATCCTAAGTGTTGTTGTCCATTAGTTTACTCCAATTATGGGAGGGGTGGTAGGGGGAAAAGCATTCTAGGTGAAGCTGGTTGAGAGAATGCCAAGCGTGTGCAAAGCTGTCAAAGGGTGGCTACTTTGAAGAATCTCAAATATATTTTGAATTGTTTAACACTTTTTTGGTTACTACATCATTACAGGTGTTATTTCATCGTTTTTGTCTTCACTATTATAAAATGTAGAAAATAGTAAAAAGAAAGTAAAACCCTTTAATGAGTATGTGTATTTAACAAGGCAAGTCAGTTAAGAACAAATTCTTATTTACAATGAAGGCCTACCAAAAGGCAAAAGGCCTCCTTCGGGGACGGGGGCTGGGATTAAAGAGAGATTGAGATAAAACTGTCCAGTTTGAGTGTTTGTTGCAGCTCGTTCCAGTCGCTAGCTGCAGCGAACTGAAAAGAGGAGCGACCCAGGGATGTGTGTGCTTTGGGCATCTTTAACAGAATGTGACTGTCAGAAGATGTGTTGTATGTGGAGGATGAGGGCTGCAGTAGATATCTCAGATAAGGGAGTGAGGCCTAAGAGGAATTTATAAATAAGCATCAACCAGTGAGTCGTGACAGGTATACAGAGATGACCAATTTACAGAGGAGTATAGAGTGCAGTGATGTGTCCTATAAGGAGCATTGGTGGCAAATCTGATGGCCGGATGGTAAAGAACATCTAGCCGCTCGAGAGCACCCTTACCTGCCCATCTATAAATTACGTATCCATAATCTAGCATTAGTAGGATGGTCATCTGAATCAGGGTTAGTTTGGCAGCTGGGGTGAAAGAGGAGCGATTACGATAGAGGAAACCGAGTATAGATTTAACTTTAGCCTACAGCTTTGATATGTGCTGAGAGAAGGACAGTGCACCGTCTAGCCATCATCCCAAGTACTTGTATGAGGTGACTACCTCAAGCTCTAAGCCCTCAGAGGTAGTAATCACACCGGTGGGGAAAGGGGCATTCTTCTTACCAAACCACATGACCTTTGTTTTGGAGGTGTTCAGAAGAAGGTTAAAGGCAGAGAAAGCTTGTTGGACACTAAGAAAGCTTTGTTGTAGAGCGTTTAACACAAAATCCAGGGAGGGGTCAGCTGAGTATAAGACTGTATCATCTGCATATAAATGGATGAGAGCTTCCTACTGCCTGAGCTATGTTGTTGATGTAAATTGAGAAGAGTGTGGGGCCTAGGATCGAGCCTTGGGGTACACCCTTGGTGACAGGCAGTGGCTGAGAGCAGATGTTCCGACGTTATACACTGCACTCAGAGAGATAGCTAGCAAACCAGGCCAAAGACCCCCAGAGACACCAATACTTCTAAGCCTGCCCACAAGAATGAAATGGTCTACCGCAGGTATTCCCAAACTGGGGTACGCAAGTATTCCCCAGGGGTACGCACAGTACATTGATATTTTCCAACGGGGCTATACATTTGGGTGAGTTTTTTTTTCTCCCCCCCTCGCCTGAGTAGCCTCGTTTGACTACCACAATGTCAAATGCAGGTAGCCTAGTCAAATAATTAACATCCAGTCACATTACCCGTTACTCTCTCGAGGGAAACCTTCACTCTTGCGCAGACATTTAGAAACGAAACATGACAATTCAAAAAATAAGCCAAGGGAGTTTGAGCAAGAAGACTACTTTAAACAACATTTGAGTGCGCTCTGAACCTGGTGCTAGAGGGGGTACGCAGCTGGAGGTTGAATATTTGAAGGTGTACAGGACTATAAAAAGTTTGAGAACCACTGGTCTACTGTATATCAAAAGCTTTGACCAAGTCAATAAAAATAGCAGCACAACATCGCTTAGAATCAAGGGCAATGGTGACATGATTGAGGACCTTTAAGGTTGCAGTGACACATCCATAACCTGAGCGGAAACCAGATTGCATACCAGAGAGAATACTATAGACAACAAGAAAGCCAGTCAGCTGGTTATTGATATATGTTGAAAAATGCAAGCTCACATGCAGCTTTGTCTATCACTCACTCCGGTACTGTATATACAGTGCCTTCGGAAAGTATTCTGACCATCTTTTTCCACATGTTGATATGTTACAGCCTTATTCTAACATTGATTAAATAAAATATTTCTCATCAATCTACACAAAATACCCCACAACGATTTACATAAGAATTCAGATCCTTTACTCAGTACTTCGGCAGCGATTACAGGATTGAGTCTTCTTGGGTATGATGCTACAAGCTTGACACACCTGTATTTGGAGAGTTTGACCCATTCTTTTCTGCAGATCCTCTCAAGCGCTGTCAGGTTGGATGGGGAGCGTCGCTGCACAGCTATTTTCAGGTCTCTCCAGAGATTATTGATTGAGTTCAAGTCCGGGGTCTGGCTGGGCCACTCAAGGACATTCAGAAACTTGTCCTGAAGCCACTCCTGCGTTGTCTTGGCTGTGTGCTTAGGGTCCTTGTCCTGTTGGAAAGTGAACCTTCGCCTCAGTCTGAGGTCCTGAGCAGGTTTTCATCAAGGATCTCTCTGTACTTTGCTCTGTTCATCTTTCCCTCAATCCTGACTAGTCTCCCAGTTCCTGCCGATGAAAAACATCCCCACAGCATGATGCTGCCACCACCATTCTTCACCGTAGGGATGGTGCCAGGTTCCTCCAGACGTGACGCTTGGCATTCAGGCCATATAGTTCAATCATGGTTTCATCAGAACAGAGAATCTTGTTTCTCATGGTCTGAGAGTCTTTAGGTGCCTTTTGGCAAACTCCAAGCGGGCTGTCGTGTGCCTTTTACTGAGGAGTGGCTTCTGTCTGGCCACTACCATAAAGGCCTGATTGGTGGAGTGCTGCAGAGATTGTTGTCCTTCTAGAAGGTTCTCCCATTTCCACAGAAGAACTTGAGACTTCTTGGGCACCTCTCTGACCAAGGCCCTTCTCCCCCGATTGCTCAGTTTAGCCATGCGGCCAGCTCTAGGAAGAGTCTTGGTGGTTCCAAACTTCTTCCATTTCAGAATGATGGAGGCCACTGTGTTCTTGGGGACCTTCAATGCTGCAGACATTTTTTGGCACCCTTCCCCAGATCTGTGCCTCAACATAATCCTGTCTTGAAACTCTACGGACAATTCCTTCGACCTCATGGCTTGGGTTTTTGCTCTGACATGCACTGTCAACTGTGGGACCTTATATAGACAGGGGTGTGCCTTTACAAATAATGTCCAATCAATTTAAATTTACCACAGGTGGACTCCAATCAAGCTGTAGAAAATTCTCAAGGGTGATCAATGGAAACAGGATGCACCTGGGCTCAATTTAGAGTCTGATAGCAAAGGGTCTGAATACTTATGTAAATGAGGTATCTGTTTTTTATTTATAATACATTTGAAAAACTGTCTAAACACCTGTTTTAATTTTTTCATTATGGGGTATTGTGATGTCATTATGGGGTATTGTGTGTGGATTGCTTAAGATTTTTATTTATTTAATAAATGTTTGAATAAGGCTGTAACGTAACAAAATGGGGAAAAAGTCAAGGGGCCTGAATACTTTCCAAAGGCAATGTGTATATAAATACAGTACCGGTCAAAAGTTTTAAAACACCTACTCATTCAAGGGTTTGAAACTATGAAATAACACATATGGAATCATGTAGTAAAACAAAGAGTGTTAAACAAATCATGTGTTATTTCATAGTTTGTAGAAAATAATAAAAATGAAGAAAAACCTTTGAATGAGTAGGTGTTCTAAAACTTCTGACCGGTTGTGTATATATTTACCCAAAAATATATGAGGGATTGGAAATTATGCATACAATTACATTGATGGAAGCTACAATATATCTGCAATACTAAAGCTGATCTACCCCCTATAAAAAAAAAATAATAATAATAATAATAAGAATAACCTATTATTAAGCCAGCGGTTTGGTTCAGCACGTGTAGAAAGGGTACCAGTAAACGCAGGACTTCACTGTACCTACAAACAGAGGACAGAGGGAGAAAAGAACGAAATAAGACACATCTCACCTTTGGGTCGTCTCCAAACTGGGCAAACTGTGCATCGTTCAGTAAGCTGCGAGCCGTCTTGATGATGTCTTTACATTTCTTAGGAGTCTCCTCCACTTTCCCAGCCAAGAAGAGACAACACGCACCTGTCACCTGTAGATACACAAGTCCCACACGATTTAATACCAAGACTTTAAGCAGTACCACCTGTCACCTGTAGATACACAAGTCCCACACGATTTAATACCAAGACTTTAAGCAGTACCACCTGTCACCTGTAGATACACAAGTCCCACACGATTTAATACCAAGACTTTAAGCAGATACACCTGTCACCTGTAGATACACAGATCTCACACTATTTAATACCAAGACATTAAGCAGTACCACCTGTCACCTGTAGATACACAGATCTCACACTATTTAATACCAAGACATTAAGCAGTACCACCTGTCACCTGTAGATACACAGATCTCACACTATTTAATACCAAGACATTAGGCAGTAGCTCTAAGAATGCGCCACTGAGATTGAAGTTGACAACATGACCGTGTACAATTACTTTGATTGTTGAAGGCAAATGATTGTACAAGTGTACCATTGTAAGTCGCTTTGGATCAGAGTTTATGCTAAATGTAAAATGTGACAGGTTCAGTACACAACACGGAATTATTTACCAAAATACTCACATATCTGGGGAACTGTTTGAAGGAGTGAAACATGTAGAAACGGTGGAAGTAGATGATACCTGTTGCCAAGGTGTCATAATGTCTGATGACAGAGTTAAGGGTGAAACTCGACGAAGCCACACAACTTTAGGTGAAATAAAAACATCTCACTAACTGTCTGGACACCCAGAAAATTATCAACCAGACGACGAGGCTATGACACGACTGTGTCAAATGTTGCTTGTAAAAGGATACAGTCCGAGTCTGGTCCCCACATCGAAGATGAACCGGGCCCCCTCCCTGCGGTACCGGGCCTCTGTGGCCGGGTCCAGGCCCTCTGACTGGGACGGGGTGTGGGCCAGGTCCTTCTTGTCCCAGTACCAGCATGGCTTGATATGGTCCAGGAAGGCCTGACCACTGGAGGGCTGGTTGTTTTCCTTCATCTGGTGAGAAGAGGATGACGGACCCGCTGAACTAGAAGACTGGCAAAGGAGGGGGATGGAAACGGGATGACTCACAGCGAAGACAGCATTAATTCATTAATGGTGTAAATTATTGTCATACATGATGAAGAAATCGGTTTCTAGTTAGCTGGCTAAAGTTAGCATCCATCTTATTTTACAGGAGCTAGAAACTGTTTGGGAAGTTAAACTAATAAATAAGTCGTGGTAGTAGCCATTGAATTCATCGTATTAAATGAAAGTTTTGTATTACCTAACTATAGCTACAGAGCTAGGTAGCCAACAGATGTCTCCGGATGAGGGGCATGGAATAACTACATGGAAGAAATAACCGTTTTGACAATATCTATTTGGTCTCTCTGACCACAGTTGAAAGCTTGTGCTAAATAACGTTGTTGTGAGCTAACGTTGCCTAACTAAAGTAGCTTTCAGGCCGAAGTTGCAAGCTAGCTACTGTAGCTGGACATGTTGTCAACTAGCCTACCTGGTTAAATAAAGGCAGCTAAGTAACTTGGTAAAACTCACGTCGGCTAGCTCTCCCTGACCGTTCAATCAATCCAAAACACACGCATGTCAAACGTAGGTTGTCTAAAATCTGAAAAGAAGGACGCTTACCTTTATCATGTAGGCTTTATAATGAGTAACAATATCAACAATCGATTAAATAATTGTTTTATATTTCTATTGAATTAGTCACTGACAACAGTCCCCATTGTAACCCTGGGCGCCGCCATTTTGTTCTACGTCAGATGCCGGTGAGGGTTTTTATTATTATTATGAGCAAAAGCACAAATTCTAAAAGAGAAATATACAGACAAGAGTTCATAAAACCAAACGGAGACAGGGGTATTTCATTTAAAAGTTCTGTCTTAAACAATGTAAAGAGGGGTTTGTTCTCCGACCACTTCATCTTATGGATAAAAAATCTTCCGAGAAAAATAATAAAATTAACAATGAAATTTAAACAAGGTCCAGCCGGTGAGTTGTGTGAGTGGAATAGGGTGTAATTGCAGACCGAAATCCGGGGCGTTTCTTGATGTCTTTGTGGTCAGTTTCCGTGGCCAGTTCCGGTGTTATGAGACGGTTGGTTTCTAGACATAGATGATTTCTTTACATAGCAGATTAGGATAACTAAGGTGGCAGGTTAGACTGTGGTCAATGGGCGTAACGCCCCAAATGGCTGTCTGCAATTACACCGTTCTCTATGCACGCATGACACAATAGAGTGTTTGGACAAAAATGTTTCCACTAGAGGGCGAGAGAGAACTACTAATGGAGATGACCCCTCTACTTCTCCACGTGGAGGAGCTCAATGGTCATTCAGAATTCATGAATGGATGGATGCATGAATGAATCATTGCATGAATAAATTCATTCATAGGTAAATGGATGAATTTGCATAATTTGTATGATTTCTTGTGGGATAAACAACACAGTCACGGTGCACGATCACGTTTTAGAGATTTGGCTAATACAGCAGTCCATATTGGGCCATGTGTTTGTGCTCACAACTTCAGAGTTGACTCCAATGGTGAAACTCAAACTCTTTCCCCTCATTGAATTGCTTATAACTATGTCATTGCAATTCATGTGGAATTCATATGTTCAATGTGGTATATAATGTTCCTTTGCTGTAACACCAATTGCCCTCTGGGACAATAAACTTGAAACTTGAACGTGAATTCCCCATCACTCAAGTTTCAGTCAAAAATATAATCAGATTTTATTTTCTCCTGAAATCTGTATTTGGTTGAAGGAAGGAGATAAATTGCCCCTGTCACAGCTAATGTGTATAGTTTTGTGTGCAAGAACATGAGGCAATAGGCTCCCAATAGACTCTCTACCATCTTTCAGAGAACAGAAAAAGACAGCATTGAATCATTTACTTAATCCCAATTAAAATCTGGAATCTGCATATACTATTAAGGTCTTCTTGGACAAAGCCTTTTAACTGTAGGAAGAGTTGTCACATTGTGTGCTGTCAGAAGCCTTATCTGGTTTTGTTTTGTATTGCCCATAGCAAGAAATCTCAACCTGTCATCTATGCCGTAGGATAGACAAAACACACACACACACACACACATAAACACACACACAAACACACGCACACATAAACACACACATAAACATACACATAAACACACACACACATACACACAAACATACACATAAACATACACATAAACACACACACACACACACACACACAAACAAACATACACACAAACACACACACAAACACACACACACACACACACACACACACACACACACACACACACACACACACACACACACACACACACACACACACACACACACACACACACACACACACACACACATGAACACACACAAACACACACACACATAAACACACACAAACACACACACACATACACAAACACACACAAACACAGTAAGTAAATCATCTCATGATAATATACTCCTATCTCTATTCGTTTTTTTCGTTTTTTTTACAATCACTAGGACCCATTTCTCAATACTTAGGTCACTTTTTCAAACTTCTTTACACAGTGAGCACTACAGCAGTCTCTGTGGGCTGAACTGTGGATCATCTTTCATTGCTTTGGCACAAAATGCATTCAATGACTACATCTTTCAAATTTAATGAATTCTTCACTCAGACACAACCACCACCAAAACACTATGTACCTACAGGCCAATTTGCACGTTTACAAACTCTTTTCAAATCTGTTAAACTTAAGTTCAAAACCTAACATAACACAAAATTGAATAAGACAGCAATTTGCTCAATGTCTACACTAATACCATATTGAAATATATTCCAAATCTAAAAAATGAAATGCTATCAAAACAATTAGACCAACCACAGCTGATTCCATTGTAGCTGAACACCTACCCAGGTGTTAGTCTTTCAATTTCATTACCATCTATACATCTTAGGAATAATGCTGTACTGTAATGTAAACATGGACCCAGCCAGAGAGAAGTGGCTGACAGAGGAAGAAGAGTGGCTGGGAGAGGGAGAGGGAGAGGAGTACGTATGCGTGGTGGAAGAAGACTGAGAGGAAGATCAAGAGCTGTAGTCTCAGATGAGATTAGGACTACTATAATTGATCATGTAATACATCATGGTCTATCAATGAGAGGCTGGTCTGAGAGAGCAGCCCAATCTGCAACACTCAACAGTGGCATCTATTGTGAGAAAATTTCGGCAAATCAACAGCTAAGATGTGCATTCTGAAAAAGCATCCGACTGAACTGCACAAGCAAATTGAGCAAAGCATCGAAACCCACTTGGTGTTTAATTGTTTTTTGTATTTCTGCTTAGGACCCAACGGTTACCTCCCACAGGCGGGAGAGGTAGGATTTTCACTGCTGTGCAGGAAACTGCAATCGTTGATATGGTCATCTGAAACAATGGCATAAAACTGACAGAGGTTCAGGACAGAGTGTTGGCAGACAACATTACATCTGGAAATATTCACAATGTAAGCATAACAACTATTTCTAGAGTCCTGAAACAACATCAAGTCAGGATGAAGCAGTTGTACACTGTCCCCTTTGAGAGGAACTGAACGAGTCAAGCAACTCAGGAACCAATATGTTCCTGAGTTGATGACTATAAAATACAGAACTGGTTTTGAACAAAACCAAACAGGGCAGAGGCACACAATGGCATGTTTTTAGGTATAATGTAAACTACCGTAATAGCCTAAGTCTTATGTTGCCTTGTGGATTTATTTTAGAGAGTCATGGAGATTGAAGCTATGAAAACACCCCACATATTCATCTTTGAGGATGAGGCTGGTTTCAACTTGGCCAAAACACGGCGGCGAGGAAGGAATGTGATTGGGAAAAGAGCTACAGTGGATTTCCCGGGCCAGAGGTGTGCCAACATCACAATGTGTGCAGCAGTATCCTCTGATGGATTGCTGTTCCACAAACCGCTAATTGGGCCATACAACACCGAGCGTCTCATTTCATTCCTGGATGACCTCTAAGGAAGGGTTGTGCCAGGTGAGGAAAGGGTTGCAGTGAGGCGAAATCGGCCAACGTTTATAATTGTATGGGACAATGTGGCATTTCCCTCCCGTGCAGTCACAGAGTGGTTTGCAGCCCATCCCAGGATGGGGTCCCTTTTCCTCCTTCCTTACTCTTCATTCCTCAACCCCATAGAGGACACATTTTCTTCATGGAGGTGAAAGGTTTATGACCACCATCCACATGATCAAATGTCCCTCCTGGACGCAATGCATGCTGGATGCCTGGACATACACTATCTGCAGAAGATTCCCAGGGAAGGACCAGGCATGCCAAAATATTATTTCCTAGGTGTACTGCCCAAGATGACATAAAATGTGATGTGGATGAGAACCTGTGGCCAAATGCAGAAGACAGGGTTGACTAGCATTGCTGCTGTATCTGTATTGGTAGATGGTGTATATACAAATTATTGTATTTTGGAATCACTCAATGCCAAAAAATGACATAAAACATATTGAAGCATATTGCGTCATGTCTGATTCATTCCTGTAACATATACTGCAGAGAAGTGTCATTATTGTTTTGTAAAGGATTTAGACAAAATAATATATTGTGTAATGCTACCTGTTAGTGTTTTTAGGTCATTGTTTTATGAGTGACAAAGTGTGCTTGTTGGGTGACAACCTCTGCTAGTGTTATGGAGTAATGAGTTGATTTGAGACGTGTATGAAGTGTTGTGGTAGTTTTAGTGCATTTTGAATGTGAAATGAACTGCTGTGCCAAGCTGAAAGTTGGTTAGGAGAACTGTGTGAAGAGTTTTGAAAAAGTGACCTAAGTACTGAGAAATGGGTCCTAGCGATTGCAAAAAACTGTAATGTTAAAATAGTCCGTAATGTTAAAATAGTCCATAATGTTAAAATAGTGCAAGAGAGAATATAATAGACAGTTGCTGTCAAAAGGTGATTGATGAGCTATTCCTGTCCTGTGTTTATGTCCTTTTAAGGACAACCTGTCCGGATGTCCTCATGCTATTTATGGTATGCTTATGTAACATGATAGAGCAGCTGTTTCTTCAAAGTAAAGCAAATGTTTGCAATAAAAAGCAATGGCCTGATGATTGATGTATGGTGACCTTGTTGAACTGAAAGAAAATGTGTTTGAAAAATGTGAAACAGTGAACTTATGGAACTGCTGTGTATCTTGTGACCCCTTGTATATGAAAAAGTAATTTCCGGGGTAGGTCTGCCTGAGTATACCGGAGAGTTAGACTTGTCCTGTGCCAAGTCTAACACAGATAGACTACATAAAACATGTCTCCTAGACCAATTCTAGGTGTATTGGGTCCTTCATGTCTGAGACACAATGACAAAACCATCTTAAACCATTTTCTCCTGCGTTTTGCATGAGAGAATAGCTTACGATAAGACTTGCTCTATGTCAGATCAAACAGGCCCTGGGTGGAATATCCCTGCCTGGGTATGCATTGGAAGAGGATGTCTGCGGACGAGGTGATTTGAATGCCATAAGAATCTCTTCAGTCGCATATAGTCCAGACTCAAAAGTGACAATTGTAGGTTGTTATGAATTCAATAGCTCAAATGCCACCAAATCAGTTAGTTAGAATGTATCTTCAAAAGCATGCACAGAAGTAAATTATTTTGTGCCTGTCTTTAGCTTCAGGTGGGGAGATTATTTTAAAGAGCTTGATATGATGAAACAAGTTTTTCCATCATTGTGAACATTTACGTAGATGGGCCCTTCTGTCCTCATAACTTGGGCTGAATGGCAAGAAGGTTGATATATCATGGAAAAGAAAACATACAAACCTGGAAGGCCCTGGAGATCCGTTGTGGAAGAAACATTGTCTGAGGCGCTCACTGCTTGAACATGGGGATTTGGAGACTGATGGGGGTGTTGGGTTACAATAGGCCCTTCCCAAGGCCTTTTTCTCTAAGAAAGAAATTAAATAAAAATTATGCATATAAACATGTATTGTGTAGTAAAGTGTAGTATTGTTTAATAATTGTAATATGTATGCAATTATGTACTAAAGTTTTAGAATACATATAAAGGGTTTTAAAAATAATTGACCTTTAATGAATGACAGTTCTCTTCCTCTGACCCTCTGCATAGCCATCGTTGGGGTGTGTGTGAGGCCAGGCCAGGCCAGGATGCATCGTTGGGGTGTGTGTGAGGCCAGGCCAGGATGCATCGTTGGGGTGTCTGTGAGGCCAGGCCAGGATGCATCGTTGGGGTGTGTGTGAGGCCAGGCCAGGATGTATCGTTGGGGTGTATGTGAGGCCAGGTCAGGATGCATCGTTGGGGTGTGTGTGTGAGGCCAGGCCAGGATGCATCGTTGGGGTGTGTGTGAGACCAGGCCAGGATGCATCGTTGGGGTGTCTGTGAGGCCAGGCCAGGATGCATCGTTGGGGTGTGTGTGAGGCCAGGCCAGGATGTATCGTTGGGGTGTATGTGAGGCCAGGCCAGGATGCATCGTTGGGGTGTGTGTGTGAGGCCAGGCCAGGATGCATCGTTGGGGTGTGTGTGTGAGGCCAGGCCAGGACGCATCATTGGGGTGTGTGTGAAGCCAGGCCAGGACGCATCGTTGGGGTGTGTGTGAGGCCAGGCCAGGATGCATCGTTGGTGTGTGTGTGAGGCCAGGCCAGGCCAGGATGCATCGTTGGGGTGTGTGTGAGGCCAGGCCAGGACGCATCGTTGGGGTGTGTGTGAGGCCAGGCCAGGATGCATCGTTGGGGTGTGTGTGAGGCCAGGCCAGGCCAGGATGCATCGTTGGGGTGTGTGTGAGGCCAGGCCAGGATGCATAGTTGGGGTGTGTGTGAGGCCAGGCCAGGCCAGGATGCATCGTTGGGGTGTGTGTGAGGCCAGACCAGGCCAGGATGCATCGTTGGGGTGTGTGTGAGGCCAGGCTAGGATGCATCGTTGGGGTGTGCTCGGTCGAGAAGGACGAGAATGGGGGCGTGCTCGGGCCTCTTTTTCCTGTAGTCCACAATCATCTCCTTTGTCTTGATCACGTTGAGGGATAGGTTGATGTCCTGGCACCACACGGCCAGGTCTCTGACCTCCTTCCTATAGGCTGTCTCGACATTGTCAGTGATCAGGCATACCACTGTTGTGTCATCAGCTTAATGATGGTGTTAGAGTCCTGCCTGTCCGTGCAGTCATGAGTGAACAGGGAGTACAGGAGGGGACTGAGCACGCACCCATGAGGGGCCCCTGTGTTGAGGATCAGTGTGGCGGGTGTGTTGTTGTGTGGCGGCCCGTCAGGAAGTCCAGGATCCAGTTGCAGAGGGAGGTGTTTAGTCCCAGGGTCCTTAGCTTATGGATGAGCTTTGAGGGCACTATGGTGTTGAACGCTGAGCTGTAGTCAATGAATAGCATTCTCACATACAGTAGGTGTTGCTTTTGTCCAGGTGGGAAAGGGCAGTGTGGAATGCAATAGAGATTGCATCATCTGTGGATCTGTTGGGGCGGTATGCAAATTAGAGTGGGTCTAGGGTTTCTGGGATACTGGTGTTGATGTGAGTCATGACCAGCATTTCAAAGCACTTCATGGCTATAGACGTGAGTGTTACGGGTCGGTAGTCATTCAGGCAGGTTATCTTAGTGTTCTTGGGCATAGGGACTATGGTGGTCTGCTTAAAACATGTTGGTATTACAGACTCGGAAAGGGAGAGGTTGAAAATGTCAGTGAAGACACTTGCCAGTTGGTCAGCGCATGCTCGCAGTACACTTCCTGGTAATCCGTCTGGCCCCGCGGCCTTGTGAATGTTGACCTGTTTAAAGGTCTTACTCACATCGGCTGCGGAGAGCATGATCACACAGTCTTCTGGAGCAGCTGGTGCTCTCATGCACGTTTCAGTGTTATTTGCCTCGAAGCGAGCATGTGTAGACAATAATGTTTTTAATGTTTTCATGAGTGTTTGAGATTATGTCCCTGAATGGTCGAAAGCCTCTTCAAATAGAGTATGCTTGTATGCACAAAATATCACAAAATATATTACGGGTAGGCCTTTTTTCTCATCATGTCACCAGAAGCAGGGCCTCAAAAGGCCCCAGCTCACTCAACTGTCCCTCTCCCCTCCAGCAGCCATCAGCCCAGAACATCCTGAAGACAGAACACCTAAAAGATCATCTGGGAATCCTTTCTTCCTCATGGAACTTTTGAAGGTGAGTTGAATATTCAATGTGATGTTTGTATATAGATATATATTATTTAAGAATGATATGTATTAAAAATGAAGGCTGTTTATCCATTGAGCAGTAGCCATTGTTTTTTCTCATGCTGTTTGTAGACGATAGCTTCTGCCCTCTTAGGTTCTATTTGACCCTCTTACTATATCAAAACCTCTCAGACTAGAAACTATGATTAGAAACTATGATTAGAAACTATGAACAACTATGAAGCTATGTCTGTGTGTGTGAGTGATGATCTATTATTGAATTGTGTAATATTATTCTCTCTCTCTCTCTCTCTCTCTCTCTCTCTCTCTCTCTCTCTCTCTCTCTCTCTCTCTCTCTCTCTCTCTCTCACTCACTCACTCTCTCTCTTTCTCTCTCAGGCTATGAAAAAGACAAAAGACATGACATTGACTGCTGAGTGTTGAACTTGTGCCCCTTCTATAGCCACCCTGGTTATTATATGACCCTGAGGGTAATCTACGAACGTTGGAACAGCTTGAATAACAATAAGGGGCACATGTACTCTTAAATGTCCAGTCAGCACAGCCCTCGGAGCATGGTTCCTCTCTAGTTTTAATCCTAGGTTTATGACTTCTAGGGAGTGTTTCCTATATGCTGTGCTTCGGCATATGCATTGATGGGTCTTAGATTTGTAGACTGGGTAACCCCTTATTGCTGATGCAAAAAGGGGTTTTAAGAAATACATTTGGCTGATTGACAGATTTGTATTATTAAAAAAAAGAATATAACAATATTATTATTATCATAATCGTTATTATTATTATTATTATTATTATTATTATTATTATGTTACAGGTGAGACATTCCCAGAAATGTCAACGTCTTGTCAAGTGCTCAAATCTGTACAGCAGCCCCATACAATCACGTACAGTAGCTCCAACTTACAATATATAATCTCTTTACATGTCATTCTTTACTGAAAACAGGTACATTCTGAAAGATTTTGTTGTTGTTGTGATAATGCATGTTTTATTCATGTCTCAATTTAGGAAAATACTGTTTATTTTTATTTTACTTAAATTGTATTATTTATGTTGTCTCATACCATGCTAATACACTACCAAACAATGCAAGCAGATGTGGAATTAACCCCCAAACAGTTGTGTGTCTTTTTGGATCGATAATTGATCCAGAATACCAATAGGACTGATCAGATCCTCGTTCCTATTCAGGTGTCACAGCCACATGCAAATACATAAACTCCAATAATAAAACATTGAGAACCTGAACAACAACCAGGTCTTCCTAACATTTGCCATAACTAGTAAGTCTTACATCCTGAATGTATATGTGCTATAAAATATGCACCTGGGCACACATGGGAGGGGGTGGGAACACATACCCTTCTATGTAATTGAGGTGAGAACATAATTGCTATATTCTAATTAAAATCATTGACCCATAAGAGAACACATGACCAAAGCAAGGCATGACGCAAATAGAATTAAAACAACATTATTCCTAATGAGAAATATAATATAATAAGCACATGTTTGCATAACCAAAGACATGAAAACTGGCTCCAACATTGTATTTAGCTATGTATAAAACGTTCATATTGGCAGTAAGGTCATTGAGAATAACAACAGACAATAGTTATTGTGGTTAGTTTAGGGATAAATATAGTGAATGACAATGAATGTCACGCCCCTGGCCATAGAGAGCTCTCTAGATTCCTCTATGGTATGTTGGGTCAGGGCGTGACTTAAGTATTCTAGGGAACTCTATGTTTGTTTTCAGTTGGTTCCCAATTAGAGGCAGCTGGTTGTCGTTGCCTCTAATTGTGAATCCTATTTCATTTTGTTCCTTTTCCCACTTGTTTGTGGGTTATTGAATATTTGTATTTGGTTGTGTTTGAGCAACACCTGCGTTCCGGTCTTTATTTGTTTATTGTTTTTGCCAGTTGCATTTAATAAAAAGTATGTATACTGGAACCCTCGCTGCATCTTGGTCCGCTCCATTTAAAGATTGTGACAGAATAACCCACCACAAAAGGACCAAGCAGCGGGATAACCTGGAATTCTGGACAAGGGAAAGGAGATCCTGGCTGGTATGGGACCCTGGAGGCAGCCTGGGGAGTATCGCCGTCCCAGGGAAGAGTTAGAGGTAGCTATGGCAGAGCGGCAGCAGTACGAGGGAACACATGCGCATCAAGAGCCTGGCATGTCCTGTCCCTGCTCCACGCATCAGGCGCCCTGTGCGCATCGAGAGCCCGGTCCATAAGGCCTATGTTTTGTCCATTTGCAATATGTTACCATAGGAAGTCAAAAGTCAATGAACCATGTCCAAATGGCATAAGAAATGTACAAATGCCATAAGATTCCATACAAAAGTATTGAAAGTGCCAAATCATGATGTTATGTCCATTTACATATATGATCATAGGAAGTCGGCTTCTGAACCCAAAAGTCAGTGAACAATGTCCAAATGTCATTTAAACTGACAAAATGATATATATCACTATGTTAAGCCCTGAATCATCCTATAGGGTCTATTTGTCATGTTTGATGAGAGAGAAGTGGGACTTTTTTTTTTAAAGATTTTTTGAAAAACGTCCAAAATGACCAGGGGTGCCCCCTATTGGATGGCCACGAGTGGGGGGGTGCTCCCTAACCAGCCAGGGATACCTTGCACCCTCCTAAAGACATTAAAAACCATATTTAAAATATGCTCATGGTAACCCGTTCCAATTACCAGGTGCACGGCTGTCAATTTGCAATGTCTTACAATGGGCATTTACCCTCACGAATTTGACAGGCTCCAAAATACTGCAGAAATGCCCAATTGACTGGCCCATTGAACTCGGGATGGCCAGGCAGTGATCGTGGTTACTCTCCATCGCACGTTGGTGTTGATTTCAGCATGTCAAAAACAACAGAGTCCTCCATTGCTTTGAATGGCCATGCAACTGGTGTTTTTTTTTCCGGGTTACCAGGTCCATATTTTCAAAAGGGTTTTAAATGACTTTAGGGGGCTGCTCCTGGACCAGGATCTTTATGGGAGTATCCCACTACAGCCCTAAGTCAGTGGGAGTAGCCCCTGCTCATTTATGGAGGTTTTTCCATTTTAAAATAGTTGAAAGGCTGAGTGTCTCCTGAGATGAGGTTAATGCCACCTTCCCGGAAAGCTTATTTTGTCAAAAATGCATTTAGTGGGGTGCAGTTCCTCCAGGATCCGTATGGGAGCATCCACACTTTCCTCCATTGCTTTGAATGACCGTGCAACTGGTGTTTTTTTTCTCCGGGTTACCAGGACCAGATTTTCGAAAGTGATTTAAGTGCATTAAGGAGGGTGCTTCTGGTCCAGGATCCGAATGGGAACATCCTAAGTCAGTGGGAGCTGCCCCTGCTCATTTATGGAGCTTTATATTTTTTGTTAAAAAAAACGAGAGTCCACACTCTTCCATTGCTTTGTATGGCCGTGCAACTGCACAGTACATTTGCAATATGTTTCAATGGGCTGTTAACATCATGAATGTGACAAGCTCTAAAATACTGTAGAAATGCCCAATTGACTGCCCATTGATCTCGAGATGGCCGGGATTGATAGTGGTTCCTCTCCATCGCTCGTTGGTGTTGATTTCAGCATGTCAAATTCGTGATGTTAAATGCCCATTGGAACATATATCAAATGTACAGTACATTTGCAATATGTTTCAATGGGCTTTTAACATCACGAATATGACAAGCTCTAAAATACTGTAGAAATGCCCAAATTGACTGGCCCGTTGAACTCGGGATGGCCGGGCTCAACGGTTTTAACTTATTGCAAATGGACAAAAGTCAGCCATCAAGTCAGCGTCAATCAGTCAATAAGATATCATTCTGACACCAAACTGATACAAGCTTACACCAAACCCACTTTTTCCAACTCGTTCAGAAGCCAACTATCACATATGTCAGAGCAGGCTCAAAATTCACAGCGCCTTCTGTTTAAACCATAATAAAAACGTAAAACACGTAATTACGTTCTAGTTGTGGGTCCAGTTCCGACATTATGTGTCGGCCTAGCTGAGGCGACCCCAAATCCCGAGTTTCGGCTCAATAGGTCACTCGGAGCCTGAGCAGCAACCTTAATTGGTGCTGAAAATCCATGTTTTCCGGGGGTTGCTACGGGGTCCTTGAATGAGCTATCGGACAGAAACGTTAGGGTCCGTCTCTATGGGCCGAGGCGGTTCTAATGCACCTAACCTTGTGACTCTGGGACTTTTAGAAATGTTGTCATTTTCGCTTATGTAAAAGGTAGACCTCATAGTGGCCTGATGGATTGTCATCGAAGACAGGTTCATAAGGCATTCATAACCCACATAGGCATCAGGTTGAATTTAGGGGAGCAGGCAATGTATTCCTATGGGGAGAGATGTCATAGCAAACTGTTTAATGAAAATACCCTGTTTTTACTGTTAAGGGTTAATGCCACACGGTTAGGCTTGCACAGATCAGAAGGTCCTAAGGAACATTCCTGAAGTCGAATTGTGCTTCTAACCCAAACGGGTCTTCCGCTGTCACCCAAAAGCAGCTGAAATGTAGGGCCAGGCTTCATTTTGGGCCTACTTTTATGCACGGTCTATGAGGTCAGATCGAGCTACAGTCAAGTGGGGCGTCTCGTTGAACTCGGCACGGCCTAGAGACTATGGTGATGCCATTGCAGGCTCTGTGTGTCTTTAAGCCCCACACTGTGTCACTCCATCCTAGATGATTGTGTTATTGTGTGTGTGTGTGTGAGAGCTTTTCTTGTAAATCTGATGGGAGAAATGACTCATTTACAGTTCATGAGGGTTGCCTAACCACACGTGAAGTTTTGGAAAGATGTGACCTTTTTAACCCTTCGAAACAGCCCCTATGACCCCAATTTAAAGCACTTCCGGTTGGCACAGGAAGCTGTAAGTGAACACATATCCTCATTGGGGTAGGCTGTCACAGAATCCTGAGTTTTAAGTCTTTAGGATAAGAACTGACTGATTTACACAGGGTTGAATGCTGTGTTTTTCACCAACTGCAGGTTGGGTATATCAAAACACCTTTAGGGTGAATTTAACCACTTCCGGTTGCTCCAGGAAGCTTAGAATCCACACAGGTAGACCTCATAGTGGCCTGATGGATTGTCATCGAAGACAGGTTCATATGGCGTTCATAACCCATATAGGCATCAGGTTGAATTTAGGGAAGCAGGCAATGTAATCCTATGGGGAGAGATGTCATAGCAAACTGTTTGATGTAAACACCCTGTTTTACTGTTAAGGGTTAATGCCACATGGTCACGGTTAGGCTTGCACAGATCGGGAGGACCTTAGGAATGTTCCTGAGGTGGAATTGTGCTTCTAACCCTAACGGGTCTGCCGATGTCACCCAAAAGCAGCTGAAATTTAGGGCCAGGCTTCATTTTGGGCCTACTTTTTTGCATGGTTGCTCCGGTCAGACCGAGTGAGCTACGGTCAAGTGGGGCATCTGGTTGAACTCGGCACGGCCTAGAGACTATGGTGATGCCCTTTTTAGTGTTGATTTCAGTCTGTCATTTTGGTGATGTTTCAGCCCTGTTTAATCTTGTTGCAAATGTACAAAAGTCAGCCAGCAAGTCAGCATCCATCAGTCAATTAGATATCATTCTGACACCAAACTGATAAAAACTGACACCAAACCCACTTTTTACAACTCGTTTAGAAGCCATCTATCACATATGTCAGAGCAGGCTCAAAATTCACAGCGCCTTCTGTTTAAACCATAATAAAAACGTAAAACACGTAGTTACGTTCTAGTTGTGGGTCCAGTTCCGACATTATGTGTCGGCCTAGCTGAGGCGACCCCAAATCCCGAGTTTCGGCTCGATAGGTCACTCGGAGCCCGAGCAGCAACCTTAATTGGTGCTGAAAATCCATGTTTTCCGGGGGTTGCTACGGGGTCCTTGAATGAGCTATCGGACAGAAACGTTAGGGTCCGTCTCTATGGGCCGAGGCGGTTCTAATGCACCTAACCTTGTGACTCTGGGACTTTTTGAAATTTTGTCATTTTCGCGATGTAAAAATGAATTGAAAATATTGCAAATGTACGAGGCTGTTTCTCGGCCTGAGAACCTTCTAGAGCCCCATAACTCACAGTGCACTATCGACTAAAGGTCTAGAATGGGTTTCTAAAGTTTCAGAGCTCTAGGTCTGACGGTTCTTTGATAGTTCGAACAAAAGTAACTATTGCAGGCAGTGTCTGTCTGTAAGCCCCTCACTGTGTCACTCCCCATTGACTGTGTGTGTTTGTGATTTCAGAAAATCACAGAAAATCACAGAAATCACGTAGAGCTCCAAAACCCACGTTAACGGATTTGTCTGAACACGCCGCAACTGGATCTATAACTTTATTTTGGAAAAAACTTTATTTTTTCAACATTACGAATTGTACATTTTACGATTTCTCAAAAATTACAACAGATAAATGTCTGGTTCTTTTTTTCCTTACACCGTAGGTTCATGTACTTTGATGTGAAGCTGTCAAATTAGCGCTCTATTTCCGTTTTTGACCTTTAATCCCAGAATATGGGCCTTAACTCAAAAACCGTGAGGCCCTGACACCATTTTCTTTCGGGGCTAATAGCCCATTTTGCCAAACCCATGCTCACCAAGTTTCGTCTTTGAAGTATTTTCCGTTTAGGAGAAATGGCCATGTCAATTAGGTGTATGTTTTGTACATTTGCAATATGAAGCCATTCGCCATCTGGGGGAATTAACCGGAAGGGCGGAAAAATGACCAAAAAAATATATATATATTAAACGGACACCGAATGTCCAAGAGACTTCGTTTGATGACTTCCCGGAAGATCTGGCCCTGGGGCACGGCCCGATGCCGTCGGCCTATTTTAGAAACATTCGCGGAAGTCTAGTAAGGGACCGTACATTTGCAATATGCAGTTTCTCATCAAACATACAGCAAATGCCATCCGTGTCCCTTATGTAGGTCAGGGCGTGACTTAAGTATTCTAGGGAACTCTGTTTGTTTTCAGTTGGTTCCCAATTAGAGGCAGCTGGTTGTCGTTGCCTCTAATTAGGAATCCTATTTAAGTTTGTTCCTTTTCCTACCTGTTTGTGGGTTATTGAATATTTGTATTTGTATTTGGTTGTGTTTGAGCAACACCTGCGTTACGGTCTTTATTTGTTTATTGTTTTTGCCAGTTGCATTTAATAAAAAGTATATATACTGGAACCCTCGCTGCATCTTGGTCCGCTCCATTTAAAGATCGTGACAATGATTGTTAAAGATTTGTTCACAGTGGGGATTTTGAAAGAGGGAGATTAGAACACCAAAGTCATAGTTGTAAGAAAGATCATAAAGGTAATTTCAGGTTTAGGGGGGTAATAACTTTATGGAAACTATTATTCACACTATGGGGATTATAAACATGTACAGACATAGAGAACCATCACACCAAGAAGGTGTAACAGTGATGTGTGGCTATTTAATGTACAACAGTAGTCTTCTGTAGCAAGCAATACGTGTTAAATATGTTTACATACATCCATGACTGAATGGTTTCACAAACTCCATTAAAGGTTTTGTAAGTAAGGTGTAACAGGCCTCATTCAACAGTCTGAATTAACCTAGAGACACCAAAACGTCAACGTTTAGAGAAGCTTGGAGATTATTCCACAAGTAAGGTGCAAAGAGCTGATTTACCTAACTCTGTACAGACCAAAGGAATTTCCAGAGCTGGCAATCCCTGAGACTGTGTATGATAACTCTGACTCGTACGTCTAATGGTTATTGTTGCTGTTAGCTACAGAGGGAGTTTACAGTATGTCAAAGAGCTTTATAAAGGCAAAGAGAGCAATGAATTGACCTACGTGACCTCAAAGAGGGTCAGCCTACTTTATGATAGAGAATGCAGGGATGTGTACTGAACCTGTACCCATAATAAATCAAAGTGCTCTATGGTCACATGCATCTAAAGGCTTTAATGAAGTGGCAGCTGCATTCATATAGATGATTTCACCATAGTCTAGGACCAGTAAGAACATAGATTGAATGATCTGCTTTGTTCTATTAAGCAAGAGGCCTGACCTATTTCTATAGAAGAAGCCCCTTTTTATATTCAGCATCTTAATTAACTAACTCATAAATATATGTTATTTTTTTTAAAGACATCTTAACGTCTATACACATACACTGTACTAGGTACATACACTTCAATCATTTGAATAATTTTTTGTGCACTCTAGAAAACAACATATACTTAGTTTTACACGTATTCAATAGTAATTTAAGGTCAATAAAGGTTTTCTGCAAAATACTGAGAGCATAATGTAGTTCAGATAGAGCATAATCACCACACTGTATTTCAGATAGAGCCTGGGCAACAGGGCGGGAGATAGAGTACACAACTGCAGGTGACAGTT